>WNWK01001050.1:0-237096 GCA_009830355.1 Cherax destructor | reverse complement strand
ATGAAATGAAAATTTGCAGTTCATCAATAATGATGTTAATAATAAAATATTATTCACTGGGTATATTTGGCATTTATATTATATAGTTTTATTTTATTTTGATCTTGTAATACTTTTTCAGTCTACCATACTTTTATTGTGTAGTTTTTGGTTCTTTATTTATTTGCTATTTGTATGTATTTGCTCCCTGCATTTGTGGCTTCAAAGTAAGGAATTGGTTTGCTTTGTCATGTCTTGGCTGTTTTTGCTGTTTAATTTGATTGTTTAGCCCTATCACTGTTGCACCCCTGAAATTAATAGTGCTGATAATCGTGATTTAAAAATAATAATTTATTTTCTGAAATGGTAGACTTTTCTGAAGGTAATAATACAAAAATGTGAATATTTTTGGAGAACGTATGGAATTATGCAGGTGCGAAGTTGGCAGTCTGGGCACAATTTATGCATCATGATTTCGCCCACTTTGAGTATGTACTATTTTAAGCCAATTCTGTTGCTCAATTTGACCCAGTACTTACTATTTTACTAGTATGCTTTACATTCTATTGATTGAGCACAAGAAACTACCCATTCAGCTATCAGAACTATTCTATAAAGGCACAAAAGTCGGTAGTTTGGTCAGTTTTACACAAAATTCAACAAATTCGAATTTAAAAACAGTCCAAAATTAACACTGCAGGCATTACAGGCACTAAAGCAACCTTTCCTTTGTTCATTAAACATGTCCCCAGGTCTCTCCTATATAACACTTGCCTTCTGTTTTGAATCCATTATCACACAAAAAGTCAAAGTTTTACCCCATTTCTCAGATATTAAAATATAACCAAGAAGGATTGGTCCTGAAAATTAAAGAAAACCTAATAAAAAGCCATAAAATAAACCAGGGAAGGAGAGGGTAGGGAAGCCCTACCATTCCTCGGAAAAATTGCCACAAATTGACATTTCTGCAACTGAGAGTTACTTAGAGGAACTTTCAGTCTGAAAGCGACCAAAATCTTCTTTGTTGATAATAATAATATAATAATAATAATATCTTTATTTATTACAAGTACATGTACAAGGTATACAGACCATAGCTGACATCAATGGCATACAGTGGACCCTCGGAAATCGAACACTCCCAACTCGCCCTATTATGTAAGTTTATTATTGTAAGTGCTTTTATAGGTGTATTTTTGGGGGTCTGAAAGGGACTAATCTAATTTACATCATTCCTTGTGGGAATAAATTCGTTTGGTAACAGCACTTGAACAGCATTCTGGAATGAAGAATGTTCGATTTCCGGGGGTCCACTGTACTACTATATAGAAAGCCCCTTGTTATGCTGAATATTTCTGGCAAATTAGGTCAGTTTTGTCCCACGATGCAACCCACACCAGTCGACTAACGCCCAGGTACCCATTTTACACTGATGGGTGAACAGGGACAGCAGGTGTCTTATAGAAACACGTCCCTAATGTTTTCCAGCCTTACCAGAGGAGATTCAAACCCCGGACCTCAGTGTGTCAGCTGAGTGCACTAGCGATCGAGCTACGGGACACCCAGTCAGTAGAACCACAGAAAACTACCTTAAACCAAACACAAGGTTAGAGGTTTGCTTTTCCCATCATTCACTGTGAGGGGCAGGATTTTTTTATGCTGTGCACATCCAGTGCACAGACCTATTGTCTCATGTCTAGGCCAAAATTTACTGCTCACATCATATTTGATGGATCTGTGATTAAGATGTAGATCTACATGAGTGACACTGGTGTTAGTGAAGTAGACCTACATGGGAGACAGTGAAAGGTCATGGGAGACAATGAAAGGATCCTGGGAGATAGTGAAAAGGTCATGGAAGACAGTGAAAGGTCATGGGAGACAGTGAAAGGGCCATGGGAGACAGTGAAAGGGTCAAACCCCTTATCATAAAATTTCATTTTTGGCTCTGAAGACTATTTTTTTTATTTATTAACACATCGGCCTTCTCCCACCAAGGCAGGGTGGCCCGAAAAAGAAAAACTTTCATCATTCACTCCATCACTGTCTTGCCAGAGGCGCGCTTGCATTACAGTTATAAAACTGCAACATTAACACCCCTCCTTCAGAGTGCCGGCACTGTACTTCCCATCTCCAGGACTCAAGTCCGGCCTGCTGGTTTCCCTGAATCCCTTCATAAATGTTACCTTGCTCATACTCCAACAGCACGTCAAGTCCTAAAAACCATTTGTCTCCATTCGCTCCTATCTAACACGCTCACACATGCTTACTGGAAGTCAAAGCCCCTCTCTGAAGACTAATCTCTTTAAAACAAAAAACATAACACAGTACGTATTATGATTGTAGACTGTAGTAACACCATACTCACTGTTAATACAGATGTTCCTCGCTGTAGGTGTTAAATGTGTTCCAGGCCCTTGGCATCTCTAGCAATCTCAGTCATGTTATTAAAATTTAACTCTTCAATATAGGAATCTTTATTATGCTTTGCAAGCTGCACCAATTGCATAAAGTGAGTTGTATAGCATACAGGGAATTACGGGCAAAAATGGGACATTGCATAAAAGTGAATCTGCATATAGCAAACTTGCATAAAGCAAGGATTACTGTATGTAATATACTCATGTGGATCAAAATAGCTAAATTATTAGTTAAAACTCCTTTGTATGGCTTATGAAATGTGCCTTGCTAGTAAAATTAAAATAATGAGTTCATCATAGCATTGTAAGCAGTAGCGTATAAACCTTGGTTTATATGCTACTAGGACATATTTATGAGAAAGCATATCGTTTTAGAGCTTTGATCACTTCTAATCAAGGTCTTCGGACCAAAAGGTTTTCTAATAAATATGTACTAGTGTTTCCTTACGTGTCTTTTATATCAAGCAGTAGAGTGCTTGGCCTGACATAAGATGTTGTATATAGCTTTGTCATACCTTCTGCTGTATCATAGTCTAGGTCATTTAGGTGTCCCGTAGCTCAATTGGTAGCGCACTTATCTCACACACTGAGGTCTGGGGGTCAATCCCCAGTATGGTTGGAAACATTAGGATGTATTTCCTTAAGACACCTGCTGTCCATATTTACCTATCAGTAAAATAGGTACCTGGGTGTTAGTCGACTGGTGTGGGTCACATCCTGGAACAAAATTGACCTAATTTGCCTGAAATGCTCTGCATAACAAACACCTTTCTATATAGTAGTATATCAATGATGTCAGCTATGGTCTGTATACCTTATACATGTACTTGTAGAAATAAAGATAATTATTAGTCCACTTTTATATCACTCATATTGAAGCATTTTATGATATCCATGTGGCTTATTGAGAATTGGATCTTCTATCTGTAACCTTGCTCTAGTTTATTTTATAAAGATCATAAATGATGTATGTATAATATTAATTATGAATCCTGTGTGTCCTAAGGTGCTTGTTAGCAATGAGCCTGAAGTAGTCTCAGTTGTAATTAGAGGATGATATGAATTTAATTCTAAAATCTGCTGCTTTCCTCTACAAAATGATTAAGAGAATTCAAGAGCAATCCACAATAACCCGCACAAATGTGTAGATTATTTGTGTATTGTTCCAGTCATGGTATTGTGTATTGTGTCTTTGTATTCTCAGTGCGAGACTACTTAAATGTCTCCATGAGTGGAAAGAAGATTAGTTTGTTAAAAATATGCCATAGGAAGACAGAATTAGAAAGAAGACTTTGTCTGGATTATTAACCACATAGAGTAAATAACACATGATGATCCATGAAAGCCAAGCAGTGGTGCTTATTTCTATTGGGGTCCCCTTGATTCTCTTTCCTAGGATGTGAACCCACATACAGTACTTGAATAACTATGTAGTACTAGGTTCTTCTTTACTACTGGCTGAATAGTAGGTTCCTATTTACTACTAGGTGAATACAGTGGACCCCCCGCTTAACGAACACCCCGGAAATTGTACAATTTTGTAAGTATAATATTGTAAGTGCTTGTGGAAGTGTATTTTTGGGGGTCTGAAATAGACTAATCTATGTGACATTATTTCTTAAGGAAGTAAATTTGTTTGGTAATGGCACTTGAGCAGGCTTCTGCAATGAATTTTGTTCGTTAGGCGGGGGTCCACTGTAGTTGGTTCCTTTTTACTTCTAGGTGAATAGTAGGTTTCTGTTTACTACTAGGTGAATAGTTGTTGTAAGGCATTATAATAAATACTGTACAGTTTGTCTCTTTGCTGTCCATATCAACTTCTGACATGAAATATATGGCAAGATAACATTTATGCTGACAAATTAGAATCTTTATTTTCCAATCTTTTGATTTATTCAGTTACGAATGTTCACATGAAATTATCGACGATATTACTGCCATTCAAATGTTCTTGGCCAAGTAATAAAGACACTTGGTTGTGGTAAAAATTTGAGAAAGGTTAATCTTTTTGAAGAGGTGGACACTCGTCAGTTTATCAGTGCGGACAATACCACTTATCCTCGAGTGGCAGAGGTGTCAGACTTTGGAGTAAGACAAAGGATACATGCAGTGTGTTGAATCAGGATAAGGAAGTGGAAACTTGTGAATCACATCACAAACACAGCTTATTGATTCAGTGGAGTGATTGGGATTCAAACCCATGGTCTAGGATTACTAGCCCATTACCTTAGTTCACCACACCACAGTGGTTGGGATTAAGGTCCCATTAGACTAAGTGGACAGACTGGCAGTCAAAGACCGATGATTCAGATCCCGACCACTGAACTGTTACATTCATTCATGAATTTTCAGCATAAATCAAATTAAATATTAATGAATATACAGGTGTATTTAATGTTCTCTCTGAAACGTCTTCCTGTAATTCTGTGTAGAATCCTTTTTTTTGATACAGTTTATAGCTTAATGTACAGATAAAAAATATATTACTATGAGTTTACTTATATGAACATTTCCTATTGGAATTTGTGTTTTCTTTAACCATATGAGATTTTTTTTACTTAAGTGTGAAGAATGGCATAATATTATTTGTAGAAATTTTGTTTTTTCTTGAAATTTTTTAATACTTCTTTCTTGAAAAAAATCAATTAATACATGTGCTAGTTTGTCATCATTACTTAAATCCACAATCATTACCTTGAGTGTGTTAGTTGTGCAGCACATTGTATAGCTATTGTCATCATTTAGAGAACACAGCAACCACAGATCATATCAGCAGAATAACACTACCAGCTCGTAGAGATAATTGACACTCAGGCATCTTCTGTTGTGTTTATCACACTTTCTTACACTCATGTTATTGTAATCTCCATATGAGCTTACATTTGTTAGCTCTACTTTCTTACACAAATTGATCAGTTTTCTTAAATTAATTCTGGTATGTTCATATAATTTTCATTCTTTACTTTTTCTTACTACATAAATTTCTTATACTGTATTTACATTTACTTACAGCAGACTTTCTCATACTGTGTACCTTCCCTATTTTCTCTAATACAGTATTTATTACCCAGATATCTGGTTATGTTGTGTTGTACAAGAGTTCACCTCTAGTGTGTAATAAGCCCTTTTGTATTTACCACTTCAGTACACCTGATAAGGTTTCTGCTTGCTAGCTTGTGCAGGTAGTGCAGATCTAGTAGCTTGTACTTACCAATTTGTGGTTACTGGGATCGAGTTCTAGGTCCTGGCCCCATGCTCGTGTCTTTGTTCCAGCCAAGTTTTTATGTGCTTTTGTGCTTATAAATGCATGCATGTTATAAGTGTGTATGATTGGTGGAGCTTACTTGGTGATCACCACAACAGCGGCGCCCATCAACTCTCTGCAGCAGTTTAGAGTCATCACTCAAGATGCTGGAAGGGCAGACTTCGCAGTGTCCATCACGTCGCCCTCGGGTATGAGAGTACGCGCTCATGTTGTGCCTACTCACGAGGGTTACCTGGTAAATTTCACTCCGACGGAGCTGGGAGAGTATTTGCTGTCCATCCAGTTCGGTGGTCAACCTATCAGCTCAGCACCATACAGATTTACCTGCACACCTGGCGGTGATGCATCAGCTGTCCGGGCATGGGGGCCAGGACTCGAGGGTGGCATAGTATGCCGTCCAGCAGAGTTTGTCATAGACACCCGAGAAGCTGGTCAGGGTGGCCTGGGAGTGACGGTTGAGGGCCCTTGCGAAGCAGCCATAAATTGCAGAGACAATGGTGATGGAACGTGTGCCGTGGCGTATCTCCCCACCGAAGCTGGACCGTATACCATCAACATCACCTTCAACGAGCGACACATCCACGGTTCTCCATTCCATGCTCTCATCGCACACGACCAAGATCTCAAACAGATCAGAGTCACAGGCAACGGCATCCAGCCTCATGGTACTCTCTCCTTTGTGCTGCTGTGTGATGTATGTTGTAGGTTCTGTAGACTCTTTATGTTGGCACATGTGATTTTTCAGCATGAGAATCAAGAGTAGATTTTACAAAATTAATTATTTTCCTTACTACCTGTAATTAATTTTGTTACTAAAAGATAATCTTGCATGCATTTTATGTGGTTAAATTTGCAGGACTAGCAAGTGTTTTATGTGGCCATGTTGGGTCACCATTCAGTGTGACCCTGAGAAGGGTGTGTTGTGTAGTGACTCACACTTAATTCATGTATAGTGTTGTATATGTTGTTACTGCAAATTTACACAGTGGGGCTGAACATTGTTTTTGTTTTTTAGTTACAAAATAACTATTAGTGTTATGCTGTGATCCACATGATTTTAATAATGTTAACCTTTGTTCTTGTTCTTGTTCTGTTGAAGGTTGGTACAGCTCAAGCAGCTGTATAGACTCTACTCTCTGACTGACTTATTATATTCATATTAATTTTTTGGGTATGCTTCATGTTTTTTATAAAATATGATAGAACATTACATGACATTCACTGATTTGATTTTATATTAATATTTTTGTTTATTTGTTGTGTGAGTTAATATCCAAATAATAAAACTTACTTTTAAGATATTGTATAACTTTTAAGATATTGTGTAATTACCTGTTTTTGTTTGTAGGTGGTAAGATCTAGCTCTAGGCCTTATGTCTGTTGTATCTTCTTTTGAACTTCTGTATGAGAGGACTTGTACTGCCTTGCTGCCCATGTCATTTTGCTTTTTTATCACCTCTGTGTTATAGAAATGCTTTTTGTAAATAACTATTTCTCATCTGAATTAAAATACAGTGGACCCTTGCTATTCGAACACTCCAAACTTGCCCTTTTTTGTAAGTTTATTATTGGAAGTGCTTTTATAAGTGTATTTTTGGGGGCCTGAAATGGACTAATCTAATTTACACCATTCCTTATGGGAATAAATTTGTTTGGTAACAACACTTGAGCAGCATTCTGGAATGAAGAATGTTCGAAAGTCAGGGGTCCACTGTACTTTACTTTCTATTCCCTGGAGTATTTTTTATGTCTGGATTATATCCCCCCTCTGTCTTTGTCTTTGTTCTGTTGCATAAAACAAATATAATAACTTTTGTTTGAATATTTTCAGTAATTGTAACTGCACATTGATGTTCATAAGAAATTTATTGGTTCCAAAATGCCTTGTTCATAAGTGCGGATCTTTCAAGAAACAGAAGACTTAGATTATCTTTCAGATTATCTTTCAGGGTTTAAGAAGGCTAGGTTAAGGGTTCCTAACTTTATTTACAAGCTAAGAGCTGTTACCTACATCAGCTCATTTGAAAGCCTTTTTATTGTTATGAAACACACAGGGCTTCTTGTTTGTCTACTTCTTGTACAATACAATATTGATATATTTTCCACTTTCCTGTCTTCTGGCAATTCACATCCCTAATGATTTATCAAAGTTCTGCCCAAGAGGCTTGCACAGTGCTTCTGATCCTTCTCTAAATATCCTTGGAGATATTTCACTAGGTTCTGATTCTCTTTAAGTGTAAAGTTCTAATAGGTGTCTCCCTGCTGGGCTGTTTCAGTGCTGGAGTTTTTTAATGCTTGTAGGTGCTGTATGACTCCTATGGGTTTAGTGCTTCCTCATGAATATAACAATAATTCTCTTAATAGTGTGATAGTGTGAATGATGGTGAAAGTGTTTCTTTTCGGGTCACCCTGCCTCGGTGGGAGACGGCCAGCATGTTAAAAAAAAAATATCTTGGTTTGTCCTTTCTTCCAATTCTAGTCTCACAAGGATTGTCATATTAAAATGCTCTGGAGTTTCATTTTGAGCTCATTGCATACTTGTCTGTTTTGCTATCTTCTTTCTTCACTGTTATTAGCTGATCTTATTATCAAGTGTTCCTCCATCTTTCTTTACTGTTATTAGCTGATCCTCTTGTTATCAAGTGTTCCTCCATCTTTCTTCACTGTTATTAGCTGATCCTCTTGTTATCAAGTGTTCCTCCATCTTTCTTCACTGTTATTATCTTATCCTCTTGTTATCAAGTGTTTCTCCATCTCCCCACTGTTATCAACTGATTCTCTTTCATTTTCCTTCTTCTCTGGCTATAAGTAGTTTTTGTTCTATTTTTGTTTAGGATACTATGTTCGGTTTACACTTTTTTGTTTCCCTTCTAATTTGTTGATTATTATATATAATTTTTCTTCCATCACCTGTCTGTCTCATTGTTCTCAAGTGCTGGCCTTGCCTGGCACCTTTTTCATATACAGTACTTCTCTTCCTGTGTCTTATCCTGTTATTCTTAGTTCAATTCTATGTCATTTTTAGTTCAGTCCTGTGTTTTATTCTATGTCATTTTTAGTTCAGTTCTGTGTTTTATCCTATGTAATTTTTAGTTCAGTCCTGTGTTTTATCCTATGTCATTTTTAGTTCAGTCCTGTATTTTATTCTATGTCATTTTTAGTTCAGTCCTTTATTTTATTCTATGTAATTTTTAATTCAATTCTGTGTTTTATTCTGTCATTTTTAGTTCAGTCCTGTGTTTTATCATATGTCATTTTTAGTTCAGTCTTGTGTTTTATCCTATGTCATTTTTAGTTCAGTCCTGTGTTTTATTCTGTCATTTTTAGTTCAGTCCTGTGTTTTATCCTATGTCATTTTTAATTCAATCCTGTGTTTTATTCTATGTCATTTTTAGTTCAGTCCTTTATTTTATTCTATGTCTTTTTAATTCAATTCTGTGTTTTATTCTATGTCATTTTTAGTTCAGTCCTTGTTTTATTCTGTCATTTTAGTTCGTCTGTGTTTATCTATGTTATTTTTATTCAATCCTGTGTTTTATCTATGTCATTTTAGTTCAGTCCTGTGTTTTATTCTGTCATTTTTAGTTCAGTCCTGTGTTTTATCCTATGTCATTTTTAGTTCAGTCCTGTGTTTTATCCTATGTCATTTTTAGTTCAGTCCTGTGTTTTATCCTATGTCATTTTTAGTTCAGCCTGTGTTTTATCCTATGTCATTTTTAGTTCAGTCCTGTGTTTTATACTATGTCATTTTTAATTCAGTCCTGTTTGTTCAACTTATTGTCAATTTTTCACTCTCACTTGCTTTTCATCTATGTCATTTTAGAAAATTCATTGCCTCCTTTAATATTTTAATTTGACTATGTAGTTGATCAATAATCAGTGGTCCTGGTTTAGTTAATTATTTTCATTCAGAATGCTGTTCATCCATACAAATTTATCTCATTAAGAAAAGTTGTAAAATAGACTAGTCCTTTAGACCCAAATTACACTTACAAATTTTAATCTTGACATAAGGGTGAGTTTAGACCATCAAACCGGTACATACTTGGTGATCATTTGCTCAATTTTCTTTATATTGTATATGACTCGCTAAGAAGAATACTATGCTAGGTCAAACATTGTTAGTTCATCATTTTCAGTTAATTTTGTTGGTTCCTTGACATGGGGCCATAGGAAATGTTGCACTGTATTACAGTCAGGCCAGTTATGTATGTACCTATCTAATTATAAATATGTATTTTAGTTTACAGGAGTATTAGCTGTAGCTCTTGGCCTCACCTCTTAACTTTCGATTGAATGACATGAAATAGCCCTGTCATACTTATTTTTGAACCCATTTATGGAATCCATTGCCATCATCTCATTGCTTAATTCATTCCACATCTTTGTCACTCTTACACTTAGGAAATGGTTTCTGAAGTCCCTATGACTATTTGGCTGTGTAATTTCTAACCATGCCCCCCCCCATCCCTCTTGTTGTTTCATCCCTGAATAAAAGTGTATCCCTGTTTACCGTCTATCCCTATCCCTGTGTACCATGTCTATTCCCTGTAGTATTTTGTATGTTATGATCATGTGTTGGCATGGGTGTGTGCATGATAATTTCTACGTCACACAGATGTCAGATTAGCAAAAGGGCTGTATTCTTTTATAGTCATTAAAGGAAAGAGAATAAGAAAAAGTGACCCTCTAATACTGTATCTCTTTCAGGCGTATTTGTTGACTCACCGACGGACTTCATGGTTGACACTCGTGCTCTTGCCAACCTCAAAAAAGAGACAAAAGGTAGCAGCAAGGGTGATGGCAAAGTTATGTGTGTCATCACGAATCCTTCAGGAACTCGAACTGATTCATTCCTCAGACCACTCACAGATGGCACATACAAAATATCCTATACACCTTTTGAAGAAGGTATGAGTTACTAAAATAGACTTTGTTTATGCATGGATTCACTTGTCTCATATTAAGAACTGGCTGTAATTTTTTTTAACATGCTGGACATCTCCCACTGAGGCAGGGTGACCCAAAAAAGAAACACTTTCACCATCATTCACACTATCACTGTCTTGCCAGAGGTGTGCAGATACTTTATTGGAAATTCTATACAAGCCGCTTGCCTTGAGTGCTGATTTTTTTACACTGTTTAATTATTCAGTATGCTTAGTTTTTTGTTATAATATTGGTCAGGAGACATGACAGGTGTCTCCTGACTCAGGTCTTAATCATATAAATGACCTGTTTACTTGAGCATGTTTAGCAGTTGTTGTATTAATTAAATACAGCTCATGTAGTGTTCTTGTAAAAGTGTTGAAATAAATGCACAAGGAATACAGTACAGTCAAGCTTTTTATATTTTCCCACTTAATGATCAGGGATTGTGAGACAAGATTATCTTGTTATTTTGCTCTTCTATGTATTTTTATAATATCTTTATTTCTACAAGTACATGTACAAGATATACAGGCCTAGCTGACATCAATGACATACTACTATATAGAAAGTCGCTTGTTATGCTGAGCATTTTGGACAAATTAGGTCAGTTTTGTCCCAGGATGCGACCCACATCAGTCGACTAACACCCATGTGTTAATAAAAAAAATAATAATAAATAAAATTATTACTTCAAAAGATAATGCTTTTTAGGTGTGAACAAGGTAATATCTATAGGGAGATTCTGAGAAACCAGTTGGCCAAATTTGAGTTCTGGAGATGGGAAGTACAGTGGTCCCTCGGTTTTCGTGCATCTCCAAACTCGAACATTTATGTAAGTGTATTTTCGTAAGTGCTGTTGCAAGTGTATTTTTGGGGGTCTGAAATAGACTAACCTACGTGACATTATTTCTTAAGGAAGTAAATTCGTTTGGTAATGGCACTTGAGCAGCATTCTGGAACGAATTTTCGGCGAAAACCAAGGGACCACTGTACTGTATAGTGCTTGCACTTTGAAGGATAAATGGGGATGTTCCAGCAGATATACGTACAGTGTATCAACAAAATCACAAATGATCACTCAGTTTTGTGTGATTGTGTATGAACAAAAACTGTGCGTCGAGCAGATATAAACACAGAGAGAGCTTACAGCCAATATAATAATATTATCAGTTACAGTAGATATAAGTTATTGTCAGAATAAAAAGTGGACGATCAATGTTAGTTTTTATGACTTTTTGTGCTTGAGTAAGTACAGTGGACCCCCGAGTTTCGGTCATAATTCGTTCCAGAAGGCTGCTCAAGTGCCATTACCGAACGAATTTACTCCCTTAAGGAATAATATCAAGTAGGTTAGTCCATTTCAGACCCCCAAAAATACACTTACAAAAGCACTTAAAATAATACACTTACATAACTGTTCGAGTTTTGAGGTGACCGAAACTCGGGGGTCCACTGTATTGTTTTTTATTTTTTAATTAATCTTTGTCAGTCTTCTTAAGTTTGCTTATTGACTGGTCATTGTATATAAATTTAGTGTGATTAAGTATAATTAAAATTATCAGACTATATAGCTCAAGAAAACCTTAAAGTTGAGCATAAATTATTAATACTACTGTGAAAACTGAGAGTTTATTGTCAAACTTGAATACAACACTTGAGGGGCACTTGTGAATTTATGTTTTTATATATTTTACAATAATTTCCTTAGTTAATTTTGCAATTCATTTGAAATTATGCAACATTTTTCTGCAGGCCGTCACACCATTGATTTGCTGTACGATGGCGTCCCTGTACCTGGTTCTCCCTTCACGGTCAATGTTCGACGAGGCTGTGACCCCAACAAGTGCCAAGCATTTGGTCCTGGTCTTGACCATGGCTTTGTCAATGAAGTTAACACTTTTACGGTTGAGACTAAAGGTAATAAAGAAGTACATAAGTGGAAAAGAATTCTTCCTTTATAAGACATTCGTGTCATAAGAGGCTACTAAAATGCCGGGAGCAAGGGGCTAGTATCCCCGTCTCCTGTATAAATTGCTAAATTTAAAAAGAAAAACTTATGTTTTTTCTTTTTTTGGTCACCCTACCTTGGTGGGATACGGCCTTTTTTTTTTTTTTTTTTTAAGAATAATCTGACCTGGTCGTATGTGAGAAGTGAATCCTTCAACTTTCTTTAGATTCCTTACATCACTGTTTCTGTTTTCTCATTTAGCTTTTGTCCTTTTCTGAAATTAAATAAAAACTATTCTTTTGCTCTTTTGCTGTGTAATATGTATGCATATTTAGCATAATATTAGTTCTTTTGAGTTAAATATAAATCATCATTCTATGTATCCTGTAGATGCATGCACAGTACAGGTGTTCCTTGACTTACGATGGTTCGGCTTACAATATTTTGACTTTACGATGGTGCAAAAGCAATTACTTTGGAGATTAAACTTAAGATAATTATCCAGCATGAAGGTGGCAAAAGCAATTACTTTAGAGATTAAACTTAAGATAATTACCCAGCATGAAGGTGGCAAGGCTGTAATTTGTATTTATTTATTTATTTTCAATATTGGTATTTAATTAGTTACAGTAATTATTTGTTTATTTACTTATTTATTTAGCATATCATATTCATATTCGACTTGTGGTACGTATTTTCAACTCACGATGGGTTTGTTGGAACATAACCCCATTGTAAGTCAAGGACCACCTGTATATGGTTTGTTTGATGTAATGATTTTGTCATGACTCATGACTTGTGATGACTAGGTGCTGGTACTGGTGGACTTGGCTTAGCTGTTGAGGGACCTTCAGAAGCCAAAATGACTTGCAAGGACAACAGAGACGGGTCGTGCACGGTGGAGTACGTGCCCCTTGAAGTTGGCGATTACGATGTATCCATTAAATTTGCTGATCAACACATTCCAGGATCACCATTTAAGGTTATTATTAATATTGTTAATTTATTTTTAAATCAATGACCTTCTTCCATCTAGGCAGGGTGACCCAAAGATGAAAGTACGTTCACCATTCATTGAATGCTGTTTTTCCAAAAGTGTGATGACATCACAAGCAGATTATTGCCCCCCCCCATCCCCTTCCCTCCAGAGTGCAGTCACTGCCCTTTCCACCTCCAAGACTCGAGTCAAGCTAACCAGTTTCTCTGAATCCATTCTTAAAAGTTACCTTACTCACATTCTAACAGCACATCCATTAAAACAACTTATTTCCATTCACTTCTATTTAAAATGCTCATACAAGCCAGCTGGATGCTTAATTAAGCCTCTAAAACTTACAGCATCTTTTACCTCCTCTTCCCCTCCAACCATTCCTGGAGTGACCTCTACCCTTCCTACCTTCCACCTCAGATTTATACACTCTCTTCATCATATTTCCTCCATCACCTCTACATACCTCTCTAGATGGGTTTTTTCTTTGCAGGGAGTTTTTACTCAGGCTGAGTCTAACATATGGGATATCAAAGAGATGCTTGCTTCATGTATTGTGTCCGTGCATTCTGGTATAACTCTTCATGAATAGTTTTAGCAGTAAATATGTGCATTGAGTTCTTATAAAAAAGGAAATGATTAGTCAAGAATAGCACGTTCAGCCAGTTTTGAAAGAAATGTAAAATTTGAAACAACTATCATTTGACGTGTTTTCTAAATCAAGGTGAGGCTTCTTGAGAAATGGACAAACCCCTTCATTGACTGTGGAGAACATGCACTTTGAAAAACAACAATTAATGATAACACACAGTACACAAATAACCCGCACACAGTGTGACTTTGTAAATGGTCCAAGTTGGACCAAAATGTCATAAGTTCCTTTCTCCTGTGTGTGGCTTATTTGTGTATTGTCCAGTCACGGTATTATGCCTTTTTGTTCTTTATTAATGATAACGGTTAGGAAAGAAAAGAGTACCTTTACATACAGGCGAGATCTTTGAAACATTTATAGGATCCAGTACACAGTAAGTTTTATTAGAGCCTCTGATATACCCGGGAACTCTTTTCTCTGACTAAAGCAAACTGAGAAAAGGTCACCTGTGATACACTATGACCCAGAGGACTCTGCACCTGCTTGAGTTGAATCCAAGCCCAAACAAATATATTCTACTTTCTGACCAAAGAACATAAGAAAAGAGGAACACTGCAGCAGGCCTACTGGCCCATACATGGCAGGTCCTTCTCAAACCCAAATCCACTAACAAAAATATTTTCCCAACCTAATTTCAGTTGTTGAGGATTTGAGATGACAAAAGTTGTCATCTGCAAACAGAACTAGTTGAAAGTAAAGCTAATTAAGTTTAACAAATTAAAGGAATTTGGAATATAGAGTAATTAAAGGCAATTAAAAGTAAAGATAATTAAAGGTACTGTATTGTAAATTCATTGGAGTGGGAAGTGACCAGCTTGGAGAGAGTTATCCTTCTATTTTATAAATATTTTTCTTGAAAATCATCTATAATTAAAAAACATTGAATGATGTACTGTAGTTTCATATCGGCAAGAAACAGTATAAGTCTAAAACACACATACTGACCTTTAATTAGCTTCACAAATATTACAGATCAGTTTTTCCTGCATTATATTCATCATTATATTATCAAAGAATACAATTCATCAGGTATCTGTGGACCAGAGTGTGGATGCATCACAGGTGGTAGTGTGGGGCTCAGGACTGGAAGCGGGCAAGGTACGAGCAGGTGTGCCTCTAACTTTCCATGTCGATGGTTCCAAGTCTGGCAAGGCACCCCTAGGAGTCGATATCACAACAGAAAAAGGTCAGTTGACGAAAATTCTGTCCAAATGCCCTGTAAAAAAATAATTTTGATTTTATGTTTTTAATGGAAAAGAATAGCTTTCAGAATTACAAGAGAATGCCAATAAAACAATTTCATTTCATGACATTATGTTTTATTACAAGTTTTGATATTGTGTTTTATAAGTTTTATGTAGTACATTCATCATATTATCCTCTCTAATTTTGGAATACTGTTCTTAACACATTATAAATTATGGTTTAACTGCTCCAAGTTATTATTTTTAATATATGTATAATTTTTTACCACACTGGCCATCTCCCACCAAGGTAAGAGTGACCCATAAAAGGAAACATTCACCATGATTCATTCAATAGCAGCATTGCCAGAAGTGCATAAACATCATAATTCAAATGAGCCTCTGAACTGTAGCATCCACACCCTCCTTCAGAGTGCAGACACTGTACTTCTCACCTCCAGGACTTAAGTTGAACTAACTACCTGGTGTTGGGTGAATTATTATACAAATAAAGGTCCAAATTGGACCAAAATATCGTCATAAGCTTCTCTCTCCTGTGTGCGGGTTATTTGTGTAAAGAACTCCTCTGCAAGATCACTCGCTGAATGTATATCACAATACATGTAGTTTTTTTTTAACACGTTGACTGTTTTCCACCGAGGCAGGGTGACCCAGAAAGAAAGAAAAACCAACAAAGAAAGAAAGAGTTATGGTAATTATATTTACCCTGTACTAAAATGGCAGAGCAATAGAAAATGCAATGCATGTTCTTGACATAAAAAACTGGGAAGACTATCACATAAAACTGTGAAGGGAAGTGTGAATGTTGAGCAGGATAGAACATATGAATGGTCATGGGAGGTAGGCAGGATAGGATATGTGACTTGAGTATGAAATGTGGACAAGACAAGATATGTGATTGGGGATAAAGTCATGGAGTACAGGTGCTTGGCTGAACTCCCACTGGGATTTATATATTGTAATGGAGGGCTGATGCTCCTACTTCAGTTATGCAAAACAGTACTTTGTCGCTCCCTCCGAGGAGAACTGTCGCTCTATCCGAGAAGAACTGTCGCTCACTCCGAGGAGAATTGTCACTCCCTGCGAGGAGAACTGTCGCTCCTTCCGAGGAGAACTGTCGCTCCCTGCTAGGAGAACTGTCGCTCCCTGTGAGGAGAACTGTTGCTCCCTGCGAGGAGAATTGTCGCGAATGATGGTGAATATGTTTACTCTTTTTTTTTTTTTTTTTTTTTTTTTTGGAGAGGGGAAGGAGGTCACTCTGCCTTGGTGAGAGATGGCCATTGTGCTTTAAAAAACTGAATTGGTCATTTCCCACTAAAGTAGGGTGACAAAAAAGGGGAAAACATTCACCATCACTCATTCAGTTGCTGTTGTGCCAGGAGTGCATGTGTAATTATTTGTGGGTACTGTACTTTCTTTGCTTGTACTTGTGCTGTTCTTGTAAAATCCTAACTTCTGCACCCTAAATGTAAATTGTACACAAATAACTCGCACATAGGAGAGAGGAGCTTGCGACAATGTTTCGGTCTAACTTGGACCATTTACAGTCATGCTGTTGTGCGACTCAGGATGTTGTGTTGTGTTGTCTCAGGATGTTGAATGTATAAGACAATGTGTTTTTTGCAGGTTCTTTGCCTAAGAGTCCAGATATCCGGGATAATGGTGATGGCACTTACGATGTGACATATGTCCCTCATTCCGAGGGTGCCATGCAGACCGCCAATATAACATGGGGAGGAAAGCCAGTACCTGGAAGGTAAGCATGAGCTCCAGCTTGCCTCACTCTCCTTAACTCACCTTACTAATCATTGTAAATAATACAAAAAACAGGCTTGAAAAATAGATGATGATTATGGCTTCCAATTTGCGTGCAAGAACTCTTCCCAATAATTTTATGAATGGAATTCATCAAATTTTATAAATCATACTGTTGTTGAATGCAAAGGTTTGCAGTTAATGTTTCCAAGTGTTCTGCATCATGTTTTTCTTATCAATTTGAGAAGGTAGTGAATATTTTTATGTTGTTGAATATCCAAGAGTTTGTTGAGGGAAGCCTGTAAATTTTAAAATTTATATATACGTACAGTGGACCCCTGGAAATCGAACATTCTTCATTCCAGAATGCTGTTCAAGTGCTGTTACCAAATGAATTTATTCCCATAAGGAATGATGTAAATTAGATTAGTCTGTTTCAGACCCCCAAAAATACACCTATAAAAGCACTTACAATAATAAACTTACCAGTTAATTGATTTAGTTGGACTTGAGTCCTGGAAATGGGAAGTACAATGCCTGCACTTTAAAGGAGGGGTCTGAGATAGTGACAGCTGGGAGGGACTATTCTCAGCTGTCGTATCTGAGCTCCTCTGCAAAGACAGTGATTATGTATGAGTGTGGTGAAAGTGTTGAATGATGATGAAAGTATTTTCTTTTTGGGGATTTTCTTTCTTTTTGGGTCACTCTGCCTCGGTGGGAGACGGCCGACTTGTTGAAAAAAAAAAAAAAAAGGTGAGTTGGGAGTGTTTGATTTCCGAGGGTCCACTGTACTGTAAAGATTCCCAGACTTATTGGTAGTGTTATTTTGAAAATGTTTGAAAAAAGTTTGCTGTTAAATAATCTTTTTAATGAACACTTAATTACAAAAGAAAGCATTTTATAATTTTTTTTTTTAACATGCCGGCTGTCTCCCACTGAGGCAGGGTGACCTGAAAAAGAAACACTTTCACCATCATTCACACTTAACACTGTCTTGCCAGAGGCACGCAGATACGACAGTTCAGATGTCACTCCAAACAGAAAATATCCCAAACCCATCCTTTAGAGTGTTGGCATTGTACTTCCCACCTCAATGACTCGAGTCTGGCTAACCAATTTCCCAAAATCCACAGATGGTTTGCAAATTTTATGTAATTTTGCATTGGAAAATAATGTAGTACGATAAGCAGTGGTAGAGCCAAGCACTACATGCACACATGATAAACTCTTACTGAAAAATAAGAATTCCTCAAATACTGGAAGTCATAACATAAAACCATTGCACATCACAACAACTGACTTACGTCAAAATCGCTCATGGTAATTGACACTTCCAATCAATTTGCCCAAAATGCTCTGCATAACAAGGGGCTTTCTATATATGTAGTATGTTATTGACGTCAGCTAGATTTGTATATGTTGTACATGTACTTGTAGAAATAAAGATTATTATTAATCATGCCCATGTGCCATGAAAAATAATTGATGAAAATAGAGCCATTTACACATGAAATGGAAATTAGTACAAAGAAAAACACTTTCACACTGATATATTTTTAAACTCCATGGGGAAGTGGAACAGAATTCTTCCTCCGTAAGCCATGCGTGTCGTAAGAGGCGACTAAAATGCCGGGAGCAAGAGGCTAGTAACCCCTTCTCCTGTATATATTACTAAATGTAAAAGGATAAACTTTCGTTTTTCCTTTTGGGCCACCCTGCCTCGGTGGGAAACGGCCGACGTGTTGAAAGAAAGAAGAATATTTTTATACAGTGTGACGGTAGATTAATAAGAACAAAATCAGTTGTACACACTGTTACTAGAGACTAGCAAGAACATGATCACTCATACACGTTATAGCCACAGACTAACAACAACAGAATTAGCTACATATTCTGGTGTCACAGCACATCAAGAGCCACTCATAATTGGGGAATATTAAAAACATGACATTTCACAACTTTCATGGCATTACACAGTGGAAACTGAAGAAATAATCAATTTTATTATAGTTTTCAGTATCAATATTGATTCTTCAGCATTTTATCTTTGGTTGAATGTTAAGAGATTTTTCCAGAATGAAGTAATTTTAATTAGAATTGCAAGGCAAAGGTTTCAGAGGGACTTCATAAATATTCTAAATATAGACCTATTGGTTATTTAAAAAAAAAAAAATTGTTTCTTGAGAGGCTAACATGTTTTTCAGTGTGGAATACTGACATCATTTTAATATTTCATAGAATATATACAATGAAAGAAAAAGATATACAATGATTTTAATTATTTTATGATTTTATTTATATTTTTTCTGTTTTGTTTGCTGAATTTCAAAAGACTATATTTTTATTATTAAAAGGGTTTGAACTAAATCTTAACACCTTTATTAACTTTGGTCTAACGCAGTAGGATTCCATTAATGTCAAGATAATTTCTTAGTCTCTTCTGGCCTGCAGTCCGTTCAGATTACGCGTGAGGCCAGCATCTGCCTCAATAGTCAGCCCACTTCGAAGGTAAAATGTAACTGCAGCTGTTAGAGCATGGTTGTACCAGCCTTACCCCGGCACTCGTTGAGGTTGTCTTAGTTATGATGAGAACCTTTGTTAGAGCATGGTTGTACCAGCCTTATCCCGGCACTCGTTGAGGTTGTCTTAGTTATTATGAGAACCTTTTTTTTTTAGAGCATGGTTGTAACAGCCTTACCCCAGCACTTGTTGAGGTTGTCTTAGTTATTATGAGAACCTTTGTTAGAGGCAGGGTGTGCCAGTCTTATCCTGGCATTTGTTGAAATTGTCTTAGAATTAGGATAATCCATGTTATAGGCACATTTTCCTAGTCTTACTTCGGCATTTATTGAGAATATCTTTGAATTATGAGTCTTATTAGAGGCATGTTGCCCCACCCTTGCCCTGGTATTTGTTGAGTTTGTCATAGAATTATGAGAAAACTTATCCAGTTCCTTGATTTATTCATGACTAACGCACAATTTAGGTGGGAAACTTTAGTCAGTGTTTCAGTCCTCTTGGACCATTGTCAAGTCTTGATAATAGTCTAGGATGGCCTGACACATCATCCAAAGTTTCGTCTGCAAATTGTATGTTAGTTATGAATTGTTTCAACCATGATATTGTGACTTCTAAGCTTCATGATTGTTTGTTTTTTTATTTATAATTTAGTTTACCAAGCATTTCTGCCTGCTCCATTGTTTTGTTCCATTACATATACTTTTTTTACCATTTCCCAATTTCCAGTAGTAGGATTATTTTAGAGCTTTTGATGATTTATGTAATTTTTTATCTAATTTTGTTGATTAATGGAATGAAATTTGCTTACCTTTATAAGGGATTAATGTAACCAAGATATGAAGTTATAATTTTTCAGTCATTTTAGATATTGATTGGATTATAGTTTCATAATTTTGGGGACATTTTTCTTCATTATATTACTTGTAAAAATTAGGCATTTTTTTTTTTTTTTTTTTTTTTTTTTTGCATTTTAGCTTTGATAACTTGCCTTCCACTTTAAGTTACTTAGTCCATCACTTTATGCAGTACTGTACACGCCATCCATGCTCGTAGTGGCAGTACTAAGATCAGTCAGGTCATCAGTACTGTATAGTACTTTACGCACAATAAGAAATTTCAGTTTATTTATCGAATTACACTGATAACATATAGCAAATGTATATCTGTATCACCATAAAGAATTACTAAATACTGTTTATGGTGCTCATTAATACCCAACATGGAGACACAAACTCAGAAAAGAATTTTTCCTCCCTAAGCCATGCGTGTATACATTATTAAATTTAGGTCACCCTGCCTCGGTTGGAGACAGCTGTTGAGTTAAAAAAAAAAATGACCATCACCTGGGATCCTCTTCAGCTGAAAAGGATACCAGAAGGTGGTCGATTTTTTTTTTTTTTAACATGTTGGCTGTCTCCCACCGAGGCAGGATGATCCTCCCCCCCAAAAAAAAAAAAACCACTTTCACCATCATTCACACTATCGTTGTCTTTCCAGAGGCATGCAGATACGACAGTTTAGATGTCACTCTAAACAGCAAATATCCTAAACCCCTTTGTTAGAGTGTGGGCATTGTGCTTCCCACCTCCAGGACTCATGTCCAGCTAACCAGTTCACTGAATCTCTTCACAAAATATTACCCTTCTCACATTCCAACAGCTCGTCAAATTCCAAAAACCATTCGTCTCCACTTCTGTCTCCTGAGTTTCTGTCTTCATGTGTGTCATTATTGAGCATTGACAAGTGTTCATTATACTTCAGTTATTCACTGTAGTACAACGGGTGAAGCATTCACCCGTTGTACTTCAAAAATAGAATGGAAAAACTAGAAAAGAGAGAGAGACAAAGAAAGAAATCCCAGAAAATCAGAATAGAAATAATTTGTTAAAAAAGCAGTATACATTTCTTATACTGGACTGCATACACATAAGAAATGTATGAAAAAATTTAAATTTCCAGATTCTACTTACTGTATGTCAATCATCTACAATATTTACAACCAGAGATGAGGTGTACAAAACTACATTTGAAGTTAATATTAATGCTTCGAATGTGTGAAATTTAAAAATAGAAGACCATATTATTTTGTATCTCTTTTTCCTCTCCCTCCAGTCCATATCGAACCCGTGTACGGCCAGCGGTGGAACCAAATCGGGTGAAGGTGTCTGGATCAGGCGTGTCGAGCAAGGGCATTCCTGCCTCACTCCCCACTGAGTTGCTCATAGACACAAACGATGCTGGCATTGGTGACCTTCATGTGTCAGTCACTGTAAGTACAGTATATCACATTATTATAATCATAACTAAGCACTACACCCACCGGGGTCATAGAGCGCTAACAGTATATCACAACACCTTAGTTATTATTTGGTTAAAACCATTTACATATGTTAATCTTTCTAGTACACCGTCTAGTACACGGTGGTGGCCTGATGGCTAGAGCTCTGCTACACACGGAGGGCCTGGGTTCGATTCCGGCGGGTGGAAACATTTCGACGTGTTTCCTTACACCTGTTGTCATGTTCACCTAGCAGCAAATAGGTACTTGGGGTGTTAGTCGACTGGTGTGGGTCGCATCCTGGGGGACAAGATTAAGGACCCCAATGGAAATAAGACAGACAGTCCTTGATGACGCACTGACTTTCTTGGGTTATCCTGGGTGGCTAACCCTCCGGGGTTAAAAATCCGAAGAAATCTTATCTTATCTTAACACTAGGTTTTTATTCCTACATCCTTTCTCAGCAAGGTCTTACTTAATGAGTCTTAGTGAGGCCTTAGTAAGGTTTACTAGTGAGGTCTTACTAGTGAGGTATTAATGAGGTCTTACTAGTAACGTCTTAGTGAGGTCTTAATGAGGTCTTGCTAGTGATGTCTTAGTGAGGTCTTAATGAGGTCTTACTAGTGAGGTCTGAGTGATGTCTTAAATGAGGTCTTATTCAGTGAGTGATTAGTGAGGTCATTATCAGTGAGTCATTAGTGAGAAAATACTCAGTTTGCTCTTTTAAATAACTTTTTTGGTGAATCTCTTTAATATATTAATTCTTGAGATTTTCAGTTAACTTAAAATGAAAATATTCTCTTCATGTGTAGTATATACAGGACCGTACTTCATGTAATTTGTCCTTTCAATAAAAATTTAATATATTTTCTTGTTTATACGTTTGATATCGTCTTCTTTTATTTCATCAATGCTAATACATTTTTATGCAATTTTTCATTTTAGGGACCAGACGGGCACCCACGTAAAGTGAAGGTAGTGGATAATGGAAATGGACGTTCAGTGCTTCCTATGTGCCTGATGACTGCGGCAAGTACAAGGTGTCAGTCAAGTATGCTGACCAAGAGGTGGGACACTCACCATTCCCTGTCCAGGCATATGCGACTGGCAAGGTTAGTTTCCTGAGGCTCTCTTTCCTGATAAATGAACTCTTTGTATTTGTTGTAAAGCAAGTGGTTGTTTCATTGTTATTACAGCATTATTATATTCATATACCTGTATAGTTTTGAACTGCAGTATTGGCGACTAAAATGACAGGAGCAAGGGGCTAGTAATAGTCACCATGGCTGTTTAACATATTTATAGATGGGGTTGCAAAAGAAGTAAATGCTAGGGTGTTGGGGAGAGGTGGATTAAATTATGCAGAATCAAATACAAAATGGGAGTTGATACAGTTAGTTTTTGCTGATGATACTGTGCTTTTTGGGAGATTCTAAAGAGAAATTGCAAAGGTTAGTGAATGCATTTGGGAGGGTGTGTGAAGAAAGAAAGAAAGTTGAAAGTGAATATAGATAAGAGTAAGGTGATGAGGGTATCACTGGATATCAGATTGGAGGGAGCGAGTATGGAAGTGAATATGTTCTGATATTTGGGAGTGGACTTGTCAGCGGATGGGTTTATGAAGGATGAGGTAAACCATAGAATTGATGAAGGAAAAAAGGTGGGTGGTGCATTGAGGAATCTGTGGAAACAAAGAATGTTATCCATAGAGGCAAAGAAGGGAATGTACGAGAATACGTATAGTGGTACCAACACTTATATAGGTGTGAAGCATGGGTTGTAAATGCTGCAGCAAGAAGGAGGCTGGAGGCAGTGGAGATGTCAGGTCTAAGAGCAATATGTGGCATAAATGTTATGCAGAGAATTCATAATGTGGAAATTAGGAGGAGGTGTGGAGTTACTGAGAGGGGTTATTGAGGTGGTTTGGTCATTTAGAGAGGATTGAGCAAAATAAGGATGACTTGGAGGATGTATAAATCTGTATTGGAGGGAGGAGGCATAGGGTCATCCTAGGAAATGATGGAGGGAGGGGGCAAAAGAAGTTTTGTGTGCAAGGGGCTTGGACGTAGCAGGCATGTATGAGCATGTTAGATAGGAGTGTGTGGAGGTGAATGGTTTTGGGACTTGATGAGCTGTTGGAGTGTGAGCAGGGTAATATTTTGTGAAGGAATTCAGGGAAACTGGTTAGCCAGACTTGAGTTCTGGAGGTGGGAAGTACAATGCCTGCACTTTAAAGGAGGGGGTTTGGAACATTTGCTGTTTAAGAGTGACTTAAATGTTTCTTATGGAGTAGGTTTGTAAGTGCGGATGTTTGTGATTCAGTCATTCCCAAACTGGGACCTCTTGTATAACAGTATTCTTTTATGATTTTATTGCTTAATCATCTTTTATTTTAACCTCCAGGCTGACAAGTGCAAGATCACAGAAGGTATTAACCATTCCCTCACAATAGGAGAAGAGTACTGTATCACAGTTAATGCCAAAAATGCTGGCAGTGGCGCTGTCACCTGCAGAATTCGCTCAACCTCTGGCAGGTAAACCTCTATATTCTATTTTCTACAAAAATTCTACTCTGTATTTTTTTGGATCCTCTCATCTTTCACATGTACCATATATACTGTATACTGTAGGTTTCTTTGGAAATCTATTCTACTACTTTTTATTGAGTTTTATGGCAGAATGTTTGGAACTATAATCTTATGCTATCATGTCTGGAATTCTCAAGTGAACATAAAAAAATCTTGATTTTAGCACATGTTTCTTGATTTTATAAAGTGTTTATATTACATACTACAGAACTTTTTATATACTGTATATACAGTGGACCCCGAGTAGAGCATAATTCATTCCAGAAGCCTGCTCAAGTGCCATTACCGAACAATTTTCTCACTTAAGGAATAATGTCAAGTAGGTTAGTCCATTTCAGACCCCCAAAAATACACTTAAAAAGCACTTACAATATTATACTTACATAGTTGTACGATTTCCGAGGTGCTCGTAACTCGGGTCCACTGTATACATATATATACCTGTGTAGTGAATATGTTCTTTTTCATATTTCCAGTGACTTAGATATTGATATTGAGGATAATGGTGATGGAACCTTCAGTATCTACTACACAGTGAAGGATGCCGGTGAATACACACTCTCTGTAAAGTTTGGCGGCCAACCTGTTCCTGAGGCTTTACTCTTTCACCGTGAGTACTCACTTATTACACACTTTATCTTTAAATCACTTCATTTTATAGTGTCAGTAGCAAGTGCAGGTTCTCAGCAGAATGTAAAATTGCATTGTCATTGGAATTATTTATTTATATAATTACAGCCCCTCCTCATTAACGACGGAGTTCCATTCCTAAGAGAACGTCGGTAAACTAATTCGTCGCTAAGAGGAGCATACTGTAATGGTAGTGAGTGTGTGTCAACCATCTTTGATATTAATTTAATGTCACCTTTGCACCATTTATAACATTTTCTGGTATTTTTAACCCTTTAACTGTCCACACGTAGATCTACGTTCATCGCGCACTGCTCCGAATATTTAAAAAAAAATTTTTTTTTTTTTTTAAATGAAGGCGCATTTTTATAAACAGGATAGGCTAAAAGAATTTTAAGGTCAGTACTTACGAGATATAAGCCCGACAAGTTGGTGCGGGATTCTAACATGACGGCAACATCAAGTCCTGCCGCTTGCAGAAGTAATGCCGATATACTTTTTTTTATAGTTTTTATTTTAATTTATACAATTTTTATGTTCTGGTAATTACAATTTATAATAGTTCTTGTGATTTCATAGCCAATCTTTGTTCTAACACTAATATTAGGTACTGAAATAGTACTCAAATAGTCACAATGACACCAACAGGTGAACAATTTCACCTGCCTTGGTCATTTACTATTGTCTATAAATATATACAAAGTATTTATAGGTCCCAGCAATGTTTTAGACATCCTGGATTATAAATGAAACTCCTTGAAGAATGTTGTTATGACAATTGTCAGATAACTACTGATAAGGCAGTGACATTGATGAATGAATGTGTGCAAGGAACCCTTGCATTGTTTTCACTGTCTGTATCTATCTATCTATCTGTCTATCTATCTGTATCTATCTGTCTGTCTATCTATCTGTCTGCCTATCTGTCTGTCTCTATCTATCTGTCTGTCTGTCTGTATATCTATCTGTCTATCTGTCTGTCTATCTATCTGTCTATATATCTGTGTATCTATCTGTCTAGCTCGGCTTATCTGTCTTTGTTTGCCTGCCTATGTGTGCCTGGAGTATAATATGAAACTCCTTGACGAATGGTGTTATGACAAGTGTCAGATAACACTGACAGCCCAATGACATTGATGAATTAATGTGCGCAGGGAACCCTGGCTTTGTTTTCACTGTCTATCTGTCTATCTATCTATCTGTCCATCTGTCTATCTGTCTGTGTGTCTGTCTAGCTCTGCTTATCTGTCTTTCTGTCTGCCTGTTGTGCCTGGGTATATGAAACTCCTTGAAGAATGGTGTTATGACAAGTGGCAGATAACACTGACAGCCCAATGACATTGATGAATGGGAGCAGGGAACCCTCTCCGTGTTTCCACTGTCTATCTGTCTGTCTGTCTAGTTCTGCTTATCTGTCTTTCCGTCTGCCTGTGTGTGTTGTCTTTCCATCTGCTTGTCTCAGTCTGAGTGCGGCTGGTAAGCAACAGGTATTATACGCAATGCAGAAGTGACAATGCATATTACTTGCCAGTCATGGTATTATGTCTTATATCTACAAGCATTGTACAGTGGTCCCTCGGTTTTTGCCGAAAATTCGTTCCAGAATGCTGCTCAAGTGCCATTACCGAACGATTATTTCCTTAAGAAATAATGTCACGTAGGTTAGTCTATTTCAGACCCCCAAAAATACATTTTGCAACAGCACTTACTTAAATACACTTACATAAATGTTCGAGTTTGGAGATGCCGAAAACCGGGGACCACTGTATAGCACTATGCCTGGAATTTTGGGTTATCCTAGGTAATTTACACTATGTATAATAACTGTACTTATGTGTACATGTGAGAGAGAGACAGAGAGAGAGATATTACAGATATATATAGATAGACAGAGATATGACAGATACAGAGATATAGGACAGATAATATAGACAGAGATATAGACACAGAGACAGCCAAAGCCAGCCTGCCGAATATATAAGAACATAAAAAAGAAGGAACACTGCAGAAGGCCTACTGGCCCATGCAAGGCAGGTCCATGTCACCCCCTAGCTTAGACCAATGACCCACCTAGTCAGGTCACATCCTCTGAAGGAAGGAGCACAGCATCAGACCTAGTAGCACAAGCTAGTCAGGTCCAACTCATACCCACCCACAATCACTCATGTATTTATCGAACCTATTTTTACTTTCCTCTTATAAGGGGAGTGTTAATGCGACATGACATCATTGAAACCATGGTGTTTGCCACATTATTTGCTCTAGCTGGCACTCAATTGAACTAGTGCTCCCCCCAAAGGGACTAAGTGGTCCCAGATTTTTTAATACTGCGCACACTGAGGGCGCAGACCCATTCCTCATGTCTAGGCGACTCAGGCCTATTGCACTAAATTTGAAGGAATGAAAAATAAAACGTAGATCTACGTTCGGAGCAGTACGCGTACAAACGTATATCTACGTTTGGACAGTTAAAGGGTTAAATGTTTATACAGTAGTGTACTGTATATTGAAATAAACAGAATAGAGGAAATAAACTTGTTATGTTATTTTCCCATAATACCCCATAACAAAACTTTAATATACATTATTTAGGTATGAATACCGGTCAGAGAGCCCGTCATAAGTCCAGTCGTCGGTAAATGAGTACGTCGCTAAGTGAGGAGAGGCTGTATCTCCTCTATATAGTGCAATTTGAAATGCAATTGAAAAAAATACATCCCAAAAAAAATAACCCACACATAAGGGAAAGAAACTTATGGCGATGTTTGGATCAGACTTGGACCATTAGTTAGTTAATGGTCCAAGTTGGACCAAAATGTCCTCATAAGTTTTGTTCTCCTATGTGCTGATTATTGTGAATTTTTGTTCTTTATGTCCAAAATTGAGTAGAATGTAAAAAAAATTAATAGTATGTGTTGTTCAATTTTGAATGGACTTTTTCAGTTTATCACACTGTATAGAGGAGCTTTATGAGAGATCTTACTGTACTCCAAGTCCTTGTAAACTTATTAAACTTGCTATGTATAGCATGATGTTCTGTCATCCTCCAGGAGCATTATCATGCTGCTACATGATGATGCTCTGGTACAGTCTGGAACATTATGTTTCTATCATTCTCCAGCATCATTATCATGCTGCTACATGTGATGCTCCAGTAGTTTGAAACATGATGTGTATGGAAAATTAGTTTTTAGGATGGTTTAATGTTTTAACACAACTTGAATACCATGTATGTGAAGGTTTCAAACAGCATCTGTGGTGACTTTGAGGTAAGTGGAAAGCTCTGACTGTGTTACATGTGTTGTTGATTATTATCTTGTGTCACAAATGTTGGCATTCCAGTAAATGTTTGTAAATGTATTCAAGTTACTGCTGTTCTAATTACAGTGGACCCCGGCTAACGATCAAAATTCATTGCAGAAGCCTGCTCAAGTGCCATTACCGAACGAATTTACTTCCTTAAGAAATAATGTCACGTAGGTTAGTCTATTTCAGACCCCCAAAAATACACTTCCACAAGCACTTACAATATTATACTTACATAATTGTACGATTTCCGGGGTGATCGTTAGCCGGGGGTCCACTGTAATTATAGTCTGTGTATCTTTTGAAAGAAAGTGCAATGTTCAGGATTAAAGGTTCGGTTATATCATATGGTGAGATGTGTGGGTGTGTGTGTGTTATGGAAAGAAGTGGAAATGTTCCCTGTGTATCCAAACCAAGTTATAGGAGAGATAATCCATGTCTCCCCACCAAATTTGTAAGCAGGGATGTGTTGCAGTAAGAGGGAGACACATTTCTTGTTTCCCCAGCAAAGGTGTAAGGAGATATGTGTGTTTTTATATTAAGATTTAAACATTCTTTGTCTCCCCAGCTAGGGTGTAAGGACAGATTTGTGTTATAGTAAGATTTAGTCATTCCTTGTCTCCCCGGCAAAGGTGTAGGGAGAGGTGTTGTGTTGTAGTAAGAGGGACACATTCCTGGTCTCCCCAGCAAAGGTGTAAGGAGAGATGTGTGTGTCACAGTAAGAGGGAGGCACATTCCTCGTCTCTTCAGCGAAGGTGTGGGAAGAAATGTTTGTTATTGTAACATTAACTTTACTTACCATCCAAGAACATAGCCACTCTCTACTTTCTGTTGATGCTGTCTTACCTTTTCTGATAATGGCTTTATTGCAGCAGAATATCAGAGGATATAGGGGAAGTTGGGGAAGGGGGCAAGGGGACCTCTAAGTGTTGCTCTCCCAATTTTATAGGTAGTAGGTTGGTAGACAGCAACCACCCAGGGAGGTACTACCGTCCTGCCAGGTGACTGTGAAACAGAAACCTGAAACTGTTTTACATGATGGTAGGATTGCTGGTGTCTTTTTTCTGTCTCATAAACACGCTGGATAACAGGTATATCTAGCTACTTCTACTTACACTTTAGGTCACACTACACTGGCATACACATGCATATATATACATACACACATCTAGGTTTTTCTTCTTTTTCTTAATAGCTCTTGTTCCTTTTATTTTCTCTATTGTCCATGGGGAAGTGGAAAGAATCTTTCCTCCGTAAGCCATGCGTGTCGTATGAGGCGACTAAGATGCCGGGAGCAATGGGCTAGTAACCCCTTCCCTGTACAAATCTACTAAAAACGAGAAGAAGAAAAACTTTATAAAATTGGGTTGTCTGAATGTGCGTGGATGTAGTGCGGATGATAAGAAAGAGATGATTGCCGATGTTATGAATGAAAAGAAGTTGGATGTCCTGGCCCTAAGCGAAACAAAGCTGAAGGGGTAGGCGAGTTTCAGTGGGGAGAAATAAATGGGATTAAGTCAGGAGTATCTGAGAGAGTTAGAGCTAAGGAAGGGGTAGCAATAATGTTGAAGGATCAGTTATGGAAGGAAAAGAGGGAATATAAATGTGTAAATTCAAGGATTATGTGGATTAAAATAAGGGTCGGATGCGAAAAGTGGGTCATAATAAGGTGTATGCACCTGGAGAAGAGAGGAGTGTAGAGGAGAGAGAGAGATTTTGGGAGATGTTAAGCGAATGTATAGGAACTTTTGAACCAAATGAGAGAGTAATTGTGGTAGGGGACCTAAATGCTAAAGTGGGAGAAACATGCAGAGAGGGTGTAGTAGGTAAGTTTGGGGTGCCAGGTGTAAATGATAATGGGAGCCCTTTGATTGAACTTTGTATAGAAAGGGGTTTAGTTATAGGTAATACATATTTTAAGAAAAAGAGGATAAATAAGTATACAAGATATGATGTAGGGCGTAATGACAGTAGTTTGTTGGACTATGTATTGATAGATAAAAGACTGTTGAGTAGACTTCAGGATGTACATGTTTATAGAGGGGCTACAGATATATCAGATCACTTTTTAGTTATAGCTACAGTGGGAGTAAAAGGTAGATGGGATACAAGGAAAATAGAATCAGTAAGTAAAAGAGAGGTGAAGGTTTATAAACTAAAAGAGGAGGCAGTTAGGGTAAGATATAAACAACTATTGGAGGATAGATGGGCTAGTGAGAGTGTAGGCAATTGGGTCGAAAATGTATGGGGTAGATTTAAAAATGTAGTGTTAGAGTGTTCAGCAGAAGTTTGTGGTTACAGGCGAGTGGGTGCGGGAGGGAAGAGGAGCGATTGGTGGAATGATGATGTAAAGAGAGTAGTAAGGGAGAAAAAGTTAGCATATGAGAGGTTTTTACAAAGTAGAAGTGATGCAAGGAGGGAAGAGTATATGGAGAGAAAAAGAGAGGTTAAAAGAGTGGTGAAGCAATGTAAAAGAGAGCAGATGAGAGAGTGGGTGAGATGTTATCAGCAAATTTTGTTGAAAATAAGAAAAAGTTTTGGAATGAGATTAATAAGTTGAGGAAGCCTAGAGAACAAATGGATTTGACAGTTAAAAATAGGAGAGGAGAGTTATTAAATGGAGAGTTAGAGGTATCGGGAAGATGGAGAGAATATTTTGAGGATTTGTTAAATGTTGATGAAGACAGGGAAGCTGTGATTTCGTGTGTAGGGCAGGAGGAATAACATCTTGTAGGAGTGTGGAAGAGCCAGTTGTGGGTGTAGGGAAGTTCGTGAGGCAGTGGGTAGAATGAAAGGGGTAAGGCAGCTGGGATTGATGGGATAAAGATAGAAATGTTAAAAGCAGGTGGGGATATAATTTTGGAGTGGTTGGTGCTATTATTTAATAAATGTATGGAAGAGGGTAAGGTACCTAGGGATTGGCAGAGAGCGTGTATTGTTCCTTTGTATAAAGGCAAAGGGGACAAAAGAGAGTGCAAAAATTATAGGGGAATAAGTCTGTTGAGTGTACCTGGTAAAGTGTATGGTAGAGTTATTATTGAAAGAATTAAGAGTAAAACAGAAAGCAGGATAGCAGATGAACAAGGGGGCTTTAGGAAGGGTAGGGGTGTGTAGACCAAGTGTTTACAGTGAAACATATAGGTGAACAGTATTTGGATAGGGGTAAAGATGTTTTTGTGGCATTTATGGATTTGGAAAAGGCGTATGATAGGGTAGATAGGGGGGCAATGTGGCAGATGTTGCAGGTGTATGGAATAGGAGGAAGGTTACTGAAAGCAGTGAAGAGTTTTTATGAGGATAGTGAGGCTCAGGTTAGAGTGTGTAGGAGGGAAGGGGACTATTTCCCAGTAAAAGTGGGCCTTAGACAAGGATGTGTGATGTCACCGTGGTTGTTCAATATATTTATAGATGGGGTTGTAAGAGAAGTGAATGCGAGGGTCTTGGCAAGAGGTGTTAGGCTAAAAGATAAAGAAGCAAATACAAAGTGGGAGTTGTCACAGTTGCTTTTTGCTGATGACACTGTGCTTTTGGGAGATTCTGAAGAGAAGCTGCAGAGGTTGGTGGATGAATTTGGTAGGGTGTGTAAAGAAGAAAATTGAAAGTGAATATAGGAAAGAGTAAGGTGATGAGGATAACAAAAAGAATAGGTGACGAAAGATTGGATATCAGATTGGAGGGAGAGAGTATGGAGGAGGTGAATGTATTCAGATATTTGGGAGTGGACATGTCGGCGGATGGGTCTATGAAGGATGAGGTGAATCATAGAATTGATGAGGGAAAAGGGTGAGTGGAGCACTTCGGAGTCTGTGGAGACAAAGAATCTTGTCCATGGAAGTAAAGAGGGAATGTATGAGAGTATAGTTATACCAACGCTCTTATATGGGTGTGAAGCATGGGTGATGAATGTTGCAACGAGGAGAAGGCTGGAGGCAGTGGAGATGTCATGTCTGAGGTCAATGTGTGGTGTGAATATAATGCAGAGAATTCGGAGTTTGGAAATTAGGAGGAGGTGCGGGATTACCAAAACGATTGTCCAGAGAGCTGAGGAGGGTTGTTGAGGTGGTTTGGACATGTAGAGAGAATGGAACGAGACAGAGTGACTTCGAGAGTGTATAAATCTGTAGTGGAGGGAAGGCGGGGTAGGGGTCGGCCTAGGAAAGGTTGGAGGGAGGGGTAAAGGAAGTTTTGTGTGCGAGGGGCTTGGATTTCCAGCTAGCATGTGTGAGCGTGTTTGATAGGAGTGAATGGAGGCATATGGTTTTTAATACTTGACGTGCTGTTGGAGTGTGAGCAAAGTAACATTTATGAAGGGATTCAGGGAAACCGGCAGGCCGGACTTGAGTTCTGGAGATGGGAAGTACAGTGCCGGCACTCTGAAGGAGGGGTGTAAATGTTGCAGTTTTATAACTGTAGTGTAAAGCACCCTTCTGGCAAGACAGTGATGGAGTGAATGATGATGAAAGTTTTTCTTTTTCGGGCCACCCTGCCTTGGTGGGAATCGGCCGATGTGTTAATAATAAAAAATAATAAAATCTGTTTACAAGGACCGAAATTATGTAAGAGGAAGGCATTTTCATGTATCCTCAGCCAAGTTGTTGGAAGAGATATGCATTATGGAAGGAGGGAGACATGTCCTGTGTACTCAGTTACTGAGAAGAGTAATCTGGTGCACCAACCAAGTTGTGGAGAGGTGTATGTGTTAAAAAAAAAAAGACAAACATTCTGTGTCATCAGTAATTAAAAAAATATGAGATGAGATGATTTTTAAGTAGAGCCCTAAATTGATTTGCAGGCAGGGGACCTTTTGCTGGTTCAGGCAATGAATTTCAGATCCTTGGGCTCTTTATATGCATTGCATTTTTGCATAGGGTGAGATGGACACGAGGGATGTCGAAGAGTGTTTTGTGCCTTCTGTTGTGCCTGTGTGTTCTGTTGTAGTTGTCAAGGAGAAGTTTAAGAGGAGGGTTTATATTGAAGTATAATGTTCTGTATATATTGTGTTGCCTGGCGTAGGAGTTAGTAATCAACCGCACAGCAGGTTTTTGTTGGGTTATTAATGGTTTAAGGTGATTGGCCGTGGTTGAACCCCAAGTACAAATACCATAAGGTAAAGTAAGGGTATTTGTGGTATAGCGCAAGGAGTGCAGTTTGGGGTACATAGTACTGCATCTTGGAAAGGATGCCTACTGTTTTGGAGACTTTCTTAGATATATGCTGGATGTGGGTCTGAAATTGAAGATTGTAGTCAAGGTGAAGACCTAGAAATTTGGCCTGAGTGTGTCTTGTAATGGGTGAACCATTTATCTATATGTTTAGCTGGATATTTGAAGCTCTATTTCCAGACAACATGAAGTAGTTTTTGTCTATATTGAGAGTGAGTTTGTTTTTCATCATCCACGTAGATATTTTAACATCAGAACATAAGAAAGAAGTAACACTGCAGCAGGCCTACTGGCCCATACGAGGCAGGTCCAAGTCTCCTACTGGCTTAAGCCAATGACCCAACCTAGTCAAGTCAGGTCACATTCACTTATGGAAGGAACACGGCATTAGACCTAGCTAGTCAGGTCCAACTCACACCCACCCACACCCACTCATGTAGTTATCTAACCTATTTTTAAAACTACTCAACGTTTTAGCTTCTATGACGGTACTCAGGAGTTTGTTCCACTCATCCACAACTCTATTATCAAACCAGTGCTTTCCTATATCCTTCCTAAATCTGAATTTTTCCAACTTAAACCCATTGCTGCGAGTCCTGTCTTGGCTAGATATTTTTAGCACGCTACTTACATCCCCTTATACACCTTAATCATATCCCCCCTAATTCTACGCCTTTCTAGAGAGTGCAGATTCAGGGTCCTATGTCTATCCTCACAGGAAAGATTTTTGATACATGGGATCAACTTTGTCATCCTCCTTTGTTCGTTTTCCAGTGCATTTATATCCATTCTGTAATACGATGATCAAAACTGTGCAGCATAATCTAAATGAGGCTTAACCAAGGATATATAGAGTTGAAGAACAACCTGAGGACTTCTATTATTTATGCTTTTTGATATGAAGCCAAGGATTCTTTTCGCTTTATTGCGAACACTTATGCACTGTTGTCTTGGTTTTAGATTACTGCTAACCAGAACTCCCAAATTCTTTTCGCAATCAGTAATATTAAGATCTACATTATTTAGTTTATATGTGGCATGGTTATTTTCCTGTCCAGTGTTTAGAACTTTGCATTTGTCTATATTAAACTGCATCTGCCACTTCTCCAACCACTGCATCAGTCTATTCAAATCTTCCTGGAGTGCTCTAATGTTCTCATCAGAATAAATTTGATGGCCTATTTTGGTGTCATTGGCAAACTTGCTTATGTCGCTTTTAATTCCCTCATCTATGTCATTTACGTAGATTGTGAACAACAAGGGCCCCAACACTAACCCCTGTGGAACATCGCTCATGATGCTTCCCCACTCTGATTTCTCCCCATTTATGCAAACACTCTGCTCCCTATCTGTCAACCACGCCTCTGTCCAGGAAAAAATTTCTCCTATTCCACGTGCCTTAATTTTCCTCAATAGTCTCTGATGTGGGACTGTATCAATAGCCTTACTGAAGTCCACATACACAATATCATATTCATTACCTCCTCAAATACCTTAGTGAAAAAAGTTAATAAATTTGTAAGGCAGGAACGCCCTTTTGTAAAACCGTGCTGAGATTCATTGATTAATTTATGCTTTTCAAGATGTCTGTGAATTGCCTTGACAATTATTGATTCCATAAATTTTCCCACTGTGGAGGTTAGGCTTATTGGTCTGTAGTTTGAAGCTAAGGACTGTCACCTGCTTTGAAAATAGGTATTACATTTTCCATTTTTCACTTATCTGGCACTATGCCAATTTGTAGTGATATGTTGAAAAGAGGAGGAGGTGCGAGATTACCAAAACTTTTATCCAGAGAGCTGAGGAGGGGTTGTTGAGGTGGTTCGGACATGTAGAGAGAATGGAACGATACAGAATGACTTCAAGAGTGTATAAATCTGTAGTGGAGGGAAGGCGGGGTAGGGGTCGGCCTAGGAAAGGTTGGAGGGAGGGGGTAAAGGAGGTTTTGTGTGCGAGGGGCTTGGACTTCCAGCAAGCATGTGTGAGCGTATTTGATAGGAGTGAATGGAGACAAATGGTTTTTAATACTTGACGTGCTTTTGGAGTGTGAGCAAAGTAACATTTATGAAGGGATTCAGGGAAACCGGCAGGTCATTCCAGTTCAGCCCACCTACTTAATTTCTCAGTCCTATGAAATTAGCCAATTGGAAGTCAGGGACAGAGAGTTGATTGCCATAATTAGGGTAATTCCATGATATATTAAAACTGAGTGATTTGTGATCACTTTCCCCAAGCTCATCATTAGCCTCAAGATTATTAATTAGTGATTCCCTACTGGCAAAAACCAAGTCAAGCAGGTTATTTCCTCTAGTTGGTTCTGTCACAAACTGTTTTAATTAAAAAACAATCCTGAATCATATCAAGAAAGTCGCTTGACTCAAAATTTCCTGTCAAATTGCTCCAGTCAATTTGTCTAAAGTTAAAATCTTCCATTAGCATAACATTTTCATATGTAGATGCCTTACGAATTTTGTCCCATACAAGTTTACTGCACTCCCTATCAAGATTTGGGGGCCTGTAAATCACACACAAGATTAGTTTTTCATGGCCCTCGAGAAGCTGTAACCAAACAGATTCAGTGGCTGACGCTTCTAATTTCATACCTTGTCTAACACAAGAATTTAAATTATCTCTGACTACATCCCTACTCCACCACCCTTCCTGTTGACCCTATCAGTGTGGAATAATTTATAGCCTTGTATGTGGCATTCAGAAGGCATTTCTCTATCTTGCAATTAATCGTAGCTCATCTATCTTATTTCTTACAATTCTGCTATTAGTATAGTAAACCTTAAGGGAGCTAGTCTCTTGCTGCCTCTGCTGTCTTCCTTTGTTTGCTGACCTGATCTATTGTCTTTATTTGTAACTTTATGATGAATAATGTCTCTTAAACATTTACTGTTTTCAACCCTAGTGCTGCAACCTGACTGTTTCCCACACACACCCATATCTATCTTCTATCAGTTGAAAATCCTAGACATTTCAGCAATGGCCCTCTCAATCGAGTTGGCAAATGCTTCCACCCCTTTCCTAGAGAGATGTACCCCATCCCTTGCATACATATCATGCTTGCCATAAAAGTTGTCCCAGTTGTCACTGAATGGGATTGCAAGTTCCTTGCACTATCTGTCTAGCCAGCAATTTACACCAGTTGCCCTAGACATCCATTCATTGCCCACTCCCCTTCTAGGCAAGATGTTACATATGATTGGTACCCCTCCCTTAGACCTAATTAAATCTTAGCTGACCTGTACTTATCTAGCAGCTCCTCTCTCCTACCCTTCCCAATATCATTTCCACCAGCACTGAGACAGATAATGGGCTTGTTCCCATTACCTGACATTACCTGGTGTTGGTGACTGTCACCAACACCAGTTCCAGGAAAACACACTCTCTGCCTCACCTTCTTATTCCTATTACAGAAAGCACGGTCCATATATTTTACCTGTGAGTTATCAACCAGTGGGAGAAGACGTAAGTAGTGTCATCTGAGAATAGAACTGGTTTAAGGAGTTTAGATGCATTGGGAGGTCATTGATGTAAATGAGAAAGAGTAGTGGGCCAAGAACACTACCCTGTGGGACTCCAGCAACTACAGGTTGTGTAGTAGAGGTAATTTCATTTGTGTACTATATACATACTGGTGTCTATTGGTAAGATTTTAGGTAATCGAGGGAATGTCCTCTTGACACCATAATGTTCAAGTTTTAGGTGCAAGAGATTGTGGTCCACTGTATCAAATGCTTTCCATAGGTCTATGAAGAGCCCTATGGAAAGGGCTGTATATAGTAGTTCAAGTATGTATGATTGCATCATCCGTACTTTTTTTGGGGGCCTAAATCCAAACTGGCAGGGGTTAAGTATATTGTGGGATAATAGGTAGGAGTAAATTTGCTTGTGTATTATTTTTTGAAGATTTTAGATATGTAAGGGCACGCTTGATATAGGTCTATAGTTATTCAGATCAGTTGGATCGCCTCCTTTGAGGATTGGGGTAACCCTTGCTGTCTTAAGTATGGATGGGAAGATTGAAGATTCCACAGATTTGTTAAACAGAGTTGCAATAATGGGTGACAGCACATGAACTGGTTTTTTTTTGTACATGAGTGGTGGCAAGTTATTTAGGTTTCCTGCCTTATTTTTTAGTGATTTAATGATGAGTGAGACTTCAATAGGGTTTGTTGGGCTAGATATAGAGTATTTGGGTAATTACCAATGAGGTAGTCTTTCAGCTGAGTGTTTGAGTTTGAGATTTTGCTTGCTAGCTTTGATCCTATAGTAGAGAAGACATTAAGTTTGTTGGCAGTGTCTGTTGGCTGGATGTGAGGTTCATCTGGTTGCATTAAATTAATTTATCTGTTTCTAGACAGTTTTCTAGAGCCCAGAATTTCAGAGAAGGTTTTCCAGGTCTTTTTCATATCCCCTTTTATGTCATTAAATCTGTTTGTATAATAAAGTTGTTTAGACTTTTGTATTAGATTAGTAAGTATTGACGTGTATCGTTTTGCCAGTTCTTTTGTTATTAGTCCCAGTCTGGACTAGGCTGTTTAGTCTCTTTGCTGTGATCTCATTTATTTTGATTGGACAATGCCTATTATAGTTTTATTTTTATAAGAAAATTTTGACACATTCATCAATATCATGGCTGACTGCTAGCTCACAGTGTAGTGTTGGTAGTGTCACAGTAAAGTGTTGGTAATGTCACAGTAAAGTGTTGTTAATGTCACAGTAAAGTGTTGGTGGTGTCACAGTGTAGTGGTGTTGGTGTCACAGTGTAGTGTTTGTAGTCACAGTAAAGTGTTGGTAATGTCACAGTGTAGTGTTGGTAGTGTCACAGTAAAGTGTTGGTAGTGTCACAGTGTAGTGTTGGTAGTGTCACAGTAAAGTGTTGGTGGTGTCACAGTGTAGTGTTGGTAGTGTCACAGTAAAATGGTGTTGGTAGTCACAGTAAAGTGTTGGTAGTGTCACAGTGTAGTGTTGGTAGTGTCACAGTAAAATGTTGGTAGTGTCACAGTGTAGTGTTGGTAGTCACAGTAAAGTGTTGGTAGTGTCACAGCATAGTGTTGGTAGTGTCACAGCATAGTGTTGGTAGTGTCACAGTGTAGTGTTGGTAGTGTCACAGTGTAGTGTTGGTAGTGACCTTGCTGAAGGTTGTGGAGTCAGTAACTAGGCTGGGCTGCCACTGTCCTGATTCACTCTCACAATATGTGGTAGCAACTGCTGGTGCAGGTGATGCTAATTGTTGATGAGTCCTCTTGTTGTCTCTTGTCGGTGTCCCTTCCCCCAGTCCTCTCCCTCCTTCATTATCCTAGGTAATTTACATATATGTTAATCTATGATAATTTGTGTAACTGTATTTATGTGTATCTGTACCTAAATATACTTATTTACTTATTCTTTCAATTTCCTCCTTCTCTCTCTCTCTCTCTCTCTCTCTCTATCTCTTGCCCAAAGCACTGTAGTAGAACATAGCAGCAGGTGCAACCACATACCTCATGAAATCTAAGGAGAGGACAAAGAGGAGGGGTAGAGAGAAGAGAAGAGGAGGAGAATGAAGAGATGAGAGAGAGGTGGAGGTGCATGGGGGAGTATGTGGGTGGGAGGGAATGTTGTCTTCTGGCTGGCAGCCCATTGTGGTATTTTAATTATCACAATATAAGTTTTGGGTATTCTGGTGTAAACAGGATACCTCATGGTCTTTGCACTTAATTTTCTATTCATTTAGACTACCTCTTTTGCACTAACCTTGTAAATACTTTTGATTTATTGTAAACTGAAATTTGGTACTGTAATTAGGCTGTGTAACCACCTATTAATCTATTTGAGATTCTTTAAATGCTTTTAGGTTCTCTAAGCAAAATTGAAAAGGTGGCTTTTTCCCACTGACGTAAGGTGACCCAAAAAAGAAAGCGCATTAACCATCACTCACTTACTACCTGTCCTGCTGGAAGCATGTAGAAGTCACAATATAAATGATGATGTTACTAGATTTTGTTAATAATTTTATAGCAATACTTGTTATTAAATTTTATAACTAATAAGAACACATATTAACGAAACAGTCTTGTGAGTTAAAAAATCCTCCCCCTCTCTTCTTTTACTATTTAATATGACCAACGCACTCGCCTCACATACTGAGTGTCCATGGTTCATTCCCTGGCTGAGTAGAAACACTGGGCATGTTTCCTTACACCTGCTGTCACTGTTCACCTAGCAGTAAGTAGGTACCTGAGTGTTAAGTGACTGATGTCGGTTGAAGGTCCACAATGGAAATAAGACAGACAGTCCTTGATGACGCACTTACTTTCTTGGGTTATCCTGGGTGGTTAACCCTGGGTTAAAAATTCAAACAAATCTTCTCTTATCTTAACATTGATTGTGTGTTGCCTTCTTTTACTAGAGTCACTTCTTTGGAGGGACGATGCATTAAAAAGAGTTATTAGGTTATATAACTTGTTGTTCCATGTTCATGCTGGTTTTTACTCGGGATACCCATCATAAGTATGTCGTAGAATCCTCAAGATTCGAATTTAAATTCAAAAATTTATTTCTTTGCATAATATACAATGTGAAGTTTACATGTACTAGTAAAATACTATTGTTAAATACAAAGAAAGTCGCTAACATGCCTGAGCATTTTGGTCAGACTAATCCTAGGATAGTCTCATGGTTAGAAATGAAAGATGAAGCATCATTTTCTGCAGATTTACTGCATCATCATTTTGAAGAACCTTGGAAAACTAGTGTAGCACGTCAGGGTGGCCACAGCATATGTACATTGTAGTAAGCACAGTCCTCCGTCTACTATCCGACTATACATGCTAGATGGTGGTCAGTAAGCCTCAACCTGCAAACTTTAAAAATAAATGTAATTAGAGATGTTTTGTTTTTCATGAAAGAGATTGTATGTCTATCCATTATTCCTTGCCATACTTAACTTATTTCCTCCCACTCTTTCTCCTTCCCTCTCTCCTTACCCCTCACCCCTCCCTCACTCTCTCCCAGTATTAAATTCACAAGTAAGTGCAAAACTCATATGGGTCACACAGCACTCACTCCCAATAAATTACCTATGTTGCCCTGTTACAATGGAAAAATCTTAGCAGGTCTTTTATAATAAGCTATACTGCTAAAGGTATTCATGATGGTATAGAAGACTCTAGGTTGGCAGTGGTAGTAAGCAGCTGGGATCTGAGGAGTGGTGTGAACGCCACTTGAAGGCAGGGAACGCATTGTCTTGTTAGATAATATCTTCTTCTCTCTCCCATTCTTTACTTTTTAATAATGAAATGCTCATAGTCTTTTAGCAAAAAACTAACGCCACTCAACAATCCATGTCTGTTCACCCTCCTTCCTCCTCTAGTCATTGTTTTTGTTCTATATATAAATGCTGTGTATTCATTTTGATACATTTACCTTTTAATAATAATGAGCTAGAATATAATACAGCTGTGCCTCCGACTTACAACTTCATGAGTTCCTGAAAATCAGAAACTGAGTTTATTATAACATGGCCTGTACTATATTATCTTTCTGGAGCTCAATACTCCAACTCATTTTCTCAATATTTAAACCCCATTTGTTCATTATATGTATCTGTTGTTTTTATTATAAAATCACAAAAAAAAAATCATTAAAAGGATTACTATTAAACCTTTAAACTATCGAAACTATTGAAAATATGTAGGTTAATTAATATTTTTGCCATAGATCATTAGGAATTTTCACTGGAGCTGCCAGAGCATTATAACATGTATCATTAAGAGTTGTGATTGGAGCTCCATGTATCCCTTCTGGCCACATGTGTTACAGGTGTGCTTGTGGCATACTCCAGATTCAAAGCAAAATTACACTGATGTGGTTGTAAAAATGATGACGTAAATGTTAATTTTATAACAGATTTTAATATTTTATAAATATTTGTTGTTACTGTATCTATTGAAGTATAATGCTTTATTTTAATTGGATTTTTTATGTGAGAGGGATTGGTAATCAAAACAGTTAATTGGAAATTGCTGGCTGTTGCTGGTTAATTGGATTTTTTATTTGTATTTGTTTAATTTTGGGACTTTTTGTCTGGATGTGAGCAGTTGACTGAAACCAGTATCCAAACGGCAAGAGTTGGCTTTACCACAGTTCCGAATGATCTTGGCCAGTTAAGAGAGAGAGCACAACATAATTTGTTTTTCACTCTACCAGGATCTGTTTTAATAGCCAGACATAAGCATATGTATTGGCCTCAACCACGTAGATGTGATAAAATATTTTGACAATTTTCCCCACTTGAGCAGAGTGTGTAAACAAGGCAAAAAATAAGATTTATGGTAGGGGAGGCTGCAGTTGGCGCCAAGATTGCCAGGAGGGAAATTTTTAGCATCATGCACGGCAACTTACTCACCGGGGGCAGGGGATGCAGCTATGTTTAGCCTCTCCTTTGATGAACTGCATGAATGAGGGAAGGACTAAAGGTGGTTTATCGTGATTTATTTCAACTGGAATCCCCTCCACTTATGCCAACTAAAACAGTCGACTAATACTCATGTGCCTATTTATTAGTGCAAGAATAGGGAGAGCTGGTATAGCCAGAGTTTTCCATGATTCTCAGCCTCTGCCTGGGAACTGAACCTGGGTTCTGTTTATAGTATAGTAGGGATAAATGGTATAAAATATCGACACAATAAACATAAATACAGTATAATATGATCCTTTATTGACTACATTTCACCCACACAGTGGGCTTTATCAAGTCACAAACAGATCTACCTAGGGAAGGAGTACATGAGTACATATATATAATGTAGAGAGTCAGGTGGAGAATATTGGGAGGTTGTATTTGAGACAAACCTACACCATGCAGGTCAGTCTCAAATACAACCTACCCAACATGCATAGAAATTATCATCTCTTAGGAAGTATGTCGCACATACGTATATGTAGATAGGTAGGTGGGTTGTAGAGTTCACTAGTAGAAATATGAAAGGTTGAAGTAGTCATGGTGTAGCAGTAATTGAAATGAATTTCGAGTCCACACATGCAGAGAGAGAGAGAGAGAGAGAGAGAGAGAGAGATAAATGAGCTGATGTAAGTAACAGGTCTTAAGTTGTGAATAAAGTTAGGAACCTTAACTTGTAAAACCCTGTGCAAGAGAGAGAGAGAAAGAGCTAGCTAGCTCGTGGATTGTGGCAGTCTGCTACTCACACATTTCTTAGCATATTTTTTCTTACTGTTTTTCCCAGCTTGCATAACTAACCCACACATCGCTATTAAATTCACACCAATCGTTCTTTCTAGATTTGTGACTTTTAATGTAAGGGTTAGATCTTAGATGTGCACTTGTGTTTTCCTTATTTTTTTATATTGTTTTTTACTGTATTAAATAAAGACATTTTTGATAAGTGTTCTGCATCTTTATTGTTCTGTTTTTGACGAGAAGATGAGTTCTAGCACACACTTCTACCTGCCTTATTATGCCTAATGTCTGGGCCACTTTTTAAACTACTAATAGGTTAGATTAGGTAAGGCTAAGTTAGGTTAGGGTAGCTTAGGTGAGGTTAGGGTAGGGTAGGTTAGGTAAGGATAGGTTAGGTTAGGGTAGGTTAGGTTAGGTTAGGTAAGGTTTGTCAGGAAACAGGACAAGTGTTTCCTGGGGGGCATCACCACGCTACTCTGATAAAACTTTCCCCTCATTCCTCCTCTTGCAACATTGCATAGCTCCTGATGACATATACAGACGTGTGAAAGTACTCGAGCTGAAGATTTCCATCCCCGTGTCTTGTCTAGCATCTATTAAGGTACTTAGTAGATCTTACTAGTAATATCTGATGGTCTTTACCATTATTATTTGGCTACATTCCTAAGTGGGATTTCTAGAACAAATATTTAGTGGGTTCTTAAGGATAATATTTAGTGGGTTCTTAAGGATAATATTTATGGGGTTCTTGAGAATAATATTTAGTGGGTTCTTAAGGATAATATTTAGTGGGTTCTTTAGGATAATATTTAGTGGTGTCTTAAGGATAATATTTAGTGGGTTGCTTAGGGTAATATTTGGCGAATACTTCAAAACCAATGTTTTTGCGGAGTTAGGTTTAATATTTTGCTAGTGTGGATCACCTAGTAAGCAAGTAGATATCTGGGTGTTAGGTGACTGGTGTAGGTGGCATCCTGGGGAACAAGACTGAAGGACTACAATGGAAATAAGACAGACAGTCCTTGATGACGCACTGACTTTCTTGGGTTATCCTGGTTGGCTAACCCTCCGGGGTTAAATCTCTCTCTCTCTCTCTCTCTCTCTTTACAAAGGGTATTACAAGGTTAGGTTTAGGTTTGCTAACTTTATTTAGAAGCTAAGAGCTGTTACCTACATCACGCACACACACACACACACACACACACACCATAATGCTCTACTCATTGAGCCATTCTGTTGCTTGGCTGATGCCGTTCTTTGTGCGTCAGACGTCCGTGGCTAATGTACGTGCTTGGCCACCACAGCGGTCGTGATCTTTAACATCATTGAAATAAAACCTCATAGTATCCAAAGAGAGAGAGAGAGAGAGAGAGAGAGAGAGAGATTTAACCCCGGAGGGTTAGCCACCCAGGATAACCCAAGAAAGTCAGTGCGTCATCAAGGACTGTCTGTCTTTATTTCCATTGTAGTCCTTCAGTCTTGTTCCCCAGGATGCCACCTACACCAGTCACCTAACACCCAGATATCTACTTGCTTACTAGGTGAACGGGACAACAGGTGTAAGGAAACACGCCCAGTGCTTTCACCTGTGCCGGTGATCGAACCACGGACAGTGTGAAGTGAGAGCATTGCCTACCAGGCCACGGGCCACCAGAGAGAGAGAGAAGCAGGTATAACTAATATATTGATGTATACACAGTTATAATAATAATAATAATCTTTATTTCTACAAGTACATGTACAAGGTATACAGACCATAGCTGACATCAATGACATACTACTATATAGAAAGCCCCTTGTTATGCTGAGCATTTCGGGCATATCAGGTCAATTTTATCCCCTGGATGCGATCAGGGGGATCACCAACAAGCCCCTGGCTGTCGTCAAGCAGGCACTGGACAGGCACCTCAAGTCGGTACCTGATCAGCCGGGCTGTGGTTCGTACGTTGGACTGCGTGCAGCCAGCAGTAACAGCCTGGTTGATCAGGCTCTGGTCCAACAAGAGGCCTGGTCACGGACCGGGCCGCGGGGGCGTTGACCCCTGGAATTCTCTCCAGGTAGACTCCAGGTAGACACCAGTCGATTAACACCCAGGTACCTATTTTACTGCTAGGGGGACATTGGACAGCAGGTGTCTTAAGGAAACACGTCCTAATGTTTCCACCCGTACCGGGGATCAAACCATGGACTTCAGTGTGAGAGCTGAGTGCACTACCAATCGAGCTGTGTGTATTTGCAATGGCTATGCACTTTTCAAAATTTTGTTGATTGTTTTGCGTCGTGTATATGTTGCATGAGTCACCTGAGTAGAGAGATAGTGAACTACTGTTGATCCCGGGATGCATCACGCCTCATGACCACACCTCTTGCTCTTCCACCTCTTGCTCTTCCATAACAATGACAAGTTCCACAACCACCTTTGATTGCTACAATTTTTTGTTGCGCTGTGTAGAGCTTTTATTCAGTCACGATAAAGTTTTACAGAGTGCCGGCACTCTGAAGGAGGGGTGAAGACATGTTGCAGTTCTTGAACTGCAGTGTAGGTACGCCTCTGGCAAGACAGCGATGGAATGAATAATGATGAAAGTGTTTCTTCTTCGGGTCACCCTGCCTAGGTGGGAAATGGCCGATGTGTTAAAAAAAAAGATAAATCTTGTTGTGTAACAAGCGTCCTTTGACTTGAAACACTGCCTTCTGGCTTACTCTAGTCGGTGCGTCACAGCTGCTTTCCCTGGCTTACTGCAGTCGGTGCGTCACAGCTGCCTTCCCTGGCTTACTGCAGTCGGTGCGTCACAGCTGCCTTCCCTGGCTTACTGCAGTCGGTGCGTCACAGCTGCCTTCCCTGGCTTACTGCAGTCGGTGCGTCACAGCTGCCTTCCCTGGCTTACTGCAGTCGGTGCGTCACAGCTGCCTTCCCTGGCTTACTGCAGTCGGTGCGTCACAGCTGCCTTCCCTGGCTTACTGCAGTCGGTGCGTCACAGCTGCCTTCCCTCCCAGGTGAAACTAATCTCGCGAAAAATAAGAGGGAATGTGATTCAGGAATTACTGATCGCAACGCGGAAGTCGAACATGTATTTAAGAAGGTTTATCTGGACAAATTTATATAAATAAATACCAGACGAGAGTGTTTTGGGGTGAGTGTGTGTGTGTGTGTGTGTGTGTGTGTGTGTGTGTGTGTGTGTGGTGTGAGTCGCTTGTGCATGAAAATATTCCTGTGGGGGTGACCAGTGTTGGCAGGGGACTGTTGTTGCAAGGGCAGGCAGGTAGGTAGGTAGGCAGGCAGATAGATAGGTAGCTAGGCAAGTAGGTAGGTAGGCAGGTAGGTAGCTAGGTAGGCAGGTAGGTAGCTAGGCAAGTAGGCAGGCAGGCAGGCAGGTAGGTAGCTAGCTAGGCAGGTAGGTAGGTAGCTAGGCAAGTAGGCAGGCAGGTAGGCAGTCAAGGAAGCCTCAGCAAAAACACCTTCAAGTCAAGGCGTAACACATGCTATCAGACAAACACCTGTCACTTGTTTCCAGTTCTACTCTCGCAGCCTTGTTCAGTGCAGGTGTTCTCTGGTGTTTACATAGCCATCACAGCCTGGTTGATCCGGCACATCCTGCAGCAACCTGTCATGTTTCCTCTTAAATGTATCAGCTGCTGATAGCTGTTATATCTTCTGTTAGATGAGGAATTGTGGATGACGGGTGTTGACACACGCCTCTCAACCATCATGAGTCATTAATACATATGTATCTGTAAAACCTAGTCCGTCATGACACAGGAGACACTTGTCCCGTGTCCTGATGAACAATACACTCCAACCTGACATATAATAACTGTGTCTACAGCATTCCTGGCTTTCATTAAGTATATTCTACACTTTCACCCCACTACTTTGTTATGGTAGCTTGTGCATTATTAGGGAAGAGCCATCACATTATTTTCCCGTAGCTGGGTTGGTAGCTCACTCAGGAAGGAAATAAATGGTATAAAATACCGACACAATGGAAAAATAAACACATAAGCAGTATAATGTGATCCTTTATCGACAACGTTTCGCCCACGCAGTGGGCTTTATCGAGTCACAAACAGATCTACCTGGAAAATGAGTAAAATGAATATATATAGGATAAAGTCAGGTAGAGAATGCTGGGTCAGGTGGAGAATGCTGGGTCAGGTGGAGAATGTTGGGTCAGGTGGAGAATGCTGGGTCAGGTGGAGAATGTTGGGTCAGGTGGAGAATGCTGGGTCAGGTGGAGAATGTTGGGTCAGGTGGAGAATGTTGGGTCAGGTGGAGAATGTTGGGTCAGGTGGAGAATGCTTGGGTCAGGTGGAGAATGCTGGGTCAGGTGGAGAATGCTGGGTCAGGTGGAGAATGTGGGTCAGGTGGAGAATGCTGGGTCAGGTGGAGAATGTTGGGTCAGGTGGAGAATGCTGGGTCAGGTGGAGAATGCTGGGTCAGGTGGAGAATGCTGGGTCAGGTGGAGAATGCTGGGTCAGGTGGAGAATGCTGGGTCAGGTGGAGAATGCTGGGTCAGGTGGAGAATGCTGGGTCAGGTGGAGAATGCTGGGTCAGGTGGAGAATGGGATCAGGTGGAGAATGCTGGTCAGGAGAATGTTGGGTCAGGTGGAGAATGCTGGGTCAGGTGGAGAATGTTGGGTCAGGTGGAGAATGCTGGGTCAGGTGGAGAATGTTGGGTCAGGTGGAGAATGCTGGGTCAGGTGGAGAATGCTGGGTCAGGTGGAGAATGCTGGGTCAGGTGGAGAATGCTGGGTCAGGTGGAGAATGCTGGGTCAGGTGGAGAATGCTGGGTCAGGTGGAGAATGCTGGGTCAGGTGGAGAATGCTGGGTCAGGTGGAGAATGCTGGGTCAGGTGGAGAATGCTGGGTCAGGTGGAGAATGTTGGGTCAGGTGGAGAATGCTGGGTCAGGTGGAGAATGTTGGGTCAGGTGGAGAATGCTGGGTCAGGTGGAGAATGTTGGGTCAGGTGGAGAATGCTGGGTCAGGTGGAGAATGTTGGGTCAGGTGGAGAATGCTGGGTCAGGTGGAGAATGCTGGGTCAGGTGGAGAATGCTGGGTCAGGTGGAGAATGCTGGGTCAGGTGGAGAATGCTGGGTCAGGTGGAGATGCTGGGTCAGGTGGAGAATGCTGGGTCAGGTGGAGAATGCTGGGTCAGGTGGAGAATGCTGGGTCAGGTGGAGAATGCTGGGTCAGGTGGAGAATGCTGGGTCAGGTGGAGAATGCTGTATGTGACAGTCTAAAAAGTAGTGTGATAGTTTAAAACCTTGTGTAACTTAAAGGACCTGCAGTGTTCCATTCTTGAGTTCTAGGTGGGATAGCGTTGAAAAAGTTTCTTGGCAATAGGTTCAGCTATGTTGTAGAAGCCGTTGTTCTGGTTGAAGTTGTTGGATATACAGATAAGTGATGATTCCAGGATTCTTCGGTATTGAGTGTTGTCTTCTCTGGCGATGAGTCTTGCGTTTCTGTAGTTGATTAAATGGTTGTATAAATTTCGGAGTTGAACACAGGCAGCTTCAGGTCCTTGGTTCGATCCCCGGTATGGGTGGAAACATGGAGGTGTGTTTCCTTAAGATACCAAATGTCAATGTTCACTTAGCAGTAAGTAGGTACGTGAGTGTTAGTGGACTGGTGAGGGTCGCATCCTGGGGACAAAATTAACCTAAGTTGCGGGAAATGTTCTACATAACCAGACTTTCTATATACGTAGTAGTATGTCATTGATGTCAGTTATGGTCTGTATAAGTTGTATCATGTAATTGTACAAATAAAGATTATTATTATTATTCGTCCCAGGTGCAGGTGTACTGACAAACTGAACTCTGTGTTCCAGTAGGTGTGTTCCTGGCTGGTGTGTTGGTAGTGTTCCTGGCTGGTGTGTTGGTAGTGTTCCTGGCTGGTGTGTTGGTAGTGTTCCTGGCTGGTGTGTTGGTAGTGTTCCTGGCTGGTGTGTTGGTAGTGTTCCTGGCTGGTGTGTTGGTAGTGTTCCTGGCTGGTGTGTTGGTAGTGTTCCTGACTGGTGTGTTGGTAGTGTTCCTGGCTGGTGTGTTGGTAGTGTTCCTGGCTGGTGTGTTGGTAGTGTTCCTGGCTGGTGTGTTGGTAGTGTTCCTGGCTGGTGTGTTGGTAGTGTTCCTGACTGGTGTGTTGGTAGTGTTCCTGACTGGTGTGTTGGTAGTGTTCCTGGCTGGTGTGTTGGTAGTGTTCCTGGCTGGTGTGTTGGTAGTGTTCCTGGCTGGTGTGTTGGTAGTGTTCCTGGCTGGTGTGTTGGTAGTGTTCCTGGCTGGTGTGTTGGTAGTGTTCCTGACTGGTGTGTTGGTAGTGTTCCTGACTGGTGTGTTGGTAGTGTTCCTGGCTGGTGTGTTGGTAGTGTTCCTGGCTGGTGTGTTGGTAGTGTTCCTGGCTGGTGTGTTGGTAGTGTTCCTGGCTGGTGTGTTGGTAGTGTTCCTGGCTGGTGTGTTGGTAGTGTTCCTGGCTGGTGTGTTGGTAGTGTTCCTGGCTGGTGTGTTGGTAGTGTTCCTGACTGGTGTGTTGGTAGTGTTCCTGGCTGGTGTGTTGGTAGTGTTCCTGACTGGTGTGTTGGTAGTGTTCCTGACTGGTGTGTTGGTAGTGTTCCTGGCTGGTGTGTTGGTAGTGTTCCTGGCTGGTGTGTTGGTAGTGTTCCTGGCTGGTGTGTTGGTAGTGTTCCTGGCTGGTGTGTTGGTAGTGTTCCTGGCTGGTGTGTTGGTAGTGTTCCTGGCTGGTGTGTTGGTAGTGTTCCTGACTGGTGTGTTGGTAGTGTTCCTGACTGGTGTGTTGGTAGTGTTCCTGACTGGTGTGTTGGTAGTGTTCCTGGCTGGTGTGTTGGTAGTGTTCCTGGCTGGTGTGTTGGTAGTGTTCCTGACTGGTGTGTTGGTAGTGTTCCTGACTGGTGTGTTGGTAGTGTTCCTGGCTGGTGTGTTGGTAGTGTTCCTGGCTGGTGTGTTGGTAGTGTTCCTGGCTGGTGTGTTGGTAGTGTTCCTGGCTGGTGTGTTGGTAGTGTTCCTGGCTGGTGTGTTGGTAGTGTTCCTGGCTGGTGTGTTGGTAGTGTTCCTGGCTGGTGTGTTGGTAGTGTTCCTGGCTGGTGTGTTGGTAGCCACAAACATGAACAAATCCTGTATATACAGCTTTCATGGAAGGTTATGAGTTTTTATAAGATAAGTGTGCCGTTAAAGGCGCCTGAGACAGGAAAGAACCAGACCAGAGAAACAGCCTTGTGTCATGCTAAAACGATCTCTATATGTTCAAGTACATATTCTTAAGTAGCATCAAGTAGGTACCTGGGTGTTAGTCCACTATTGTGGGTGGCTTCAAGGGAAGAGGACCTGTTCACCCCCCCCCCACAAAATATAAGAAACACAGCTTGGCATTGTTAGCTTATTATGGGTTATTACGCCTTCAATTGTTAATTTCTCCGGGTTTAATATTTTTTTTTGGAGGGGAAGGGGGGCTTGGTTTAATTTAACAAATTTGTGCTTAGTGATTGTGAAATTGTTGAAGCCCATGAGAGTTTTATGTAGATGGTGTCATAAGTACACACACGTACTTTATCATAAGTACACACACGTACTTTATCATAAGTTCACCCGCGTACTATTTTAAATATTAACTTTTTTCGGGTCACTCTTCTTGGGTGGGAGATGGCCCGTGTGTTTAAACAAATACGTACACTTTCACAAGTACACATTATGGTTGGTGCAGACACAAATGCACACATGTACTGCATAAAGTGTACATCACATGGTGATGTGATTGTAACACCAACACCTGTAGCCGCCGACAGGATGATGATGAATTAGACACTTGTGCAACTTGTCGGTTCTCTGAACCATTTATCTAGACTCCTGTCAGACACAGCAGCATCTTGATACAGGGAATTCTACACTTGCCTAACCTTTAGGCATGACCTATTTCCACCTGTGGATTTTTCCAAGGTGACGCCACCTACTACTGCTTCACTTCAGTTGTCTGCAGTGTCAACTTCTCCGCACATATCCTGTATTCTTATCAAGATTGATGGACTGAGTACATCGATTCCAGGCTGAGGGACCGATTACCTCAGACTCCTGATCTTCACCAGTTCTTCTCTGTATTGGACTAAGGAAGCCACTGATTCGCGAAACTTTTCCACAGTAAAGATACCGAAGTGTTGCATAAGTGTCTAAATTACCAAAACAGTGTTTCCACACACGGGTCAAATGACCCGGTCAGTGTTACTACTCTGCCACACTGCCCTTTACTCTGACAGGTACACACACACACACACACCTACATTATCGTAAGTACACATCACTACACATCCCTGATGTGATGTGTGTTGTTACTCGGTGTTAGGTAGGTGTCTGGCCACAACTAAGTCGTATATCTGCACACAGGCCGCGGCACATTTGTCTCCACACATACCAAGAGCTGAGAGTAACCTTGATTTGCTGAATTACGAGGCTAGTATATTTCTCCAGTTCCGCCATGGGGCGCCAGTTTGCAGTGTGAGGGCGATAGAGGTGGTGGCGGTATATATAAATACTTGGTAGGGTGTGGGAGCACTCGTTGTGATGGCAGGGTGTTTCTAGTTGTGATGGCAGGGTCTTACTAGTTGTGATGGCAGGGTGTTTCTAGTTGTGATGGCAGGGTGTTTCTAGTTGTGATGGCAGGGTATTACTAGTTGTGATGGCAGGGTATTACTAGTTGTGATGACAGGGTATTACTAGTTGTGATGGCAGGGTGTTGCTAGTTGTGATGGCAGGGTCTTACTAGTTGTGATGGCAGGGTCTTACTAGTTGTGATGCCAGGGTCATACTAGTTGTGATGACAGGGTCTTACTAGTTGTGATGGCAGGGTATTACTAGTTGTGATGGCAAGGTGTTTCTAGTTATGATGGCAGGGTTTTACTAGTTGTGATGGCAAGGTGTTGGTAGTTGTGATGGCAGGGTGTTGGTAGTTGTGATGTCAGGGCGTGCCTCTTACTGGGTTGCCACCCGGGTATACACTGTGTCTAAGGTTGTTAATCTAACATTGTTATAGAATTCGAAGTGTTAAACCCGTGTGGGTCATTGAGCGGAAGGGCTGGTAAAGACTCGATACTCCTGATCAGTGTGACTGTTGGTTAATAACCCAGGAGATTAATAAATCCAGGATAACTCAAGACATGTGGTTTGTTTACATTGCTGCTCCCTAGAGGTGCTGCCCATAACACTCAACTAACACTCAGAGTCTACTCTGCGCTCCAAGTCCATTAATATCTTTATTATGCACCCCATACCCATCCTTTGGGCGGTAGTCAGAAGATTATACAGGTACACAATGGGTCCAGGGACTGTACCTCAACATTACAGAGATACATAATGGGTCCAGGGACTGTACCTCAACATTACAGAGATACATAATGGGTCCAGGGACTGTACCTCAACATTACAGAGATACATAATGGGTCCAGGGACTGTACCTCAACATTACATAGATACATAATGGGTCCAGGGACTGTACCTCAACATTACAGAGATACATAATGGGTCCAGGGACTGTACCTCAACATTGCAGAGATACATAATGGGTCCAGGGACTGTACCTCAACATTACAGAGATACATAATGGGTCCAGGGACTGTACCTCAACATTACAGAGATACATAATGGGTCCAGGGACTGTACCTCAACATTACAGAGATACATAATGGGTCCAGGGACTGTACCTCAACATTACAGAGATACATAATGGGTCCAGGGACTGTACCTCAACATTACAGATACATAATGGGTCCAGGGACTGTACCTCAACATTACAGAGATACATAATGGATCCAGGGACTGTACCTCAACATTACAGAGATACATAATGGGTCCAGGGACTGTACCTCAACATTACAGAGATACATAATGGATCCAGGGACTGTACCTCAACATTACAGAGATACATAATGGGTCCAGGGACTGTACCTCAACATTACAGATATACATAATGGGTCCAGGGACTGTACCTCAACATTACAGATATACATAATGGGTCAAGGGACTGTACCTCAACATTACAGATATACATAATGGGTCCAGGGACTGTACCTCAACATTACAGAGATACATAATGGATCCAGGGACTGTACCTCAACATTACAGAGATACATAATGGGTCCAGGGACTGGGTCGCAAAGTTTTGATATCTGGACAAGTTACTGTCTTAAGGAATTGTTCCCATGTTTATATCTGGTCACAATACCAGACATGAATTAGGTCACACACACACACACTCGCCATCACAACACTGACACTTTAACATCATTGAAGGAGAATGGTTTAAGAAGCTTCCTCTAATGAGGTACTTCACATCCGCTTCAGTTTCTTGACGTTAACCTTGTGGCAGTGTGTGGCAGTGTGTGAGAGTTTAAGCTGAGGAATGTGTAAGATAATGAATCTTTGTGTGACACTGATGAACACTGAGTGGGTAATGACAGTCGTTTTTTAAGTAAAATTTCATCTACTAGCAGTGTATTGCTGCACTGTGTGATGTTACACTGTAGGAACACCAGCAGTGTATTGCTGCACTGTGTGATGTTACACTGTAGGAACACCAGCAGTGTATTGCTGCACTGTGTGATGTTACACTGTAGGAACACCAGCAGTGTATTGCTGCACTGTGTGATGTTACACTGTAGGAACACCAGCAGTGTATTGCTGCACTGTGTGATGTTACACTGTAGGAACACCAGCAGTGTATTGCTGCACTGTGTGATGTTACACTGTAGGAACACCAGCAGTGTGCTGCTGCACTGTGTGATGTTACACTGTGGGAACACCAGCAGTGTATTGCTGCACTGTGTGATGTTACACTGTAGGAACACCAGCAGTGTATTGCTGCACTGTGTGATGTTACACTGTAGGAACACCAGCAGTGTATTGCTGCACTGTGTGATGTTACACTGTAGGAACACCAGCAGTGTATTGCTGCACTGTGTGATGTTACACTGTAGGAACACCAGCAGTGTATTGCTGCACTGTGTGATGTTACACTGTAGGAACACCAGCAGTGTATTGCTGCACTGTGTGATGTTACACTGTAGGAACACCAGCAGTGTATTGCTGCACTGTGTGATGTTACACTGTAGGAACACCAGCAGTGTGCTGCTGCACTGTGTGATGTTACACTGTGGGAACACCAGCAGTGTATTGCTGCACTGTGTGATGTTACACTGTAGGAACACCAGCAGTGTATTGCTGCACTGTGTGATGTTACACTGTAGGAACACCAGCAGTGTATTGCTGCACTGTGTGATGTTACACTGTAGGAACACCAGCAGTGTATTGCTGCACTGTGTGATGTTACACTGTAGGAACACCAGCAGTGTATTGCTGCACTGTGTGATGTTACACTGTAGGAACACCAGCAGTGTATTGCTGCATTGTATGATGTTACACTGTAGGAACACCAGCAGTGTGCTGCTGCACTGTTCTATATGATAGGTACACTGTAGGAACACCAGCAGTGTGCTGCTGCACTGTTCTATATGATAGGTACACTGTAGGAACACCAGCAGTGTGCTGCTGCACTGTTCTATATGATAGGTACACTGTAGGAACACCAGCAATGTATTGCTACACTATTCTATAAGATACATTGTAGGAAAAAGAGCAGTGTTCTGCTGCACTATTCTGTGTGATAGTTATACAGTGGGACTACCCACAGTGTTCTGCTACAGTGTTCTATGTAATAGTTATACAGTGGGAATACCCACAGTGTTCTGCTAGCGTTTTATGTGATAGTTAAACAGTGAGAACCACAGCTAGCTATATCTCCCTGCTATATTCCATCACCTAGGATGGGAAATATGTCAGCCTGAGGTGGCAGACAGGAAGGCAGGCAGATGGGTGGTGGCAGGCTAGCCCTAGCCCTGCATTCACCAGCCAGACTGCAGGCAGGTGGTGTTGTGAAGGCAGGGCTGGGACTGGCTCTGCATTCACCGAACTGCAGGCAGATGGGTGGTGTGTAAGCAGGGCTAGGGACCCCCTAGCCCTGCATTCACCGCCAGACTGCAGGCAGGTGGGTGTTGTGAAGGCAGGGCTAGGGACCCCCTAGCTCTGCATTCACCGCCAGACTGCAGGCAGGTGGGTGTTGTGAAGGCAGGGCTAGGGACCCCCTAGCTCTGCATTCACCGCCAGACTGCAGGCAGGTGGGTGTTGTGAAGGCAGGGCTAGGGACCCCCTAGCTCTGCATTCACCGCCAGACTGCCTTCAACACTAGATAGATGGACAGAAATTGATAATGGAATAACAGGTTAGGGAAAATATTTAAGTGTGTGTGGGTGAGAACTGATAACAGAATTGAAGGTTAGGGAATCAGTCGATAAATAAAGATAGATGGATAGACGAGTCTATATAAATGGAGATAAGAGCTTGGCAAGACGGAGAGAGACGAATGAGATAGACTGCTTGATGAGACTGTCACCGTGTAGTTATCTAGAGTGTTGAGTGTTTATCTTATTGAGAGAGTTGTTGAAAGTGTCGGCACAACATCAGTGCAGCTCCTGGGCCGCTATCACCCAGGGTGTGGGGATTGTTGCAGGTATTGAGCTCCAAGAGTAGCACTGACAAGTGTGGGCGTGATGACCAACATGGGCGTTATGACGGATGTGGGCGTGATGACGAGTGTAGGCGTTATGACGGTTGTGGGTGTGGGCGTGGAGGTAAAGGCGCTGTGACATATATTTTGACACGTGTGCCGCCAGGTGGCTAGACAGCAGGTGCTGGGCCGGGAGCTTCTACTAGGGGAGGGGGCACTGCCCCCTCTCATTACCCCCTCCTTCCTATACCTCACGCTCCCCTACCACGTATACCCCCTCCAACATCCCATCCATGGGAAGCCACCTTTGTGTGTATGTGGGGGGGGGGGTATGATCATGTACCATCTTTCTCTTCGTGAAAAAAAAATGAAAGTTTTATATATTTCTATGTTTTTAAAAGCTGGTAGTAGTATGTGTAGCAACTTGATGTTTGTTCAGCACGGTTGTTGATACTGGCCTGGTAGTTCAGTGTTGCTGGGTGAGTGCAGGTCAGAGTGTAGGTCAGAGTGTAGGGTCAGAGTGTAGCGTCAGAGTGTAGCGTCAGAGTGTAGGGTCAGAGTGTAGCGTCAGAGTGTAAGGTCAGAGTGTAGGGTCAGAGTGTAGCGTCAGAGTGTAGGGTCAGAGTGTAGGGTCAGAGTGTAGCGTCAGAGTGTAGCGTCAGAGTGTAGCGTCAGAGTGTAGGGTCAGAGTGTAGCGTCAGAGTGTAGCGTCAGAGTGTAGGGTCAGAGTGTAGCGTCAGAGTGTAGCGTCAGAGTGTAGGGTCAGAGTGTAGCGTCAGAGTGTAGGTCAGAGTGTAGGGTCAGAGTGTATGTCAGAGTGTAAGTCAGAGTGTAGGGTCAGAGTGTAGCGTCAGAGTGTAGGTCAGAGTGTAGGGTCAGAGTGTAGGGTCAGAGTGTATGTCAGAGTGTAGGTCAGAGTGTAAGGTCAGAGTGTAGGGTCAGAGTGTAGGGTCAGAGTGTAGGTCAGAGTGTAGGTCAGAGTGTAGGGTCAGAGTGTAGGTCAGAGTGTAGGTCAGAGTGTAAGGTCAGAGTGTAGGGTCAGAGTGTAAGGTCAGAGTGTAGGTCAGGTGTAGGTCAGAGTGTAAGGTCAGAGTGTAGGGTCAGAGTGTATGTCAGAGTGTAGGTCAGAGTGTAGGTCAGAGTGTAGGTCAGAGTGTAGGGTCAGAGTGTAGGTCAGAGTGTAGGTCAGAGTGTAAGGTCAGAGTGTAGGTCAGTGTGTAGGTCAGAGTGTAGGTCAGAGTGTAGGTCAGAGTGTAGGTCAGAGTGTAAGGTCAGAGTGTAGGTCAGAGTGTAGGTCAGTGTGTAGGTCAGAGTGTAGGTCAGAGTGTAAGGTCAGAGTGTAGGTCAGAGGTGTTCAGAGTGTAGGTCAGAGTGTAGGTCAGAGTGTAGGTCAGAGTGTAGGTCAGAGTGTAGGTCAGAGTGTAGGGTCAGAGTGTAGGTCAGGTGTAGGTCAGAGTGTAGGTCAGAGTGTAAGGTCAGAGTGTAGGTCAGAGTGTAGGTCAGAGTGTAGGTCAGATGTAGGTCAGAGTGTAGGTCAGAGTGTAGGTCAGGGTAGGTCAGAGTGTAGGTCAGAGTGTAGGTCAGAGTGTAGGTCAGAGTGTAGGTCAGAGTGTAGGTCAGGTGTAGGTCAGAGTGTAGGTCAGAGTGTAGGTCAGGTGTAGTCGAGTGTGGTCAGAGTGTAGGTCAGAGTGTAGGTCAGAGTGTAGGTCAGAGTGTAGGTCAGAGTGTAGGGTCAGAGTGTAGGGTCAGAGTGTAGGTCAGAGTGTAGGTCAGAGTGTAGGTCAGAGTGTAAGGTCAGAGTGTAGGTCAGAGTGTAGGTCAGAGTGTAGGTCAGAGGTAGGTCAGAGTGTAGGTCAGAGTGTAGGTCAGAGTGTAGGGTCAGAGTGTAGGTCAGAGTGTAGGTCAGAGTGTAGGTCAGAGTGTAGGGTCAGAGTGTAGGGTCAGAGTGTAGGTCAGAGTGTAAGGTCAGAGTGTAGGGTCAGAGTGTAGGTCAGAGTGTAGGTCAGAGTGTAAGGTCAGAGTGTAAGGTCAGAGTGTAGGTCAGAGTGTAAGGTCAGAGTGTAGGTCAGAGTGTAGGTCAGAGTGTAGGTCAGAGTGTAGGTCAGAGTGTAGGTCAGAGTGTAGGTCAGAGTGTAGGGTCAGAGTGTAGGTCAGAGTGTAGGGTCAGAGTGTAAGGTCAGAGTGTAGGTCAGAGTGTAGGTCAGAGTGTAGGTCAGAGTGTAGGTCAGAGTGTAGGTCAGAGTGTAAGGTCAGAGTGTAGGTCAGAGTGTAGGTCAGAGTGTAGGTCAGAGTGTAGGTCAGAGTGTAGGTCAGAGGTAGGTCAGAGTGTAGGTCAGAGTGTAGGGTCAGAGTGTAGGTCAAGTGTAGGTCAGAGTGTAGGTCAGAGTGTAAGGTCAGAGTGTAGGTCAGAGTGTGCAGGGGTCAGAGTGTAGTCAGAGTGTGGTCAGGGTAGGTCAGAGTGTAGGTCAGAGTGTAGTCAGAGGTAAGGTCAGAGGTAGGTCAGAGGTAGGGTCAGAGTGTAGGTCAGTGTAGGTCAGGTGTAGGTCAGAGTGTAGGTCAGGGTAGGTCAAGGTAAGTCAGAGTGTAGTCAGGGTAGGTCAGAGTGTAGGTGGTGTAGGTGAGTGTGGTCAGGTGTAGGTCAGAGTGTAGGTCAGAGTGTAGGTCAGGTGTAGGTCAGAGTGTAGGTCAGAGGTCAGAGTGTAGGGTCAGAGTGTAGGTCAGAGTGTAGGTCAGTGTAGGTCAGAGTGTAAGGTCAGAGTGTAGGTCAGGTAGGTCAGGGTCAAGGTCGAGGTCGGTGAGGTCAGAGTGTAGGTCAGTAGGTCAGAGGTAGTGTAGGTCAAATGTAGGTGGGAGGTCAGTGTCAGTCATCAGTAGTGTGAAGTAAGGCATGAAGGTGATCATAGGATACACAAACCTTGTAGTCTTGCCCGTCACTACTGTCACCTCCTATATGCTAATTAACTCACTTATTCGTCAGAGACTGTGGTCCCTGGATTGGTGTTCCATAGCTCGACCACTAGCGCACTCAGCTCACACACTGAGCTCCGGAGGTTGATCCCCGGTACGGCTGGAAACATTAGGACGTGTTTCCTTTAACATACCTGCTGTCCAGTGTTCACATAGCAATAAAATGGTACCTGGGTGTTAGTGGACTGGTGTGGGTCGCATCCTGGGACAAAATTGACCTAATTTGCGGGAAATGGTGTGCATAAGAAGCGGCTTTCTATATACATAGTAGTATGTATTATTATTCTATCTTTCCCTGTGTGTGTCGCACTCTTTACCCTGCCTTTATTATTGTGTTTATTAGTGTTGAGAGTTTCATTATGTTCGTAGCTTTTATTGTTTGGCCATTTTATCTTTCTTGTTGTTGTTGTGTACGTGTTGTATGTCACTATTTTTTATTGCTACGAGTGTTGAGTGAGATACAGTGAGTGTTGTGGTAGAGCTGCTGTGTACCCAGGCCGCTTTCATGCTGCCTCACTGTGTGTTATTGTTACACTCTCAACTGTTAATGTGCACGACATGTGTTTGTCTTATTCTTCAGAATGTGAACTGTTAGTAGTAATAATAATAATAATAATAATTATTATTATTGTTATTATTATTATTACTACAAGTACATGATACAACTTAAACAGACCATAGCTGACACCAGGGACAATATATAGAAAGACCCTTGTTATGCAGAGCATTTCCAGCAACTTGGCTTAATTTTGTCCCCCAGGATGCCACCCACACCGGTGTGTTATTGTTAGAGTGTGAAGTGTTAATGTGTTCTTATCTTCCCACCTGTGTTATTCTTGTCTTCCCACCTGTGTTATTCTTGTCTTCCTACCTGTGTTATTCTTGTCTTCCCACCTGTGTTGTTATTGTCTTCCCACCTGTGTTGTTATTGTCTTCCTACCTGTGTTGTTATTGTCTTCCCACCTGTGTTATTATTGTCTTCCCACCTGTGTTGTTATTGTCTTCCCACCTGTGTTATTATTGTCTTCCCACCTGTGTTATTCTTGTCTTCCTACCTGTGTTATTCTTGTCTTCCCACCTGTGTTATTCTTGTCTTCCCACCTGTGTTATTCCTGTCTTCCCATCTGTGTTGTTATTGTCTTCCCACCTGTGTTATTCTTGTCTTCCCACCTGTGTTATTCTTGTCTTCCTACCTGTGTTATTCTTGTCTTCCCACCTGTGTTATTCTTGTCTTCCCACCTGTGTTATTCTTGTCTTCCCATCTGTGTTATTCTTGTCTTCCCCACCTGTGTTATTCTTGTCTTCCCACCTGTGTTATTCTTGTCTTCCACCTGTGTTATTTTGTCTTCCTACCTGTGTTATTCTTGTCTTCCCACCTGTGTTATTCTTGTCTTCCCACCTGTGTTATTCTTGTCTTCCCACCTGTGTTATTCTTGTCTTCCTACCTGTGTTATTCTTGTCTTCCCACCTGTGTTATTCTTGTCTTCCCACCTGTGTTATTCTTGTCTTCCTACCTGTGTTATTCTTGTCTTCCCATCTGTGTTGTTATTATCTTCCCACCTGTGTTATTCTTGTCTTCCTACCTGTGTTATTCTTGTCTTCCCACCTGTGTTATTCTTGTCTTCCTACCTGTGTTATTCTTGTCTTCCCACCTGTGTTATTCTTGTCTTCCCACCTGTGTTATTCTTGTCTTCCTACCTGTGTTATTCTTGTCTTCCCACCTGTGTTATTCTTGTCTTCCCACCTGTGTTATTCTTGTCTTCCTACCTGTGTTATTCTTGTCTTCCCACCTGTGTTATTCTTGTCTTCCCACCTGTGTTATTCTTGTCTTCCTACCTGTGTTATTCTTGTCTTCCCATCTGTGTTGTTATTATCTTCCCACCTGTGTTATTCTTGTCTTCCCACCTGTGTTATTCTTGTCTTCCCACCTGTGTTATTCTTGTCTTCCTACCTGTGTTATTCTTGTCTTCCCACCTGTGTTATTCTTGTCTTCCTACCTGTGTTATTCTTGTCTTCCCATCTGTGTTGTTATTGTCTTCCCACCGTGTTATTCTTGTCTTCCCACCTGTGTTATTCTTGTCTTCCCACCGTGTTATTCTTGTCTTCCTACCTGTGTATCTTGTCTTCCCACCTGTGTTATTCTTGTCTTCCCACCTGTGTTATTCTTGCTTCCACCTGTGTATCTTGGTCTTCCCTGTGTATTCCTGTCTTCCCATCTGTGTTATTGTCTTCCACCGTGTTATTCTTGTCTTCCTACCTGTTATTCGTCTCACCTGGTATTTTGTTTCACCGGTATTGTCTCCCATCTGGTTGTTTTATCTTCCACCTGTGTTATTCTTGTCTTCTACCTGTGTTATTCTTGTCTTTCCACTGTTATTCTTGTCTTCCATGTGTTATTCTTGTCTTCCACCTGTGTTATTCTTGTCTTCCCATCTGTGTTGTTATTATCTTCCCACCTGTGTTTGTTGAGCTCCAAGTGTCAGGTGTTTGTGGAGCCCCTAGTGTCAGGTGTTTGTGGAACCCCAAGTGTCAGGTGTTTGTGGAGCCCCAAGTGTCAGGTGTTTGTGGAACCCGAAGTATCAGGTGTTTTTGGAGCTCCAAGTGTCAGGTGTTTGTGGAGCTCCAAGTGTCAGGTGTTTGTGGAACCCCAAGTATCAGGTGTTTGTGGAGCTTCAAGTGTCAGGTGTTTGTGGAACCCCAAGTATCAGGTGTTTGTGGAGCTCCAAGTGTCAGGTGTTTGTGGAGCTCCAAGTGTCAGGTGTTTGTGGATCTGGAACTCAGGAAGGCCAAGTGTCACTTTAACAAGAGGTCCACTACTAGAGAAGATTGGTAGCGCACTCAGCTCACACACTGAATGTTCGTGGTTCGATCTCCGGTACGGGTGGAAACATTAGGATGTGTTTCCTCGAGACACCTGCTGTCCATGTTCACCTAGCAGTAAAATAGGTACCTGGGTGTTAGTGGACTGGTGTGGGTCGCACCCTGGGAACAAAATTGACCTAAGTTGCGGGAAATGCTGTGCATAACAAGGGGCTTTCTATATAGTAGTATGTCATTGATGTCAGCTATGGTCTGTATAAGTTGTACTTGTAGAAATAAAGATTATTATTATTATTATTATTATTATTATTATTATTAAGATTTATGTGACTAATGACAGGTCTTAGTGATGGTTCCTAACTGCAGGTGTTAGTGATTGATACTAACTACAGTGTAGTCTTAGTCACAAGAGAGAGATGGGCGGGTTGGTTGATGTTGAGGGTGGTGGCCTCCACACTCACATCCACCACACTCACAACCACCACACTCACAACCACAACACTCACAACCACAACACTCACAACCACCACACTCACAACCACCACACTCACAACCACAACACTCACAACCACAACACTCACAACCACAACACTCACAACCACCACACTCACAACCACAACACTCACAACCACAACACTCACAACCACAACTCTCACAACCACAACTCACAACCACCACACTCACAACCACAACACTCACAACCACAACACTCACAACCACAACTCACAATCACCACACTCACAACCACAACACTCACAACCACAACTCTCACAACCACCACACTCACAACCACAACACTCACAACCACCACACTCACAACCACAACACTCACAACCACAACACTCACAACCACAACTCTCACAACCACAACTCACAACCACCACACTCACAACCACAACACTCACAACCACAACACTCACAACCACAACTCACAACCACCACACTCACAACCACAACACTCACAACCACAACTCTCACAACCACCACACTCACAACCACAACACTCACAACCACCACACTCACAACCACAGCTCTCACAACCACAACACTCACAACCACCACACTCACAACCACCACACTCACAACCACAACACTCACACTAACAACTCTCACAACCACCACACTCACAACCACAACACTCACAACCACAACTCTCACAACCACCACACTCACAACCACAACTCTCACAACCACCACACTCACAACCACAACACTCACAACCACAACACTCACAACCACCACACTCACAACCACAACACTCACAACCACCACACTCACAACCACAACTCTCAGACCCTGATCCACCATGAGGCCTGGTCACAGACCGGGCCGCGGGGGTGTTGACCCCTGGAACTCTCTCACCAGGTAAACCACAACACTCAACCACAACACTCACAACCACAACTCTCACAACCACAACTCACACCTTGTTCCCGGGATGGCTGCCAAGGAGAACCAATAAGAATGCAGAATCCGTGGAAGCATATTATGTGGTGGGGGAGTAGGTTGGTGGGGGAGGATGTTGGTGGGGGAGGAGGGCATGAGGGAGGGGGAACATCCCACCTGCTATCATCAATCACCCACCTTCCCCACCCACCTCAGCCAGTCCTGCCGCCCAGCTTTTCCTGTGTGTGTGTACTCACCTAGTTGTGGTTGCAGGAGTCGATTCACAGCTCCTGGCCCCGCCTCTTCACTGTCGCTACTTAGGTCACTCTCCCTGCTCCATGAGCTTTATCGTACCTATTCTTAAAGCTATGTATGGTTCCTACCTCCACTGCATCAATCTCCAGACTATTCCACTTTCTGACAACTCTATGACAGAAGAAATACTTCCTAACATCCCTGTGATTCATCTGAGTCTTCAACTTCCACTTGTGACCCCTTGTTGCTGTGTCACATCTCTGCAACATCCTGTCTCTGTCCACCTTGTCGATTCCTCTCGGTATTTTATATATCGTTATCATATCCCCCCTATCTCTCCTGTCCTCCAGTGTCGTCAGGTCGATTTCCCTTAACCTTTCCACGTAGGACATACCCCTTAGCTCCGGGACTAGTCTTGTTGCAAACCTTTGCACTTTCTTTGATTTCCTTACATGCTTGGCTAGGTGTGGGTGCCAAACTGGTGTGTGTGATAACCATATACAAGTACAGGTAACACTAGTAGCTAAGACAGAATAAAATACGATCACAGGAAGCTCCTTTGCAAAAGCGCTTCCTGTGATCGTATTTGCTGGGACCTCCTCCTCCTTTCTGCAACATTCCAAGCTCCTGATGATGTGTTGATTGCAACACGAAAGTCCTAGAGCTATCATTCAACTTATATATAAAGGCCTATAATTGCATCACACCCTAGCTTCAACATTTGACAAGGCTAGTTGAAACCTGATACTACAACTAACCTTGCCATGAAGTCAGTTTCCTAGCTGCAGATTTAGGTCCTGTGACCTACATTTGTATGCAAGGTTTGTATATAACTTTTACTGTCACTGAGGAGGGCGTCAGAATGTGGCAGAAATATACGATACTTATCTTGCCTTTTGTCTCTATTATGGCTATAATTGGACCACTGATAATTGTCTATCACATTTGTGTTGTTGTGTGTTATGGTGGTGTGTGTTATGGTGTGTGTTATGGTGTGTGTTATGGTGGTGTTGTGTGTTGTATTGTGGTGTTGTGTGTTGGTGTGTGTGTTGTGGTGGCGTATGTGTGGGTGATGGTGGCAGGTGTGGTGATACAACTGGTGGTATCAGGATAGTAGTGGCAGTAGTGGTGTTGGCAGGAGAGCCAAGCACGTGTGTCATATTAAACCGCAAAATTAGACAAAAATGAGTGTGAGTGTACGAAGGTATGTGTGTGTGTGTGTGTGTGTATGTGTGTGTGTGTGTGTGTGTACTCACCTAATTGTACTCACCTAATTGTGGTTGCAGGGGTCGAGACTCAGCTCCTGGCCCCGCCTCTTCGCTGTCCGCTACTGGGTCTCTGCTCTCCCTGCTCCATGAGCTTTATCATACCTTGTCTTAAAACTATGTATGGTTCCTGCCTCCACTATATCTTTCTCTAGACTATTCCACTTCCTGACTACTCTGTGGCTGAAGAAATGCTTCCTAACATCCCTTTGACTCATCTGAGTCTTCAGCTTCCAGTTGTGTCCCCTTGTTTCTGTGTTCCCTCTCTGAAACATCCTGTCACTGTCTACCTTGTCGATTCCCCGCAGTATTTTGTATGTCGTTATCATGTCTCCTCTGACATGACGTGTGTGTGTGTGTGTGTGTTAGCTTCTTTCTGCTGTATCAGATACAAAGAGTGCCTCACTGTGCTTAGAGTGCCTCACTGTGTTTGGAGTCCTTCACTGTGAGAGTGAAGTAAAGAGTTACTCACGTCTCTTCTGCCTTATCACCCTCTGGACTCCATTGTGCCTCCCAGTACTGTTTATCACCCTCTGGACTCCATTGTGCCTCCCAGTACTGTTTATCACCCTCTGGACTCCATTGTGCCTCCCAGTACTGTTTATCACCCTCTGGACTCCATTGTGCCTCCAGTACTGTTATCACCCTCTGGACTCCATTGTGCCTCCCAGTACTGTTTATCACCCTCTGGACTCCATTGTGCCTCCCAGTACTGTTTATCACCCTCTGGACTCCATTGTGCCTCCCAGTACTGTTTATCACCCTCTGGACTCCATTGTGCCTCCCAGTACTGTTTATCACCCTCTGGACTCCATTGTGCCTCCCAGTACTGTTTATCACCCTCTGGACTCCATTGTGCCTCCCAGTACTGTTTATCACCCTCTGGACTCCATTGTGCCTCCCAGTACTGTTTATCACCCTCTGGACTCCATTGTGCCTCCCAGTACTGTTTATCACCCTCTGGACTCCATTGTGCCTCCCAGTACTGTTTATCACCCTCTGGACTCCATTGTGCCTCCCAGTACTGTTTATCACCCTCTGGACTCCATTGTGCCTCCCAGTACTGTTTATCACCCTCTGGACTCCATTGTGCCTCCCAGTTTATCACATTTGCGCTTCTCCATATAAACATATGATTATACATGTGTGCATGTATATATACACACACGTGTCTATACACATACGTACATATAACCAACGTTAAGAACATCTTAGGGAGCAAGTGTGACCATCTTCCGCCAGGGTTGGCTAGATGGCGGGTGTGAGAGCCAGGTGTGACTGCTGCCACATATATGTTTCTGATAAACACTTGATTTACTGGCTACCTCAGGCTTGTGTGTACTCTCCTGTCTCTTCTGGTGGGGGGTTGAGCTCTAGCACCCACCTCTTAACATCTTCACTTGATTCCTGGAGTAGCTTGCTCGCCTCTTATACCTGCTTGTATATTTGGGAATGAAAAGTGGAGGAGTAGTGGACCACTACTGGAGTAGTAGTGGTCCTCAAGACTTGGGAGTAGTGGGACCCTGGGAGAAGTGGTTCCTGGTCCCAGGTAGTAGTGGACCCTGGGAGTAGTGGTTGCTGGACCCTGGGAGAAGTGGTTCCTGGTCCCAGGTAGTAGTGGACCCTGGGAGTAGTGGTTGCTGGACCCTGGGAGAAGTGGTTCCTGGTCCCAGGTAGTAGTGGACCCTGGGAGTAGTGGTTGCTGGACCCTGGGAGAAGTGGTTCCTGGTCCCAGGTAGTAGTGGACCCTGGGAGTAGTGGTTGCTGGACCCTGGGAGAAGTGGTTCCTGGTCCCAGGTAGTAGTGGACCCTGGGAGTAGTGGTTGCTGGACCCTGGGAGAAGTGGTTCCTGGTCCCAGGTAGTAGTGGACCCTGGGAGTAGTGGTTGCTGGACCCTGGGAGAAGTGGTTCCTGGTCCCAGGTAGTAGTGGACCCTGGGAGTAGTGGTTGCTGGACCCTGGGAGAAGTGGTGGTGGTGGGAGCAGTATGATGCTGGCTCAGGCTGCTTTCTTGCCTTACAGTTATGTCATTGAGGAAATTGTTATATAGTAGATCAATATAATAGTGTTTGCTGTTTGTACACACTCAGTACTCTCACTCAACACTCACTCAACACACTCAACACACACTCAACACTCACTCAACACTCACTCAACACACTCAACACTCACTCAACACTCACTCAACACACACTCAACACACACTCAACACTCACTCAACACTCACTCAACTCACAATTTGTTTCAGCTCATAAAGCACATCACTTCACCCTGGTTACACACTACTCACTCACACCCTGGTCACACACTACTCATACCCTGGCCACACACTACTCACACCCTGGCCACACACTACTCACACCCTGGCCACACACTACTCACACCCTGGTCACACACTACTCACACCCTGGTCACACACTACTCACACCCTGGTCACACACTACTCACACCCTGGCCACACACTACTCACACCCTGGCCACACACTACTCACACCCTGGTCACACACTACTCACACCCTGGTCACACGCTAATCACACCCTGGCCACACTACTCACACCCTGGCCACACTACTCACACCCTGGCCACACTACTCACACCCTGGCCACACACTACTCACACCCTGGCCACACACTACTCACACCCTGGCCACACTACTCACACCCTGGCCACACACTACTCACACCCTGGCCACACACTACTCACACCCTGGCCACACTACTCACACCCTGGCCACACTACTCACACCCTGGCCACACACTACTCACACCCTGGCCACACACTTCATTCATCAATATCACTTTTTTGTTAATCTTTTCCCATTATTCCTTGTCTAGTATACTTTCATTTATCTCCTTGTCACTCTCCACCTTCCTGTCTCTTCCATACCTCTCAATCTCCACCTTCCTGTCTCTTCCATACCTCTCAATCTCCACCTTCCTGTCTCTTCCATACCTCTCACTCTCCACCTTCCTGTCTCTTCCATACCTCTCACTCTCCACCTTCCTGTCTCTTCCATACCTCTCATCTCCACCTTCCTGTCTCTTCCATACCTCTCACTCTCCACCTTCCTGTCTCTTCCATACCTCTCACTCTCCACCTTCCTGTCTCTTCCATACCTCTCAATCTCCACCTTCCTGTCTCTTCCATACCTCTCACTCTCCACCTTCCTGTCTCTTCCATACCTCTCAATCTCCACCTTCCTGTCTCTTCCATACCTCTCACTCTCCACCTTCCTGTCTCTTCCATACCTCTCACTCTCCACCTTCCTGTCTCTTCCATACCTCTCAATCTCCACCTTCCTGTCTCTTCCATACCTCTCACTCTCCACCTTCCTGTCTCTTCCATACCTCTCAATCTCCACCTTCCTGTCTCTTCCATACCTCTCAATCTCCACCTTCCTGTCTCTTCCATACCTCTCAATCTCCACCTTCCTGTCTCTTCCATACCTCTCAATCTCCACCTTCCTGTCTCTTCCATACCTCTCAATCTCCACCTTCCCGTCTCTTCCATACCTCTCAATCTCCACCTTCCTGTCTCTTCCATACCTCTCAATCTCCACCTTCCCGTCTCTTCCATACCTCTCAATCTCCACCTTCCTGTCTCTTCCATACCTCTCACTCTCCACCTTCCTGTCTCTTCCATACCTCTCACTCTCCACCTTCCTGTCTCTTCCATACCTCTCAATCTCCACCTTCCCGTCTCTTCCATACCTCTCAATCTCCACCTTCCTGTCTCTTCCATACCTCTCACTCTCCACCTTCCTGTCTCTTCCATACCTCTCACTCTCCATTCTCTCTTCTTTTGCCTATGACTCTTCTCTGTCTTTCTCTCGTCTCTCATCCTCTTCTCTGTGTTTTCCCATCATCTTTTTCTTCCCCTTACCTCCGTCTCTCCTTCAGCACTGGTGGTGACATTAGAAAGCGATATTTTGTTAGTAAATATTGAGTATGAGGTGGTGAGAGGTACATGTGTGTTGCTTAATGGCTGCCTTGTGACCTGACGAATCTTCAGACTGCAGGTGTCCCCTGGCTTGCTTGGTAGCGCATTCACCTCACATACTGAGTGTCCGTGGGTCTATCCACCGCAAGGGGGGAAACGTTGGGCATGTTTCTTTACACCTAATGCTCTTGCTCACCTCCCTGCAATCCTCACATAGTTTCTTGCAAATTGAAAGGTGTTTGAAAGTCACTGGGCTGAGATAGTGAGTGTATCTTCCTGCTGGACCCACAGCAGAGCACAACCTGCAAGGAAGTAGCTTCTCTAAGAACCCAGACGCAACACTGTTGTGGCAACAGCCAGTGTTTACATCTCATGCAGTGGCTGTGATAGGCTTTATGTTGGTGAGACACAACACAGTCTTCCAGTACGTCAGTCTGAATACAGCAACCACGCTTGTGTAGACCAGCAGTGTCTTCAGTCACACACCGTATAGTACAGCACAGTTATTACTACTGAACAGAGTGAGGTTCACGGTCAGGGCAATCTAGAGTTTAAACTAGTAGGCCAACACTGGCTTACCATTGGTTCGAACCTCACTCTGAACATAAGAACATAAGAAAGGAGGAACACTGCAGCTGGCCTGTTGGCCTATACTAGGCAGGTCCTTCACAATCCATCCCACTGACTGACTGGTTTACAATCATGCTGTTATGATTTCACCAGTCTTAACTATGACCACGACAAGGCGTAGCCGCCACCAGCACCACGACGAGGCGTAGCAGCCACCAGCACCACGACGAGGCATAGCAGCCACCAGCACCACGACGAGGCATAGCAGCCACCAGCACCACGACGAGGCATAGCAGCCACCAGCACCACGACGAGGCATAGCAGCCACCAGCACCACGACGAGGCGTAGCAGCCACCAGCACCACGACGAGGCGTAGCAGCCACCAGCACATGACGAGGCGTAGCAGCCACCAGCACCACGACGAGGCGTAGCAGCCACCAGCACCACGACGAGGCGTAGCAGCCACAGCACATGACGAGGCGTAGCAGCCACCAGCACCACGACGAGGCGTAGCAACCACCAGCACCACGACGAGGCGTAGCAGCCACAGCACCACGACGAGGCGTAGCAGCCACCAGCACCACGACGAGGCGTAGCAGCCACCAGCACCACGACGAGGCATAGCAGCCACCAGCACCACGACGAGGCATAGCAGCCACCAGCACCACGACGAGGCACAGCAGCCACCAGCACCACGACGAGGCGTAGCAGCCACCAGCACCACGACGAGGCACAGCAGCCACCAGCACCACGACGAGGCGTAGCAGCCACCAGCACCACGACGAGGCACAGCAGCCACCAGCAGCACCTCAGCAGTACTGTGGTACAGTACAAACACTGACAAAAACCATTGCCAGCATAATCCTCATCAGCAGACGTGACCTGACCTTCACCTCCTGACCTGAACTGTTTCTAAGCGCTCACCCAAACATCATTACGGAATCTTACTTTCTTGTTTAATTAAATTACGTAATCTATCTTTATTTTATTTTAAAAGTGCGTGATCTTACTTTTAGCTTAAAATCGCGTGATTTTGCTTTTTATTATTTTAATATTGGTATTCTTACTTTCCGTCTATTTTGGTCTGGTCATCCGCCTTCCCTTATCTCTACTCACGATTCATTAAGTCATTTTTGCATAATATTCCTCCCCCTCCCCTTCTCCCTCTTTCATTTTTCCATCTTGGGATTTACCTGTGGAGAATCACGTAGTCTTGGGCACCTCGGCTCTATTACTCCAATAAATGTTTTCCTTGGCTCTATTTCGAGGCTGTTTATTCTTGTTTATTCTGCCGATTTTGTGGGATTTATTCTCCCCCTCCCCCGTGATTACTTAGTGGTGGATTGTGTTATGTTTATTAAGACGTAATAATAATAATCTTTCTACAAGTACATGATGCAACTTATACAGACCATAGCTGACATCAGTGACTTACTATATAGAAAGCCCCTTGTTATGCAGAGCATTTCCCGCAACTTAGGTTAATTTTGTCCCCAGGATGCCACCCACACCAGTCGGCCAACACCCAGGTACCTACTTACTGCTAGGTGAACAGGGACAGCAAGTGTAAGGTGACTAACATCCAGGTACCTATTTACTGTTAGGTGAACAGGGCCATCAGGTGTCTTAAGGAAACACTTCCCCAGTATTTTCACTAGTACCGGGGATCTAACCACATACCTCAGTGTGTGAGCTGAGTGCGCTACCAACCGAGCAACGGGACACCTTAAATACGTATGTATGTGTTTGTGGGGGTTGGAGGTTAGTGACAGCCTTCGGTGTAGTGGTGTGAAGGAATCAGTGTTGTTTGGATAGAGTTGTGATGGTTGTGGTGAAGGTTATAGTGTGGGGTAATGATTTAGTTGGAGAGGGGACGCGGGGTGTTCACGCGCATAGTTGTACTCAAGTTGTGGTTGTGGGATTGAAGTCATAGTACCTACTATAGGTATCTTACCGGATACCTGTGGCTCTTATGATGTAAGTTGCGTTTAAAGCAACTCTTCCAGAGTCCTGCTGACCGCTCCCTCATCAACCTGAGAGTGAGGAAGTACTTCTCTGTGGCACATTCTCCTCTTTACCTTCCGTCTGTGTCCTCCCTCCCCCTACTTGTATCCCCCTCCCCCTCTCCCTGTATCCCACCTCCCTCTTTGTCATTCTCTGTGAACATTTTGTATATCTTGTCGCTTCTGTATGAAAGTGTTCTCTACGTGTCTTTATCATGTACTCTACATGTTTTCATCATGTACTCTACGGGTCTTTTCACCTCGGAAACTGTACTGGTCTTCAACCTCTGGACTCAGATCATCTTTTATACGTGCTGGATCAGTTGTGGGCTCCATGCTGGTGCTATGTACTCTACGATGGGCCTCACACACACACACTGTAAAACCCTAAATGATTTCTTGAGGTTCTCAGTGACAGTTCTAAGATTTGTCAATCTTGCAACCCTTCAAAGATATTCAATTTTGAGAGGTGTTGTTGAGGTATTAGTGTTGGAGGTGTTGTGTTGGAGGAGGAGGAGGAGGTGTGGTGGTGTAGCTGTTGTGTATAGTGGGGATGTGGGAGTTACTAGTTGTGCTGGTGTTAGTTCCCTGGTAGTGGTGGTACTGGTGATGGTGGTAGTAGTCATCTCGTGTTATGGTCGTAGTAGTGATAGTGGTGGTGGTGGACATATAAGGAGAGGGGCGTGGCCACACTCCTACACCCCCACCAGCCAATAGTCGGCCTCAGCTATTCTGGCCTTCCCCCCTCTCTCTCTCTTCCTCCTCCTCCTCTTCGTCTTCCTCCTCCTCCTCCTCGTCCTGTTCCTCCTGCGGTGGCAGTAGCTATACTGCCACACACAGAGTTCTTCACAGGTCCACCCACCGGGGTGTAGTGATACAGAGGGGCGGGTCGTCTCCTTCTCACTGACCACTCCACACTCAGCTTCACTTCACAACACCAGCCGCAGCCCTTCTCCAGGTAGGCCTATTCTTATCTTCATTCCTCACCTCTAGGTAGGCTCATTCCTCACCTTAATATACTCATTCCTCACCTCAAGGTAGACTCCTCGTCTCTTCCTGCTAATCTCTTTCCTCACCCCTACGTAGATTTCTGGGTAGATGCATTCCTTGCATCTCAATAGGCCTGTTGCTAGACTCAGTTCAAGGTAGGTCTACCGTGAGGGTCTTCCCAGCTAAGCTGAACACTCACCTTCAAAGTAGAATAGGGCCGTTACCTCCTTCCCTTTCAGGTAGACACTGTTGGAGTTTTAAGGTAGACACTGTTGAAGTCTTCAGGTAGACACTGTTGAAGTCTTCAGGTAGACACTGTTGAAGTCTTCAGGTAGACACTGTTGAAGTCTTCAGGTAGACCCTGTTGGAGTCTTCAGGTAGACACTGTTGGAGTCTTCAGGTAGACACTGTTGGAGTCTTCAGGTAGACACTGTTGGAGTCTTCAGGTAGACACTGTTGAAGTCTTCAGGTAGACACTGTTGAAGTCTTCAGGTAGACACTGTTGAAGTCTTCAGGTAGACCCTGTTGGAGTCTTCAGGTAGACACTGTTGGAGTCTTCAGGTAGACACTGTTGAAGTCTTCAGGTAGACACGGAGTCTTCCAGTAGACACTGTTGAAGTCTTCAGGTAGACACGAAGTCTTCCAGTAGACACTGTTGAAATCTTCAGGTAGACACGAAGTCTTCCAGTAGACACTGTTGAAGTCTTCCAGTAGACAATGTTGAAGTCTTCAGGTAGACACGAAGTCTTCCAGTAGACACTGTTGAAATCTTCAGGTAGACACGAAGTCTTCCAGTAGACACTGTTGAAGTCTTCCAGTAGACAATTTTGAAGTCTTCCAGTAGACACGAAGTCTTCCAGTAGACAATGTTGAAATCTTCAGGTACACACGAAGTCTTCCAGTAGACAATGTTGAAGTCTTCCAGTAGACATTCTTGAAGTCTTCCAGTAGACACGAAGTCTTCCAGTAGACACGAAGTCTTCCATTAGACATTCTTGAAGTCTTCCAGTAGACACTGTTGAAGTCTTCCAGTAGACACTGTTGAAGTCTTCCAGTAGACACTGTTGAAGTCTTCCAGTAGACACGAAGTCTTGCAGTAGACATTCTTGAAGTCTTCAGGTAGACACGAAGTCTTGCAGTAGACATTCTTGAAGTCTTCAGGTAGACACGAAGTCTTGCAGTAGACATTCTTGAAGTCTTCAGGTAGACACGAAGTCTTGCAGTAGACATTCTTGGAGTCCTCAACTATAATTATAATTCAAGACGGGTAAACAAAACAGAAGTGTCACAACTAACCAGACGAACGAGAGACAAATAAGTGGATGTTGCCTCTTTGCGGGTGGCCAACTGCTGACATTTGATTGATAGTGCAGCTCTTACACTTTAAACCCGCCTTCCATCAACTCTTGTGCAGCTGTTACACTCTAGACCCGCCTTCCATCAACTCTTGTGCAGCTGTTACACTCTAGACGCGCCTTCCATCAACTCTTGTGCAGCTCTTACACTCTAGACGCGCCTTCCATCAACTCTTGTGCAGCTCTTACACTCTAGACCCGCCTTCCATCAACTCTTGTGCAGCTTTGCACTCTGACCCGCCTTCCATCAAATCTTGTGCAGCTCTTACACTCTAGACGCGCCTTCCATCAACTCTTGTGCAGCTCTACCTCTAAACCCGCTTCCATCAACTCTGTGCAGCTCTTACACTCTAGACGCGCCTTCCATCAACTCTTGTGCAGCTCTTACACTCTAGACGCGCCTTCCATCAAATCTTGTGCAGCTCTTGCACTCTAGACGCGCCTTCCATCAACTCTTGTGCAGCTCTTACACTCTAGACGCGCCTTCCATCAACTCTTGTGCAGCTCTTGCACTCTAGACGCGCCTTCCATCAACTTGTGCAGCTCTTGCACTCTAGACGCGCCTTCCATCAACTCTTGTGCAGCTCTTGCACTCTAGACGCGCCTTCCATCAACTCTTGTGCAGCTCTTACACTCTAGACCGCCTTCCATCAACTCTTGTGCAGCTCTTACACTCTAAACCCGCCTTCCATCAACTCTTGTGCAGCTCTTGCACTCTAGACGCGCCTTCCATCAACTCTTGTGCAGCTCTTACACTCTAGACGCGCCTTCCATCAACTCTTGTGCAGCTCTTACACTCTAGACCCGCCTTCCATCAACTCTTGTGCAGCTCTTGCACTCTAGACGCGCCTTCCATCAACTCTTGTGCAGCTCTTACACTCTAGACGCGCCTTCCATCAACTCTTGTGCAGCTCTTGCACTCTAGACGCGCCTTCCATCAACTCTTGTGCAGCTCTTCACTCTAGACCGCCTTCCATCAACTCTTGTGCAGCTCTTGCACTCTAGACGCGCCTTCCATCAACTCTTGTGCAGCTCTTGCACTCTAGACGCGCCTTCCATCAACTCTTGTGCAGCTCTTACACTCTAGACGCGCCTTCCATCAACTCTGTGCAGCTCTTGCACTCTAGACGCGCCTTCCATCAACTCTTGCTCCCCTCTCTTACAAAGGTACTCTACATTTGTTATACAAGCTCCACCACTCCTACACGGCTGTCAGACTTGTCAGGCATGAAAGAAATCTGTGAAGGTACACTCAACAGACTTATTCCCCTATAATTTTTACACTCTCTTTTGTCCCCTTTACCTTTATACAAAGGAACTATGCACGCTCTCTGCCAGTCCCTAGGTACCTTACCCTCTTCCACACATTTATTAAATAATAGCAGAGACTACTACTAGAAAAAGTGTACAATGTGTGATGTGCAAATACAAGTTACATGTAACTTGTGCTGGCGTTGACACCAGTGCTGGCGTTGACACCAGTGCTGGCGTTGACACCAGTGCTGGCGTTGACACCAGTGCTGGCGTTGACACCAGTGCTGGCGTTGACACCAGTGCTGGCGTTGACACCAGTGCTGGCGTTGACACCAGTGCTGGCGTTGACACCAGTGCTGGCGTTGACACCAGTGCTGGCGTTGACACCAGTGCTGGCGTTGACACCAGTGCTGGCGTTGACACCAGTGCTGGCGTGCACCAGTGCTGGCGTTGACACCAGTGCTGGCGTTGACACCAGTGCTGGCGTTGACACCAGTGCTGGCGTTGACACCAGTGCTGGCGTTGACACCAGTGCTGGCGTTGACAAGCAGCATGATCACTGTTGCTGCAAGTTGGGTAGGTGTACCAACAATGGTCACTAAATGTTTACAGAAAGTGTCAGGTACACAGTGAGGGAAGCAAAGACAGACTACGTCGCTAGTGCAGATAAAACAGAAACACAGGAAATACTGGAGTAAGGTAATTCGTACCAGTGTGTGTGTTCTGATATGTTGCAAATGGTGCGGTGTTATTGTGACACAGATGGTGGCTGTGTTGACCTGAGACGTCACACTCATCACTACACACCAGAGATGGTAACTGTGTTGACCTGAGACGTCACACTCATCACTACACACCAGAGATGGTAACTGTGTTGACCTGAGACGTCACACTCATCACTACACACCAGAGATGGTAGCTGTGTTGACCTGAGACGTCACACTCATCACTACACACCAGAGATGGTAACTGTGTTGACCTGAGACGTCACACTCATCACTACACACCAGAGATGGTGGCTGTGTTGACTTGAGACGTCACACTCATCACTACACACCAGAGATGGTAGCTGTGTTGACCTGAGACGTCACACTCATCACTACACACCAGAGATGGTAACTGTGTTGACCTGAGACGTCACACTCATCACTACACACCAGAGATGGTAGCTGTGTTGACCTGAGACGTCACACTCATCACTACACACCAGAGATGGTAACTGTGTTGACCTGAGACGTCACACTCATCACTACACACCAGAGATGGTAACTGTGTTGACCTGAGACGTCAAACTCATCACTACACACCAGAGATGGTAACTGTGTTGACCTGAGACGTCACACTCATCACTACACACCAGAGATGGTAACTGTGTTGACCTGAGACGTCACACTCATCACTACACACCAGAGATGGTAACTGTGTTGACCTGAGACGTCAAACTCATCACTACACACCAGAGATGGTAGCTGTGTTGACCTGAGACGTCACAGTCATCACTACACACCAGAGATGGTAGCTGTGTTGACCTGAGACGTCACTCTCATCACTACACACCAGAGATGGTAACTGTGTTGACCTGAGACGTCACACTCATCACTACACACCAGAGATGGTAACTGTGTTGACCTGAGACGTCACACTCATCACTACACACCAGAGATGGTAACTGTGTTGACCTGAGACGTCACACTCATCACTACACACCAGAGATGGTAACTGTGTTGACCTGAGACGTCACACTCATCACTACACACCAGAGATGGTAACTGTGTTGACCTGAGACGTCACACTCATCACTACACACAGCCAAATGTTACCACCAAAATTGTCAAAAAATTCACAGAAAAAGAACACAATATTGTAAAATTAAATATCAAGACACTGAATGTTTGTTGTGAACAAATGTATATGCAGTGAAAACCCGTCTGAAGGAAGACAATAATATAATAATAATAATAAATAATGAAAGATAACAGAGGGTACAGTGTTACAAACAGTGGAACACAACAGAGGGTACAGTGTTACAAACAGTGGAACACAACAGAGGGTACAGTGTTACAAACAGTGGAACACAACAGAGGGTACAGTGTTACAAACAGTGGAACACAACAGGGGTACAGTGTTACAAACAGTGGAATACAACAGAGGGTACAGTATTACGAACAGTGGAACACTACAGACGGTAGTGTTACAAACAGTGGAACACAACAGACGGTACAGTGTTACAAACAGTGGAACACAACAGAGGGTACAGTATTACGAACATTGGAACACTACAGGGGGTACAGTGGAACACAACAGAGGGTACAGTGGAACACAACAGAGGGTACAGTGTTACAAACAGTGGAACACAACAGGGTACAGTGTTACAAACAGTGGAACACAACAGGGTACAGTGGAACACAATAGAGGGTACAGTGTTATAAACAGTGGAACACAACAGACGGTAGTGTTACAAACAGTGCAACACAACAGACGGTACAGTGTTACAAACAGTGGAACACAACAGGGTACAGTGTTACAAACAGTGGAACACAACAGGGTACAGTGGAACACAATAGAGAATAACAGTAAGGAATGTAACATCAGAATGGGAGAGAGTAACAAGTGGGGTTCCTCAAGGATCAGTGTTAGTACCACTACTCTTCATAATATAAGTGAACGACCATCAGAGAGGATTGAGTCCTGTGTGTCACTGTTTACTGATGATGCAAAACTAATGAGAAGAATTAAGAACATGGGAAGACACTGATAAACTCCAGAAAGACATCAACAAACTGTAGATTTAGTCAAGAAAGTGGCTGCTCGAGTTTAACCTAAGAAAATTCAAGATTATACGAACTGGAGAAGATGAGGACAGACCAGACACAGAGTACAGCATGTGAGAAGAGTGTAAAGGACCTTGGGGTGAACATAACACCAAGCATATCACAAGAAATACACATAAATCGTATAACATCAGTGGTATACGCAAGATCAACAAACATCTATATAACATTGAGGAACTTGAGTAAAGAATTCTACAGAACCTTATATACGACGTATGTTAAGCCAGTCACTGAGTACGCAGCGCCAGCATGGAGCCCACTCCTGGTCAAGCACGTGAACACACTGGGAAAGGTTCAAAGGTTTGCAACCAGACTAGTTCCAGAACTGAGACGAATGCTGTGAAGAGAGGTTGAAGGAACTGAACCTGACCACCTCAGAGAAGAGGACAAGGGGGAGACATGATTACGACATACAATATTTTAAGAGGAATTGATGGGGTAGATAAGGACAGACTGAATTAAGAGGATCAGGATCAAGAGGACACAGGTGGAACCACAGGGATGTTAGGAAGTATTTCTTTAGTCTCAGGCTGGTTGAAAAGTGGAATGACTTGGATGAGGCAGACTCAATACACAGCTTCAAGAGTAGATGTGATAAGACCCAAGATGCCAGAAGTCAGTAATGATCAAGGTGGTCTAGAAGGCGGGGCCAGGAGTTGAGTCTCAACCCCTATCAAAAAACTTGAGTACAAACTTGGTATATACACACACACACACACACACACACACACATTTAGCTATCAAAACCACTTTAAATATGACACCATCTCTTAGCTAGTAACACTAGCTGGGGTGAGACTAGTTTTAGCTAGTAACACTAGCTGGGATGAGACAAGTCCTAGCTAGTAACACTAGCTGGGGTGAGACTAGTTTTAGCTAGTAACACTAGCTGGGATGAAACAAGTCCTAGCTAGTAACACTAGCTGGGGTGAGACTAGTTTTGGCTAGTAACACTAGCTGGGATGAGACAAGTCCTAGCTAGTAACACTAGCTGGGGTGAGACAAGTCCTAGCTAGTAACACTAGCTGGGGTGAGACTAGTCTTAGCTAGTAACACTAGCTGGGGTGAGACTAGTCTTAGCTAGTAACACTAGCTGGAGTGAGACTAGTCTTAGCTAGTAACACTAGCTGGGGTGAGACTAGTTTTAGCTAGTAACACTAGCTGGGATGAAACAAGTACTAGCTAGTAACACTAGCTGGGGTGAGACTAGTTTTAGCTAGTAACACTAGCTGGTATGAGACAAGTCCTAGCTAGTAACACTAGCTGGGGTGAGACAAGTCCTAGCTAGTAACACTAGCTGGGGTGAGACTAGTCTTAGCTAGTAACACTAGCGGGGGTGAGACTATTCTTAGCTAGTAACACTAGCTGGGGTGAGACTAGTCCTAGCTAGTAACACTAGCTGGGGTGAGACAAGTCCTAGCTAGTAACACTAGCTGGGGTGAGACTAGTCTTAGCTAGTAACACTAGCGGGGGTGAGACTAGTCTTAGCTAGTAACACTAGCTGGGGTGAGATTAGTCCTAGCTAGTAACACTAGCTGGGGTGAGACTAGTTTTAGCTAGTAACACTAGCTGGGATGAAACAAGTCCTAGCTAGTAACACTAGCTGGGGTGAGACTAGTTTTAGCTAGTAACACTAGCTGGGATGAGACAAGTCCTAGCTAGTAACACTAGCTGGGGTGAGACAAGTCCTAGCTAGTAACACTAGCTGGGGTGAGACTAGTCTTAGCAGCTAGTAACACTAGCTGGGGTGAGACTAGTCTTAGCTAGTAACACTAGCTGGGGTGAGACTAGTCCTAGCTAGTAACACTAGCTGGGGTGAGACAAGTCCTAGCTAGTAACACTAGCTGGGGTGAGACAAATCCTAGCTAGTAACACTAGCTGGGGTGAGACTAGTCGTAGCTAGTAACACTAGCTGGGGTGAGACTAGTTTTAGCTAGTAACACTAGCTGGGGTGAGACAAGTCCTAGCTAGTAACACTAGCTGGGGTGAGAACTCCTAGCTAGTAACACTAGCTGGGGTGAGACTAGTCTTAGCTAGTAACACTAGCTGGAGTGAGACTAGTCCTAGCTAGTAACACTAGCTGGGGTGAGACTAGTCTTAGCTAGTAACACTAGCTGGAGTGAGACTAGTCCTAGCTAGTAACACTGGCTGGGGTGAGACTAGTCTTAGCTAGTAACACTAGCTGGGGTGAGACTAGTCCTAGCTAGTAACACTAGCTGGGGTGAGACTAGACCTAGCTAGTAACACTAGCTGGGGTGAGACTAGTCCTAGCTAGTAACACTAGCTGGGGTGAGACTAGTCCTAGCTAGTAACACTAGCTGGGATGAGAACTCCTAGCTAGTAACACTAGCTGGGGTGAGACTAGTCCTAGCTAGTAACACTATCTGGGGTGAGACTAGTCCTAGCTAGTAACACTAGCTGGGGTGAGACAAGTCCTAGCTAGTAACAAGGTGGGGATGGTGCCACGCCTCTCAGCTGAGTGACGGGGTTCAGGTGTCTGGGGGTAAACTCTAGGGTCTGGACCCGCCGAGTTTCACTATCTACCGACTCCCTCTCTACTGTATCTACCGACTCCCTCTCTACTGTATCTACCGACTCCCTCTCTACTGTATCTACCGACTTCCTCTCTACTCTGTTCTTGTCCTAGGCCTCTCTCTATGTTTTTCTTACGTATTTTACGCCTCTGTTATCTTAGTGTCCTGTGTTATCTTAGGCTTGTTCCGTCTTCAGTTTTGGAGAGGTGTTGGTCAGTGAACTTCCTCTCTTCTCTTCCTTCAATATTGACAATTTCCGTGGTTAAATGATTATTATTGTTGGCGACCAGGTCAACCAGGCTGTTAATGCCAGCACTTCAATCGCCTATATAATTCCTCAAAACTTGAGAGAGAGAGAGAGAGAGAGAGAGAGAGAGAGAGAGAGAGAGAGAGAGAGAGAGAGAGAGAGTATTTTTTCTCAGTCTTCGGTAATTTTAAGGTGTACTGGGAGAGATGATTATAGTTGTATTTGTAAGTGCTTTGGGACAGAGTTCTTGCAGTTGTTTGTACGCAGTAATGTTTTGCAGGTGTGTGTGTGTGTGTGTGTGTGTGTGTGTGTGCGCGCAACATAGTGCTCTTGTGAGAAACAGTGAGATGAGAGAGAGTATCAAGTTATATTTATATAGGTTTTGGCGCCGAGTTTTGAGAAGAGTTGGCGCATAATGTTGTTGTTCGTACGTGTGTCGTACAGTGACACAGTAACACTGTGTGTCACAGTAATATACGGAGACAGTAACACTGTGTATAACAGTAATATACGGAGACAGTAACACTGTGTATAACAGCAATATACGGAGACAGTAACACTGTGTATAACAGTAATATACGGAGACAGTAACACTGTGTATAACAGTAATATACGGAGACAGTAACACTGTGTATAACAGTAATATACGGAGACAGTAACACTGTATAACAGTAATATACGGAGACAGTAACACTGTGTATAACAGTAATATACGGAGGCAGACAGTAACACTGTGTACCACAGTAACAGAGACAATAACACTGTATAACAGTAACAAACAATAACACTGTATAACAGTAACAAACAATAACACTGTATAACAGTAACAAACAATAACACTATATATCAGTAACACTGTATAACAATAACACTGTATAACAATAACACACAATAACACTGTATAACAGTAAAAAACAATAACACTCTATAACAGTAACAAAGAATAACACTATATAACAGTAACACTGTATAACAGTAACAAACAATAACACTGTATAACAACACTGCATAACAGTAACAAATAATAACACTATATAACAGTAACACTGTATAACAGTAACAAACAATAACACTATATAACAGTAACACTGTATAACAGTAACACTATAACAGTAACACTGTATAACAGTAACAAACAATAACACTATAACAGAAACATTGTATAACAGTAACAAACAATAACACTATATATCAGTAACACTGTATAACAGTAACAAACAATAACACTATAACAGTAACACTGTATAACAGTAACAAACAATAACACTATATATCAGTAACACTGTATAACAGTAACAAACAATAACACTATAACAGTAACACTGTATAACAGTAACAAACAATAACACTATAACAGTAACAAACAATAACACTATATAACAGTAACAAACAATAACGCTGTATAACAGTAACAAACAATAACACTATAACAGTAACAAACAATAACACTATATAACAGTAACAAACAATAACGCTGTATAACAGTAACAAACAATAACGCTGTATAACAGTAACAAACAATGAAACTGTATAACAGTAACAAACAATAACACTGTATAACAGTAACAAACAATGACACTGTATAACAGTAACAAACAATAACACTGTATAACAGTAACAAACAATGACACTGTATAACAGTAACAAACAATAACACTGTATAACAGTAACAAACAATGACACTGTATAACAGTAACAAACAATAACACTGTATAACAGTAACAAACAATGACACTATAACAGTAACAAACAATAACACTGTATAACAGTAACAAACAATAACACTGTATAACAGTAACAAACAATAACAATATAACAGTAACAAACAATAACACTGTATAACAGTAACAAACAATAACACTATAACAGTAACAAACAATAACACTGTATAACAGTAACAAACAATGACACTGTATAACAGTAACAAACAATGACACTGTATAACAGTAACAAACAATAACACTGTATAACAGTAACAAACAATAACACTGTATAACAGTAACAAACAATAACACTATAACAATAACACTGTATAACAGTAACAAACAATAACACTGTATAACAATAACACTGTATAACAGTAACAAACAATAACACTGTATAACAATAACACTGTATAACAGTAACAAACAATAACACTGTATAACAATAACACTGTATAACAGTAACAAACAATAACACTGTATAACAGTAACAAACAATAACACTGTATAACAGTAACAAACAATAACACTATATAACAGTAACAAACAATAACACTGTATAACAGTATCAAACAATAACACTGTATAACAGTAACAAACAATAACACTGTATAACAGTAACAAACAATAACACTATAACATTAACACTGTATAACAGTAACAATAACACTATAACAGTAACAAACAGTAACACTGTATAACAGTAACAAACAATAACACTGTATAACAGTAACAAACAGTAACACTGTATAACAGTAACAAACAGTAACACTATATAACAGTAACAAATAATAACACTATATAATAGTAAACAATAACAATGTATAACAGTAACAAACAATAACAATGTATGACAGTAACAAACAATAACACTGTATAACAGTAACAAACAGTAACACTACATAACAGTAACAAACAGTAACACTGTATAACAGTAACAAACAATAACACTATAACAGTAACACTGTATAACAGTAACACTATATAAGTAACAAACAGTAACACTATATAACAGTAAGAAACAGTAACACTATATAACAGTAACAAACAGTAACACTGTATAACAGTTACTACACACCTCAACCACACACTACACACCTCAACCACACACTACACACAACCACACACTACACATCTCAACCACACACTACACACCTCAACCACACACTACACACCTCAACCACACACTACACACCTCAACCACACACTACACACCTCAACCACACACACTACATACCTCAACCACAAACACTACATACCTCAACCACACACTACACACCTCAACCACACACTACACACCTCAACCACACACACTACACACCTCAACCACACACTACACACCTCAACCACACACTACACACTTCAACCACACCTACACACCTCAACCACACACACTACACACCTCAACCACACACACTACACACCTCAACCACACACTACACACCTCAACCACACACACTACACACCTCAACCACACACTACACACCTCAACCACACACTACACACCTCAACCACACACTACACACCTCAACCACACTACACACCTCAACCACACACTCACACCCACCACACACTACACACCTCAACCACACACTACACACCTCAACCACACACACTACACACCTCAACCACACTACACACCTCACCACACACACTACACACCCAACACACACTACACACCTCAACCACACACACTACACACCTCAACCACACACTACACACCTCAACCACACACTACACACTCAACCACACACTACACCTCAACCACACACTACACACCTCAACCACACACACACACCTCAACCACACCACTACACACCTCAACCACACACTACACACCTCAACCACACACTACACACCTCAACCACACACACTACACACCTCAACCACACACTACACACCTCAACCACACACACTACACACCTCAACCACACACATTCACACCTCAACCACACACTACACACCTCAACCACACACACTACACATCTCAACCACACACACTACACACCTCAACCACACACTACACACCTCAACCACACACTACACACCTCAACCACACACTACACACCTCAACCACACACTACACACCTCAACCACACACTACACACCTCAACCACACACTACACACCTCAACCATACACTACACACCTCAACCACACACTACACACCTCAACCACACACACTACACACCTCAACCACACACACTACACACCTCAACCACACACTACACACCTCAACCACACACTACACACCTCAACCACACACACTACACACCTCAACCACACACTACACACCTCAACCACACACACACACTCAACCACACCACACTCACCACACCACTCAACCACACACACTACACACCTCAACCACACACTACACACCTCAACCACACCTACACACCTCAACCACACACCACCTCAACCACACACTACACACCTCAACCACACACCTACACACCTCAACCACACACACCCTCACCACACCCCTCAACCACACACACTACACACCTCAACCACACACTACACACCTCAACCACACACTACACACCTCAACCACACACACTACACACCTCAACCACACACTACACACCTCAACCACACACACTACACACCTCAACCACACACACACATCTCAACACACACTCACACTCAACACACACTACACACCTCAACCACACACACTACACATCTCAACCACACACACTACACACCTCAACCACACACTACACACCTCAACCACACACACTACACACGTCAACCACACATACTACACACCTCAACCACACACCACCTGGTTGATAAAGTGGACTCTTGCTCTCAGGACTCTCACAATAGTTGAGTTCTGTGGTAAAACAACATAAACAGTTGTCAGCCTCTGGGTAACGTAACTATCCACGAGTGGTAGACTATCAGGCAGTAGACTGTCTGCTCTAACTACTCTGTGACCACCTAATATCTCCCTCTGTCTCTCTCTCTCTCTCTCTCTCTCTCTCTCTCTCTCTCTCTCTCTCTCTCTCTCTCTCTCTCTCTCTCTCTCTCTCTCTCTCTCTCTCTCCCTCTGTCCTCAACATACTGATAATGAAATTAAACAAGGGAATTATTGAGTGAATTTTTGTTCTTCACTCCCCAACGCTTCCCCCTTACTCCCCACTCCCCAACACTCCTCCCTCACCTTCCTTCATCATTACTTCCTCTAATACTTAAATGATGGCAAGAAAATCTTACATAGCTCCATCACACACACACACACGTACGTACGTACGTACGTACGTAAGGAAAAAGTGTGAGGGGAAGTAAAAGAGGGGAGATGGTGTGAAAAAGAGTGAGTGGAGATGCGGTGAAAGGAAGTAAAAATAGAGATGGAGTGACAGAGTGAAGAGAAGGCTGCTAGATGGAATGTGAGGGAGGGAGGATGTAGGGGTGGGATGTAGGGAGGATGTAGGGGTGAGATGTAGGGAGGATGTAGGGGTGGGATGTAGGGAGGATGTAGGGGTGGGATGTAGGGAGGATGTAGGAGTGGGATGTAGGGAGGATGTAGGGGTGGGATGTAGGGAGGATGTAGGAGTGGGATGTAGGGAGGATGTAGGGGTGGGATGTAGGGAGGATGTAGGGGTGGGATGTAGGGAGGATAGGGTGTTCGCCTCATCAGGGTGAGTCAACATGGGAGGTGTTGCCTGGTGTAGATAAATCATACTTGTGTTAACTCTCACTTCCTGCAACTCTCTCTCTCTCTCAACACTTAGGTTTAAACAGGTTCCTACCTTTATTATTAACAAGGTAAGAGCTGTTACCTTCTTAATCTCGTTTAAAAACCTTCCCTACTATTATCGTTATAAAACAGGCACTTAAAGAAAGTTATAGTCAGCCGTGAGCTATAGATTTCATTTGCTCAATTGACTTTATTTTAGAGATATTTGTATTCTGTACATACATGTTCCAAACTTGAGTTTTTCTAGGAATGATGTTGTAGAGCAGAGCATAACCAGAGTGTAGTTGCTGTTTGCTGCCCGTCTTGTGATACAGAAGTTGTCTCACAAGACTCAGTGGAGTCGAGTTTGCAACTTCACAACATTGACCGGTGTTGAAGGTTCCATGCAGGACGGGTTCAAGTGAGAGATGAGTCGCCTTGAACAGTTCTGTATTCTGTCTGGAAGTCGTAGATGAGACGGGGGGGGTCAGGCAATCCAGGAAGGTAGTACATACTCAAGGTGAATGTACAGTACAGTACTTTTACCTTGTGTACAGTTTCGCAATCTTTGCTGCCAAGCAGCACGAGATTCACACAAGTGCTTTTTACATTTATTGAAAGATTTACCACGTGATTCTTCATTAGACATTATGGAATTGTATTTCACTGCCAAGATATCCACTTCACTCCTGGGCTCTAACACTTCTATTCTTATTATTGCTTCAATATTAATTTGAAGGTGCCTTGGAGCCATCATCCTTTGTGTTTTCTCAGAAGCAGTTATGAGGTGTGTTTACCCCGGGATGTATTAGCTGTAAGCTGGTGATTGATGTGCCACAGAGCAGCTAGCATTCCCTCTTTTGCATATTAGAGTACAGTCACCTGCATAGGCATGGCTTTCTGGGATGAGGTGAAGTAGTTCATTGTAGTATATATTATATAACAGTGAACCAAGTACACTTCCTTGTGGAACACTCTCTAGTGAAACACTGGCACTATATAGTGCAACACTGGCATTGACTGAGTGTCGTGTGGAACATTGGCACTGACTGTCTAATGGAACATTGGCATTGACTGTCTTGTAGACTCGGCTCCATTAAGTTCTCTAAGAGATCTACCATTAAGGTAGTAACTTATAACGCAGTGCAGAATCAGTGGCTCGAAGTGCTTTTGTTGTGCCACAAGTCCCTAGTGCCATACTTGGTTGAATGCACCTATGTGGCCATCAGACAGCTGTGTCGCCATCAGACAGCTGTGTCGCCATAGTTATTTGCACCAGACGCTTTGAGCGGAGACAGTATCTCGCAACCCGGTGAAAATTTGTTGTCTACTCAGTCACCTGTGTTGTGTGTCAGAGATGGCGCTTCCTTGCCAGATTAAAGTTAAATATAATAATGTAGGAAAACTCCAATTTCTAGCGCGTGATGCTGCATCTGCTCCCAGACTCTTCGACACCCAGTATGAGTGTAGCAATGTGTATGTTGTCACCGTGTGAACCCTTGTTGTCACCGTGTGAACCCTTGTTGTCACCGTGTGAACCCTTGTTGTCACCGTGTGAACCCTTGTTGTCACCGTGTGAACCCTTGTTGTCATCGTGTGAACCCTTGTTGTCACCGTGTGAACCCTTGTTGTCACCGTGTGAACCCTTGTTGTCACCGTGTGAACCCTTGTTGTCACCGTGTGAACCCTTGCATTAAACTCTACTAATAAAAATGTCGTCATTCAATATGGTAATGTATGAATGTGAGTGTTGTTGATGTTATTGAGTGTTGTTGATGTTATTGAGTGTTGTTGATATTATTGACTGTTATTATTGAGTGTTATTGAGTGTTGTTGATGTTATATTATTTGTTAAGTTATACCATGAATTAAGGAAAGATCCTAGACTTCACCTTACCAAACAGACAAAACAAATGCGATAGTAATTATGGACAAGGTAGATTATAGTGGAAAAATGAACGTTATTAGAAGACTTACGTGCCCCTTAACGTTGTCTCAGGTAGTGCCAGCTTGTTCTCTCTCTTATGGTATAACCTTAATTTTTAAAGGGGTGGAGGGGTAAGCCAGTGGAAGGCCTCGGTCAGATGACCAAAAGCTCCAGCTGTGGGTCATCATATGACTAAGACCCGCGTCACGAAACACTTGTCCTGTTTCCTGACAAACCTTCTTATATCACCATAATTATCTTCTAATTTATCTTCGTACTTTTCCAGTCCTTTTATCTCATTCTGTGTGTTATTCTTATTTGTTAATTCCTGGTCTTTACTTTTGTTTACGGCAGTAGCTTTGTGTTTTTCCTACATTTGTTGTATTGAAAACCTCGTTACTTCTATGTAATTTTGTTTCGTTTGTCTAATTCTCTTCATCAAATTTACTTGATATTTTATTGTGTGTGTGTGTGTGTTAGTTAGTTACCATTTTGTCTTAGGCACATGTCAATTAGACACTAGGCCTGTTGTATGTGTTGTGTGTGTGTGTGTGTAAGGAAACACTTCGAAATGTTTCTGCCCCACCGGGAATTGAACCTGGCCCCTCCGTGCGTGAAGCAAGAGCTTCACGTGTGTGTGTGTGTGACGTGGTAAAGCAGTATGAGATACTGAGAGCATATGGAAGAGTAGGGGCTGGATCATCCATGTGTTAAGAGGAAAAACAGACATATTTATACTGACGTAGATGATCTGCGTCAGTGCTACACTACACATGTATGACGACACTTCAACACGAGCAGTCACTCAGGTCCTACACACACAAACACTGCTACTGTGAGAACAGTAATACACTGGAGTAGACCCACACAGTGACGAAGCGTCTGCCTTGACTGACACACAAAGTGGGCGGCAGTCTTTCATTCGTCCCACTGCAACATGACATAAAGAAGTGTACCCACTGACAAGTGCAGAGGACGAAGATAGGGAGGGAGAGCGGAGGCGCAAGCAGGGATGAGAGGAGAGGGGTGTGAAAAAGAGGAGAGTGGGATGATGATAGACGTGTTGGCGGTGACATACAGTGTTGGGTAGTACTTGTGTGATCCATGTGTGATGTGGCAGTGATCAAGTCTTACCCACACTACCACTGCTGCCACTATAGCGCTGCTCTTCTACATTCATCGGGGGAAAAATATCACGTGATACGAGTCTCGGACATAAGATGATAAAGCCACTGGCGAAATATCTACAGAATAAAGATGGGCAAGGTATAGGTATACCACTGGTATACCTATGTCTCGACCCAGTGCTCTCGCTGTGGCAAGCAAATGACTGTTGACAATATAAGAGAAATGGATTGCATTCACTTAGAACACCGGGTGTATTGAAGACTTTTTAGTTTTTGAACCCTGATCACCTCAAATGCAGGTCCAAGGTTCAAAACGTCTTTGACGAAGGTGCTCTAGAAAGGAATGATTTCCCTATAGTGCTGCGGTGGGCTGTAACTATTATTAGTATTGGTAGTAGTAGTAATAGTACTGTTGCTTCATTGATACTACTACTACATTATTCTCAAAGGGATAAGCAGGAAACACAGTGTGGTGTGAGGTATGTTGTGATGAGTGGGTGTGCGTCGTCTCTGATACATGGCACCTGCTACCAACCCAGTCCTTGATATTTGTCATTTATTAAAGTCAGTCTTGACAAGTCCCTGGCACCTGGGAGCTACTAGAATCAGCCCTGACAAGTATCTGGTACCCGGCAGCTACTAGAGCCAGCCTTGACAGGTATCTGGTACCTGGCAGCCACTAGAGCCAGCCTCGACAAGTCTCTGGCACCTGGGAGCTACTAGAATCAGGCCTGACAAGTATCTGGTACCTGGCAGCTACTAGAGCCAGCCTCGACAAGTCTCTGGCACCTGGGAGCTACTAGAATCAGGTCTGACAAGTATCTGGTACCTGGGAGCTACTAGAATCAGGCCTGACAAGTATCTGGTACCTGGGAGCTACTAGAGCCAGCCTTGACACAACAACAAGCTGTCAGCCTCCAGTGCACCTGTCAGCATGTCTTCTTTATAAGATGACACACTGCAAGTTGCTGGGTGCACACAGTCACTCTGGGTGTTCACGCTCATTCTGCCTCTAACATGCCAACTATGTGTGCGATTAGTGAATCTTTTAGTGAAAAGAGTTCACACACACACTGAGCCTGGCGACCTTACATGAGGCTACGACTTAAGGAGACTTGATTACGACATACAAGATACTGAGGAGAATTGATAAAGCACATTTTAACAGTTTAAATTTGGAAGAGCAGGAAAGAGAGGACGTAGTATAAAAAAGTAAAAACATAAACGAATCAGATTAACGTTAGGAAGTACTTTTTCAGTCTCACCCTCTCGATTCCCCTACCCCCCTCTCTCTCCCCTCACCGTTCTCCTCTCTTAATTCCCCTCCTCTCCCCAACTTCTCCCCTCATAGCCCCAACATCTTGGTAAAGGACACACTGAAGGTGAAATTAACAGTTTCTCCGTTTTATTTTGGTGAGGCGAAGGTGGGGGAGGTGTGGGAGGTGGTGGGGAGGTGAGGATGGGAGCGAGGACAGTGATGGTGGAGGTGGGTGAAATAGTGTAGAGGGAGGGGCATAGTGGTGTGGAGGGAGGGGCATAGTGGTGTGGAGGGAGGGGCATAGTGGTGTGGAGGGAGGGGCATAGTGGTGTGGAGGGAGGGGCATAGTGGTATGGAGGGAGGGGCATAGTGGTGTGGAGGGAGGGGCATAGTGGTGTTGAGGGAGGGGCATAGTGGTGTTGAGGGAGGGGCATAGTGGTGTTAAGGGAGGGGTATAGTGGTGTTAAGGGAGGGGCATTGTGGTGTTAAGGGAGGGGGAGTCAGATGGCTCCTAAAAATTCTTCCCCAGAATTAACTGTATGTGTGTGTTCTTACCTATTTGTGGTTGCAGGGGTCGATGGGGTCGATTCACAGCTCTGGCCCTGCCTCTTTGCTGGTCGCTACTAGGTCACTCTCCCTGCTCCATGAGCTTTATCATACCTCTTCTTAAAGCTGTGTATGGATCCTGCCTCCACTACATCACTCTCCAGACTATTCCACTTCCTGACAACTCTGTGACTGAAGAAATACTTCCTAACATCTCTGACTCATCTAGTTTTCAACTTCCAGCTGTGACCCCTTGCTTCTGTGTCCCATCTCTGGAACATCGTGTCCCTATCCAGTATTTTATATGTCGTGTTACTATCAGTATTTTATATGTTGTTATCATGTCCCCCCTATCATCCAGTGTTGTCATGTCAAGTTCCATTAACCTCTCCTCGTAGGATATGCCCCTCAGCTCCGGAACTAGTCTTGTTGCAAACCTTTGCACTTTCTCTAATTTCTTGATGTGTTTGACCAGGTGTGGGTTCCATACTGGTGCTGTGTGCTCCAATATGGGTCTGACGTACACGGTGTACAGTGTCGTGAATGACTGCTTAGATGTCGAAACGCTATTCTCAGGTTTGCCAGGCGCCCGTATGCTGCAGCAGTTATTTGGTTGATGTGCGCCTCAGATGTGCTCGGTATGATGCTCACCCCAAGATCCTGTGTGTGTGTGTGTATAAGCACTTCTTCAGGAACTATGCAATGTCGCAAGGGTTGCAACTGGTAGATTGTGTGGAAAATTCTCCGAGGTAAGGAGGCAGTGTATCAGGTGGTGTGTCCATCTCCAGAATGACCAGACAGTGAGCTGCCGTACCTGCACTACACTCTTGACAAGCAGCAGACAATACACATCATAAAATATGACAGATAACTACCAGTTTGTATAGCAGTCATTCTAACTGCTACTCAGAGTAAGAACATTGCAAAACTGTAAGCTATTAAATTTGATTGTGCTTCAGCACTGGATATGTTGATATTGATTTGATTTTTTGTGATGTCTGTCATGTTTGATGTTGTGTATTCTTGGCTGCCCGTCGTCAACTACGGTGGTTCTCGCTTAACCCACGTGAGGATACAAGAGTGGAGTGCAGGTATGGGAGTGTGGTGCCTGCTGTTTCTGCAGATGGGAACAACATTCAATACACTGCCTACCTACCTCTTCAAAATTGTGCACATAGTTTACCTGTTACAACCCTTGCAGCTTTGCATAGCTCCCGAAGAAGCGCTAGTGGCAGTGCGAAAGGCTTAAAGCTAGTATTTTTCCATGCCCTAGCAACTTGTTTTGAGAGAGAGAGAGATATGGGGCCAGAATTGGAACATGCAAAGGGTTTTTAACTACTCTGAGGTATTAGGGTGTTTGATGTGTAGGAAGCCTTGTGTGTGAGACAGTGTCTCCTTGTTCACTGTGTGAATGTATGAAGATTATGTTGCAAGTAATGGTGTCGCTTCTTACCCTTCACTTGTCAAGTAACATGGTGCCTCATCTAGTTTATCTTTCCTTCCATCGTATACCCACGTCTTCCCTGCTGCCGCTACTCTTAACTTTATCCCCTTTTAGGGGGATTCTTATTGGATTTTTGTGATTGTTTTTGAATTATTATACAATTATTATTGTTTCTACAAGTACATGATACAACTTATACAGACCATAGCTAACATCAGTGACATACTATATAGAAAGCCCCTTGTTATGCAAAGCATTTCCCGCAACTTAAGTAAATTTTGTCCCCAGGATGCGACCCACACCAATCCACTAACACCCAGGTACCTATTTTACTGCTAGGTGAACAGGTACAGCAGGTGTTTTAAGGAAACACGTCCTAATGTTTCCACCCGTACAGGGGATCGAACCACGGACCTCAGTGTGTGAGGATTATTATTTTTAAAATTGTGTATTTTCTTTTTCCATGAAAAATCTTGGGTGTGACTCATTTGTTAAAAGTGATTCATCTGACGGGAAGTTTGCTAGTGTATGATGCTGTGTAGGTCAAGAAAGTTTGCTAGTGTATGATGCTGTGTAGGTCAAGAAAGTTTGCTAGTGTATGATGCTGTGTAGGTCAAGAAAGTTTGCTAGTGTATGATGCTGTGTAGGTCAAGATTTGCCAGTATACTAACAGCTAAAATAAACTTGTAATTATTGGATTCCCTGCAGTCACTGCAGAATGCTTCTCCTGGATGGCTTCAAACTTCCAACATTAACGTCTCTCACGTAGAGGAAGATTTCTTTCAGTGGGCTTTATAAGGTTAATTTGCAGATTTCATTAATAGTTTCCAGTGTCATATTTACTCTTCTAAAGTAAACAATTGTGTTGTTACAATGAAAAACACGACTTTAAAACATTTCAACCATGGTAATATTTATGTAGTTCCCTTCAGGACTTTACCAGATATTAACTTTGATTTAACATCTACAAGTAATACTAACCATACCACGGGTGGGGTTCGAACCCGCGGTCAGAGAGTCTCAAAACTCTAGACCGTCGCGTAAGCTAGCTGGCCTAGTGGCTTACGCGACGGTCTAGAGTTTTGAGACTCTCTGACCGCGGGTTCGAACCCCAACCGTGGTATGGTTTGTTTGCAATCGTGTCATTACGATTTCGTGAGTCACGTACAAGTAATACTGTTTTACATGTTAAGCTGAGTTTAAACTATTTTTTTATACTGTGCTCTGGTGTACTGGAGTATACCTGGAGAGGGTTTCGAGGGTCAACGCCCCCGTGTCTCGGTCTGTGACCAAGCCTCGCGGTGGATCAGGGCTTGATCAACCAGGCTGTTACAGCTGGCCGCACGCAAATCTACGTACGAACCACAGCCTGGCTGGTCAGGTACTGACTTCAGGTGCCTGTCCAGAGCCTTCTTGAAGACAGCCAGGGTCTTGAAGACAGTCAGGGTCTTGAAGACAGCCAGGGTCTTGAAGACAGCCAGGGTCTTGAAGACAGCCAGGGTCTTGAAGACAGCCAGGGTCTTGAAGACAGCCAGGGGTCTTGAAAACAGCCAGGAGTCTTGAAGACAGCCAGGGTTTTGAAGACAGCCAGGGGTCTTGAAGACAGCCAGGGTCTTGAAGACAGTCAGGGGTCTTGAAGACAGCCAGGGTCTTGAAGACAGTCAGGGGTCTTGAAGACAGCCAGGGTCTTGAAGACAGCCAGGGTCTTGAAGACAGCCAGGGTCTTGAAGACAGCCAGGGTCTTGAAACAGCCAGGGTCTTGAAGACAGCCAGGGTCTTGAAGACAGCCAGGGGTCTTGAAGACAGCCAGGGTCTTGAAGACAGTCAGGGTCTTGAAGACAGCCAGGGGTCTTGAAGACAGCCAGGGGTCTTGAAGACAGCCAGGGGTCTATTGGTAATGCCCCTTTTACTTGATAGGAGTCTCTTGGTTTCCCTGATATAAACGTTAGAACAACACTCAGCCTTAAAACGTTTTAAAGTTGAAGGAACAACTGGACGGGAATAACCCACCAAGTATCGTGGAGTATTATCATCCAGTATTATTATCACTTTCAAAACAAGGGAAATAATACTAATGGTGGCACTTTTCAACGTCCATAATATGGACTCGCTGGAGTAGAGAGAGTGTATATATAGAGATATCAGATACATGGTAATATATACTTAAAGGCTAGGTCCTAAATGTGCACACTGCCATAACAACATACTGGAGTAAAAGACATGGAAGAAAATATAAAATAAACAGTGAAAAGCAGGGGCGCCATGGGCACACTAAGAAAACATTGTATCAACATCCGTCAGCCCAATCTGTTATAGCCATCTGCCACAAGATATTTTAAACATTACCGGAACAAGTGTAGAAGTCTTCAAGATAATATTGGACGTGTACTTTCACCAGGTGCCAGATAAACCAGGCTGTGATGAATATGTGGGTCAACGGGCCACCACCAGCAACAACCTGGTTGACCAGGCAAGCACCAGACAGGCCTGGTTCAGGGCTGGGATCCGGGGCTAGGAAAGCTCTTAAGTCCTTCAGTGGTATATCAAAGATATACCTTTTGTATTCGACTTAAGAAGTCTCTGCTGTTGCAGGCGAAACCTGTCGTCAATAAAAATACCCAAGTGTTGTACATCTGTAGTATTTATCAGTTTGTTGACACTATATTATTATTGTTATGATATCTCTCAGAGATTGTCTCACATTATTGTGTTTATCTCTAGTTTCCTCTTATACACCTTAACATAGTCACACACACACACACATCTACATGCATTGTTGCAAGAACAGGTAGAGGGCGGCACATATGGACGAACCCATGCATATGCAAAAGTACACACACGAACATATATACATACGTACGCACATACAATACACTCATAGTTTAATATTTGATTGCACTATTCTTGTTGCGTGGAGCGAGGTAGAGGAGGCTGGGCTTATAGGATACGGGGATACTGTATCGCGCAGACACTGAGACAAGGCTAGTTATAACGAGAGTTCACTTTTGTCTATTACGGTGGTTAAAGTAGTCTAGATAATAGCGGTGATTCGAGGCCCTAATGACTCGTTCACTTGATCGGTTTTGAGTTACGAAAATACATTGATAATTGTTAGTGATTTGTAGCGTGTTTATGTCTGTGATGTGTGGGTATGTTAGTGTGATGTGTACGTTATGTAGTAATGGTATGTATGATGTGTGTGGATATGTTTGTATGGTGACTATGTGTGACCCCCTCACCTCTTCCTCCTGGTTAACCCCTCCCCCAGCCCAGGAGTCCTAGAGGGGCTGGTGTCCTTGCATCCTGCAGTATCACTGGTGATGTGAGAGAGAGCGGGTGTGCGTGTTGTGCTCCGGCCGCTGAGCCGCCATCACTCCTCACACAGCCTCGCCTTCATTCTTACCTAAAAAAAATGTATCTGGCGATCCCCATCCCCCTAAAATATACGTTTCACTCATAGTAGCTGCTGTTGATAATGCTGCTGTTTATATTTGTGCCCCATTTCGTTTTAATATTAATCACTGTTTAATTTTTTTATGATTTGTGTTTATTTGTGTAAGTGTGGATGCCCTCGAGGTGAGGGACTCCTAGTATAAAGAACTGGACCTGTGCTCCAGTTCCTCGAAGCAAAGTCTCAGCGCCTGCCATTTACCCCATCCAGGCGCTATATGATCCCTACGGGTTTAGCGCTCATCCCCCATGAATGTAGTAGTAGTAGTAATAATAATGTAAGTTTCGATAAAGAAAGTAAATTGGATGTTTTAATGAATCACGTTTCTCTCTCTCTGAGTGTTTAATAACTGTCACACTACAGTCTGTTGATGTCACATTAGTGTCTGTTGATGTCTACAGTCTCTGTTGATGTCTACAGTCTCTGTTGATGTCTACAGTCTCTGTTGATGTCTACAGTCTCTGTTGATGTCTACAGTCTCTGTTGATGTCTACAGTCTCTGTTGATGTCTACAGTCTCTGTTGATGTCTACAGTCTCTGTTGATGTCTACAGTCTCTGTTGATGTCTACAGTCTCTGTTGATGTCACACTACAGTGTGATAACACTACAGTGTTGATAACTGTCACACTACAGTCTCTAAGTGTTAATAACTGTCACACTACAGTCTCTAAGTGTTGATAACTGTCACACTACAGTGTCTGAGTGTTGATAACTGTCACACTACAGTGTCTGAGTGTTGATAACTGTCACACTGTAGTCTCTAAGTGTTGATAACTGTCACACTGCAGTCTCTAAGTGTTGATAACTGTCACACTGCAGTCTCTAAGTGTTGATAACTGTCACATTACAGTCTCTGAGTGTTGATAACTGTCACACTACAGTCTCTGAGTGTTGATAACTGTCACACTATAGTGTCTGAGTGTTAATAACTGTCACACTACAGTCTCTGAGTGTTGATAACTGTCACACTACAGTCTCTAAGTGTTAATAACTGTCACACTACAGTCTCTAAGTGTTGATAACTGTCACACTACAGTGTCTGAGTGTTGATAACTGTCACACTACAGTGTCTGAGTGTTGATAACTGTCACACTGTAGTCTCTAAGTGTTGATAACTGTCACACTGCAGTCTCTAAGTGTTGATAACTGTCACACTGCAGTCTCTAAGTGTTGATAACTGTCACATTACAGTCTCTGAGTGTTGATAACTGTCACACTACAGTCTCTGAGTGTTGATAACTGTCACACTATAGTGTCTGAGTGTTAATAACTGTCACACTACAGTCTCTGAGTGTTGATAACTGTCACACTACAGTCTCTGAGTGTTGATAACTGTCACACTACAGTCTCTGAGTGTTGATAACTGTCACACTGTAGTCTCTAAGTGTTGATAACTGTCACACTGCAGTCTCTAAGTGTTGATAACTGTCACATTACAGTCTCTGAGTGTTGATAACTGTCACTACAGTGTCTGAGTGTTGATAACTGTCACACTACAGTCTCTGAGTGTTGATAACTGTCACACTACAGTCTCTGAGTGTTGATAACTGTCACACTACAGTCTCTGAGTGTTGATAATTGTCACACTACAGTCTCTGAGTGTTGATAACTGTCACACTACAGTCTCTTAAGTGTTGATAACTGTCACACTACAGTCTCTGAGTGTTGATAACTGTCACACTGCAGTCTCTAAGTGTTGATAACTGTCACACTACAGTCTCTGAGTGTTGATAACTGTCACACTGCAGTCTCTAAGTGTTGATAACTGTCACACTACAGTCTCTGAGTGTTGATAACTGTCACACTGCAGTCTCTAAGTGTTGATAACTGTCACATTACAGTCTCTGAGTGTTGATAACTGTCACACTGCAGTCTCTAAGTGTTGATAACTGTCACACACGTCTCTGAGTGTTGATAACTGTCACACTGCAGTCTCTAAGTGTTGATAACTGTCACACTACAGTCTCTGAGTGTTGATAACTGTCATACTACAGTGTCTGAGTATTGATAACTGTCACACTGTAGTCTCTAAGTGTTGATAACTGTCACACTACAGTGTGACAGTTGATAACTGTCACACTGCAGTCTCTAAGTGTTGATAACTGTCACACTACAGTCTCTGAGTGTTGATAACTGTCACACTGCAGTCTTTAAGTGTTGATAACTGTCACATTACAGTCTCTGAGTGTTGATAACTGTCACACTACAGTCTCTGAGTGTTGATAACTGTCACACTGCAGTCTCTAAGTGTTGATAACTGTCACCTACAGTCTCTAAGTGTTGATAACTGTCACATTACAGTCTCTGAGTGTTGATAACTGTCACACTACAGTCTCTGAGTGTTGATAACTGTCACACTACAGTGTCTGAGTGTTGATAACTGTCACACTACAGTCTCTGAGTGTTGATAACTGTCACACTACAGTGTCTGAGTGTTGATAACTGTCACACTACAGTGTCTGAGTGTTGATAACTGTCACACTACAGTTTCTGAGTGTTGATAACTGTCACCTACAGTGTCTGAGTGTTGATAACTGTCACACTACAGTCTCTAAGTGTTGATAACTGTCACATTACAGTCTCTGAGTGTTGATAACTGTCACACTACAGTTTCTGAGTGTTGATAACTGTCACACTACAGTGTCTGAGTGTTGATAACTGTCACACTACAGTTTCTGAGTGTTGATAACTGTCACACTACAGTGTCTGAGTGTTGATAACTGTCACACTACAGTCTCTAAGTGTTGATAACTGTCACATTACAGTCTCTGAGTGTTGATAACTGTCACACTACAGTTTCTGAGTGTTGATAACTGTCACACTACAGTGTCTGAGTGTTGATAACTGTCACACTACAGTCTCTAAGTGTTGATAACTGTCACATTACAGTCTCTGAGTGTTGATAACTGTCACACTACAGTCTCTGAGTGTTGATAACTGTCACACTACAGTGTCTGAGTGTTGATAACTGTCACACTACAGTCTCTGAGTGTTGATAACTGTCACACTACAGTGTCTGAGTGTTGATAACTGTCACACTACAGTGTCTGAGTGTTGATAACTGTCACACTACAGTTTCTGAGTGTTGATAACTGTCACACTACAGTGTCTGAGTGTTGATAACTGTCACACTACAGTCTCTGAGTGTTGATAACTGTCACACTACAGTGTCTGAGTGTTGATAACTGTCACACTACAGTGTCTGAGTGTTGATAACTGTCACACTACAGTGTCTGAGTGTTGATAACTGTCACACTACAGTGTCTGAGTGTTGATAACTGTCACACTACAGTGTCTGAGTGTTAATAACTGTCACACTACAGTGTCTGAGTGTTGATAACTGTCACACTACAGTGTCTGAGTGTTAATAACTGTCACACTACAGTGTCTGAGTGTTGATAACTGTCACACTACAGTGTCTGAGTGTTGATAACTGTCACACTACAGTGTCTGAGTGTTGATAACTGTCACACTACAGTGTCTGAGTGTTGATAACTGTCACACTACAGTGTCTGAGTGTTGATAACTGTCACACTACAGTGTCTGAGTGTTGATAACTGTCACACTACAGTGTCTGAGTGTTAATAACTGTCACACTACAGTGTCTGAGTGTTGATAACTGTCACACTACAGTGTCTGAGTGTTCATAAAGCTGGTTAATATACCTCTATAAGATTAAAGTTCATTCCTGCTTCATGGAGTCCCTTGTATCATTCACCATCATTATACGTCTTGTGTGTATTTATGGTTTATATGTATTGCTGGTGATATGCTTGGTGTTATATTTACCCCCAGGTCCTTGTCGTTCACTAATATTTATAGCTTTCCACTTTCCATTGTTTTACTATTTCCATTTCCAGTGGTCGTCAACACTTGGCACTACACGATCGCTGGCACCTAGTGGTTCCACATAGTTCATTTTTGCTATGACACTGATCATTTTTTTGATAATCAGGTCATATCTCATTGTTTCATTTCTCACTCTTGTTTCCTTCTCATCTTGCCTCACAAACTTCTTGATTTCTGCTTCCTTAAGTTTTACCCTCCATATTTCTGGTCCTTCACAGACTTTAAAGTGTTGTCCACCAGTCTTCTTATGGTTGAAATCTCCTAGTACTAGGTATACTGTTTTCTAGGTATACTGTTTTCTAGGTATACTGTTTTCTAGGTATACTGTTTTCTAGGTATACTGTTTTCTAGGTATACTGTTTTCTAGGTATACTGTTTTCTAGGTATACTGTTTTCTAGGTATACTGTTTTCTAGGTATACTGTTTTCTAGGTATACTGTTTTCTAGGTATACTGTTTTCTAGGTATACTGTTTTCTAGGTATACTGTTTTCTAGGTATACTGTTTTCTAGGTATACTGTTTTCTAGGTGTACTGTTCGTTTATTTCGCTTCTGGAGTTAGTAAACACGGAGTCTGTGGAGATTTGGAGCATTCCTGTGTGTGTGTGTGTGTGTTTGTGTGTGTGTGTGTGTGTGTGTGTGTGTGTGTGTGTTGATGGGTAGGAGGTGGTATTCCAGAGAGTGCGTGAGGGAGACAGTGTTTAATCCAATTAATGTGTGAGTAATGCATTAAAATGTTGGCATTTGCACCATCATGATAATGATCAGGAGTACAGTGAGCGATGATGATGATGACAGTAATGGTGATGATGATGACAGTAATGATGGTGAGAATGATTCCTCATGTGTTGTGATGACCACCGCAACACACACCTCCGCTCTCACCACTAATACTCACACAGTTAATGGATCTTCTCACACTGCCATGCTACCCCAGACGTAGTCATCCTAATCCTCATGGATCTTCTCACACTGCCATGCTACCCCAGACGTAGTCATCCTAATCCTCATGGATCTTCTCACACTGCCATGCTACCCCAGACGTAGTCATCCTAATCCTCCTCCTCCTCCTCCTCCCCGCAGACACAACCTCACTGCCCACTTCAGTACAAAGAACCACTGCCCACTTCAGTACAAAGAACCACTGCCCACTTCAGTACAAAGAACCACTGCCCACTACAGTACAAAGAACCACTGCCCACTTCAGTACAAAGAACCACTGCCCACTTCAGTACAAAGAACCACTGCCCACTTCAGTACAAAGAACCACTGCCCACTTCAGTACAAAGAACCACTGCCCACTACAGTACAAAGAACCACTCCCCACTTCAGTACAAAGAACCACTGCCCACTACAGTACAAAGAACCACTGCCCACTACAGTACAAAGAACCACTGCCCACTACAGTACAAAGAACCACTGCCCACTTCAGTACAAAGAACCACTGCCCACTACAGTACAAAGAACCACTGCCCACTTCAGTACAAAGAACCACTGCCCACTACAGTACAAAGAACCACTGCCCACTTCAGTACAAAGAACCACTGCCCACTTCAGTACAAAGAACCACTGCCCACTTCAGTACAAAGAACCACTGCCCACTTCAGTACAAAGAACCACTTCCCACTACAGTACAAAGAACCACTGCCCACTTCAGTACAAAGAACCACTTCCCACTACAGTACAAAGAACCACTGCCCACTTCAGTACAAAGAACCACTGCCCACTTCAGTACAAAACCACTGCCCACTTCAGTACAAAGAACCACTGCCCACTTCAGTACAAAGAACCACTGCCCACTTCAGTACAAAGAACCACTGCCCACTTCAGTACAAAGAACCACTGCCCACTTCAGTACAAAGAACCACTACCCACTACAGTACAAAGAACCACTGCCCACTTCAGTACAAAGAACCACTGCCCACTACAGTACAAAGAACCACTACCCACTACAGTACAAAGAACCACTGCCCACTACAGTACAAAGAACCACTACCCACTACAGTACAAAGAACCACTGCCCACTACAGTACAAAGAACCACTACCCACTTCAGTACAAAGAACCACTACCCACTACAGTACAAAGAACCACTGCCCACTTCAGTACAAAGAACCACTGCCCACTTCAGTACAAAGAACCACTGCCCACTACAGTACAAAGAACCACTACCCACTTCAGTACAAAGAACCACTACCCACTACAGTACAAAGAACCACTACCCACTACAGTACAAAGAACCACTGCCCACTTCAGTACAAAGAACCACTGCCCACTTCAGTACAAAGAACCACTACCCACTACAGTACAAAGAACCACTGCCCACTTCAGTACAAAGAACCACTACCCACTACAGTACAAAGAACCACTACCCACTACAGTACAAAGAACCACTACCCACTACAGTACAAAGAACCACTGCCCACTACAGTACAAAGAACCACTGCCCACTACAGTACAAAGAACCACTACCCACTACAGTACAAAGAACCACTACCACTACAGTACAAGAACCACTACCCACTACAGTACAAAGAACCACTGCCCACTACAGTACAAAGAACCACTACCCACTACAGTACAAGAACCACTGCCCACTACAGTACAAGAACCACTCCCACTACAGTACAAGAACCACTCCACTCAGTACAAAGAACCACTACCCACTTCAGTACAAAGAACCACTACCCACTACAGTACAAAGAACCACTACCCATACAGTACAAAGAACCACTCCCACTACAGTACAAAGAACCACACCCACTACAGTACAAGAACCACTACCCACTACAGTACAAAGAACCACTCCCACTACAGTACAAAGACCACTACCCACTACATACAAGAACCACTACCCACTACAGTACAAGAACCACTACCCACTACAGTACAAAGAACCACTGCCCACTACAGTACAAAGAACCACTCCCACTACAGTACAAGAACCACTACCCACTACAGTACAAGAACCACTACCCACTACAGTACAAAAACCACTACCACTACAAAAAGAACCACTCCCACTACAGTACAAAGAACCACTACCACTACAGTACAAGAACCACTACCCACTACAGTACAAAAACCACTCACCCACTACAGTACAAGAACCACTCCCACTACAGTACAAAGAACCACTACCCACTACAGTACAAAGAACCACTACCCACTACAGTACAAAGAACCACTACCCACTACAGTACAAAGAACCACTACCACTACAGTACAAGAACCACTACCCACTACAGTACAAAGAACCACTACCCACTACAGTACAAAGAACCACTACCCACTACAGTACAAAGAACCACTACCCACTACAGTACAAGAACACCACTACAGTACAAGAACCACTACCCACTACAGTACAAAGAACCACTACCCACTACATACAAAGAACCACTCCCACTACAGTACAAGAACCACTACCCACTACAGTACAAAGAACCACTACCACTACAGTACAAAGAACCACTACCCACTACAGTACAAAGACACCCCTACAGTACAACCACTACCCATACAGTACAAAGAACCACTACCCACTACAGTACAAAGAACCACTACCCACTACAGTACAAAGAACCACTACCCACTACAGTACAAGAACCACTACCCACTACAGTACAAGAACCACTACCCACTACAGTACAAAGAACCACTACCCACTACAGTACAAGAACCACTCCCACTACAGTACAAGAACCACTACCCACTACAGTACAAAGAACCACTCCCACTACAGTACAAAGAACCACTACCCACTACAGTACAAGAACCACTACCCACTACAGTACAAGAACCACTCCCACTACAGTACAAGAACCACTACCCACTACAGTACAAAGAACCACTACCCACTACAGTACAAAGAACCACTACCCACTACAGTACAAGAACCACTACCCACTACAGTACAAGAACCACTACCCACAGTACAAGAACCACTACCACTACAGTACAAAGAACCACTACCCACTACAGTACAAGAACCACTACCCACTACAGTACAAGAACCACTACCCACTACAGTACAAAGAACCACTCCCCTACAGTACAAGAACCACTACCCACTACAGTACAAAGAACCACTCCCACTACAGTACAAGAACCACTACCCACTACAGTACAAGCCTACCCACTACAGTACAAAGAACCACTACCCACTACAGTACAAAGAACCACTACCCACTACAGTACAAAGAACCACTACCCACTACAGTACAAAGAACCACTACCCACTACAGTACAAAGAACCACTACCCACTACAGTACAAAGAACCACTACCCACTACAGTACAAAGAACCACTGCCCACTACAGTACAAAGAACCACTGCCCACTTCAGTACAAGAACCACTACCCACTACAGTACAAAGAACCACTGCCCACTCAGTACAAAGAACACTGCCACTACAGTACAAAGAACCACTGCCCACTACAGTACAAAGAACCACTGCCCACTCAGTACAAAGAACCACTACCCACTCAGTACAAAGAACCATGCCACTCAGTACAAGAACCACTCCACTACAGTACAAGAACCATGCCACTACAGTACAAAGAACCACTGCCATACGTACAAAGAACCACTGCCCACTACAGTACAAAGAACCACTACCCACTACAGTACAAAGAACCCTGCCTGTGAGTACAAGAACCCTCCAGCTTGTCAAAGAACCCTCCACTCAGTACAAAGAACCACTGCCATGTGCAGAACCACTGCCCTAGTAAAGAAACTGCCCACTTCAGTCAAAGAACCACTGCCCATGTGGGTAAAAGAACCACTGCCATCAGTACAAGGAACCACTGCCCACTTCAGTCAAGAACTCCCACTGGTAAGACAGTCCATTCGTGAGAACCTGCCACTTCAGTACAAAACTGCAGTTTCGTAGATGCATGAGGGTGGTGTTATGGTAGGTGTTTTAAGTGTTGGTGTCTATGGTGAGGTAGGTAGGTGTTGGTGAGGTGTTTAAGTGAGTGTTGGTAGGTGTTGGTGATGTGCTTGGTGTGGGAGGTGTGTGGTGGTGTTGGTGAAGGTGTGTAGTGAGTGGTGTGTTGTAGTGTGGTGGTGTTGGGAAGTGTGTGGCTGGTGTTGGTGAGTGTGGTCGTGGTGTAGGAGGTTGGTGTTGGTGAGGGTGTGGTTGTTTAGTGCCTTAGTGCAAGAGTGGTGCTAAGTACAAAGGAATACGTCTTGGTATTGCCCCCACTGGTAGGTCATGCTGGTACAGGATGCATCATGTACAAAGAACATTCCACTCGTAAAGAACCATGCCCATGGTACAAGACCACTGCTCGTAAAGCCACTCCCACTAGTAAGGACATGCCCTTTCAGTGCAAAGCCACTTTTCCCCTAAGTCAAAGAACCACTCCTAGTAGAACCCTGGTATAGGTCAAAGAACCACTGCCACTCAGTCAGAACCACTGCCCATGTACAAGAACCACTGCCACTAGTACAAAGAACTGTCCCTTGGTCAGAACCAAGCTGCTGTAGATCTACATAGTAATGCTGCTGTACAAGAACCATCCCACTCAGTACAAAGACACGCTAGACACTCACTAGTACAAAGAACCATCCCACTAAGTCAAGAACCTACTGCCTATTCTAGTACAAGACACTCACTAGTCAAGAAACTGCCACTATCAGTACAAAGACCACTGCCCACTCAGTACAAGATCCACTCAGTACAAAGAACCACTCAGTACAAGAACCACTCCCACTACAGTACAAAGAACCACTCCCACTCAGTACAAAGAACCATCCCACTACAGTACAAAGAACCACTGCCCACTACAGTACAAAGAACCACTACCCATACAGTCAAGAACCACTGCCATCAGTACAAGAACCACTACCCACTACAGTACAAAGAACCACTGCCCATCAGTACAAAGAACCACTCCCACTTCAGTACAAAGAACCACTCCACTCAGTACAAAGAACCATCCACGTGCTAAAGAACCACTACCCACTACAGTACAAAAACCACTACCCACTCAGTACAAGAACCACGCCCACTAGTACAAAGAACCACTACCATACAGTACAAGAACCACTGCCCACTACAGTACAAAGAACCACTGCCCACTACAGTACAAAGAACCACTACCCACTACAGTACAAAGAACCACTACCCACTACAGTAAGAACCACTACCACTACAGTACAAAGAACCACTGCCCACTACAGTACAAAGAACCACTGCCCACTACAGTACAAAGAACCACTACCCACTACAGTACAAGAACCCTACCCACTACAGTAAAAGAACCACTACCACTACAGTACAAAGAACCACTGCCCACTACAGTACAAAGAACCACTACCCACTACAGTACAAAGAACCACTCCCACTACAGTACAAAGAACCACTACCCACTACAGTACAAAGAACCACTGCCCATCAGTACAAAGAACCACTACCCACGTACAAAGAACCACTACCCACTACAGTCAAAGAACCACTCCACTACAGTACAAAGAACCACTCCCACTACAGTACAAAGAACCACATCCACTAAGTACAAAGAACCACTACCACTACAGTACAAAGAACCACTGCCCACTACAGTACAAAGAACCACGTACCCATCTACAGTACAAAGAACCACTACCCACTCAGTACAAGAACTCACTCCCCTGTACAAAGAACCACTGCCCACTCAGTACAAAGAACCACTCCAGCTACAGTACACAAAGAACCACTACCCACTACAGTCAAAGCATACCTACTGAGCCACCCACTAGTACAAAGACTCCCCTCAGTGAAGAACCACTACCCACTAGTAAGAACATTAAGAACCACTGCCCACTACAGTACAAGAACCACTCCCATACAGTACAAGAACCACTCCACTACAGTACAAACCACTGCCCACTACAGTACAAGAACCACTGCCCACTACAGCAAAGAACCACTGCCCACTACAGTAAAGAACCACTACCACTCAGTACAAGAACCACTGCCCACTGTACGAACATCCACACGACGACTACTGTGCAAGAAATCCATACAGTAAAAGAACTGCCTCTAGTGCAGATACTCTAGATAAAGAACCACTACCATACAGTACAGAACATCATGTTAAAGACCCCCTGTGAAAATAAGTAAGACCACTCCTTAGTAAGAGCCTCGACTACAGTAAAGATACTGAGTCAAAGGGAACTTCATAGTCAAGAGATGCCATCAGTACAAAGAATAACTTAGTAGAATAGTAGTAAAGAAATCACAGTAAGCTGCCCATAAGTGTCCATGTAAGAACTCATCGTAAAGAGTCATAGTGACTAATACAGTCAGGCCCCACTGAAGTAAGAACCACTCATAGTAAGAACTGTAGTACAAAAGACCCTGCCATTAGGGTGACACTGCATACAGGGGTGCCCCAGTGTTTATGATTGAGTGCTGTGGAAACCCCCCTGTAAGAACCCGCATAGTGTACAAAGAACCACTACCCACTACAGTACAAAGAACCACTGCCCACTACAACAACCAACGCTGACTGTCAATCATACTATATAATGCTCGGCTGTCTAACTGAACAACAACAACAACAATGTTTGCTCCTTGAATTGACCTTTTTAGTGGAGCTTGATGAGGTGTTGGTGAGGTGTTGGTGAGGTGTTGGTGAGGTGTTGGTGAGGTGGTGGTGAGGTGTTGGTGAGGTGTGTGGTGGTGTTGGTGGGTGTGGTGGTGGGTGTTGGTGGTGTGGTGGGTGGTGGTGGTGAGTGTGGTGTTGGTGTTGGTGAGGTGTGGTGGTGTTGGTGAGGTGTGGTGGTGGTGTTGGTGAGGTGTGGTGGTGGTGTTGGTGAGGGGTGGTGGTGGTGTTGGTGAGGTGTGGTGGTGGTGTTGGTGAGGTGTGGTGGTGGTGGTGGTGTTGGTGAGGTGTGGTGGTGGTGTTGGTGAGGTGTGGTGGTGGTGTTGGTGAGGTGTGGTGGTGGTGTTGGTGAGGTGTGGTGGTGGTGTTGGTGAGGTGTGGTGGTGGTGGTGTTGGTGAGGTGTGGTGGTGTTGGTGAGGTGTGGTGGTGGTGTGGTGGGTGTGGTGGTGGTGGTGGTGTTGGTGAGGTGTGGTGGTGGTGTTGGTGAGTGTGTTGGTGAGTGTGGTGGTGGTGTTGGTGAGGTGGTGGTGGTGTTGGTGGGGTGTGGTGGTGGTGTTGGTGTGGTGTGGTGGTGGTGGTGGTGTTGGTGAGGTGGTGGTGGTGGTGTTGGTGAGGTGTGGTGGTGGTGTTGGTGAGGTGTGGTGGTGGTGTTGGTAGTTGGTGGGTGTTGGTGTTGGTGAGGTGTGTGGTGGTGTTGGTGTGTGGTGAGGTGTGGTGTGGTGTTGGTGAGGTGTGTGGTGTTGGTGTTGGTGAGGTGTGGTGGTGGTGTTGGTGAGGTGGGTGGTGGTGTTGGTGTTGGTGAGGTGTGGTGGTGGTGGGGTGGTGGTGTTGGTGAGGGTGTGGTGGTGGTGTTGGTGAGGTGTGGTGGTGGTGTGGTGTGGTGGTGTGGTGGTGGTGTGGTGTTGGTGAGGTGGTGGTGGTGGTGTTGGTGAGTGTGTGGTGGTGTTGGTGAGGTGGTGGTGGTGTTGGTGTTGGTGAGGTGTGGTGGTGGTGTTGGTGTTGGTGAGGTGTGGTGGTGGTGAGGTGTGGTGGTGGTGTTGGGTGTGGTGGTGGTGTTGGTGAGGTGTGGTGGTGGTGGTGTTGGTGAGGTGTGGTGGTGGTGTTGGTGTGGTAGGTGTGGTGGTGGTGTTGGTGTTGGTGGAGGTGTGGTGGTGGTGTGTGGTGGTGGTGTTGGTGAGGTGTGGTGGTGGTGTTGGTGAGTGTGTGGTGGTGTTGGTGTTGTGGTGTGGTGTGGTGAGGTGTGGTGGTGGTGGTGGTGTTGGTGGGTGTGGTGTGGTGTTGGTGAGGTGTGGTGGTGGTGGTGTGTGGTGGTGTTGGTGAGGGGTGTTGGTGGTGTGGTGGTGGTGTGGTGAGTGGTGGTGTGGTGAGTGTGGTGGTGGTGTGTTGGTGAGTGTGGTGGTGGTGTTGGTGGGTTGTGGTGTGGTGTTGGTGAGGTGTGGTGGTGGTGTTGGTGTGTGGTGGTGTTGGTGAGGTGTGGTGTGGTGTTGGTGGGTGGTGGGGGTGTTGGTGAGGTGTGGTGGTGGGTGTTGGTGAGTGTGGTGGTGGGGTGTTGGTGAGTGTGGTGGTGGGGTGTTGGTGAGTGTGGTGGTGGGGTTGGTGAGGTGTGGTGGGGTGTTGGTGAGGTGTGGTGGGGTGGTGGGTGTTGGTGAGGTGTGGTGGGTGGGGGTGTTGGTGAGGTGTGGTGGGGTGTGGTGAGTGTGGTGGTGGGGTGTTGGTGAGGTGTGTGGTGGTGTGGTGGTGTGGGGAGGGTTGTGTGGTGGTTGGGTGTTGGTAATTGGCTGTGTGTTGGTGAGGTGTGTGGTGGGGGGTTGGTGAGGTGTGGTGGGGTGAGGTGGTGGTGTGGTGGTGGTTGGGTGCTGGTGTTGGTGGGTGTTGGTGAGGGTGTGTAGGTGGGGGTGTTGTGAGGTGTGGTGGGGGTGTGGTGAGGTGTGGTGGGGTGATGGTGAGGTGTGGTGGTGGTATATCCCAGGCTGTGATGGATATGCTGGCCCACATCACAGCCTGGTTAATCTGGCACTGTGTTCAGTAACTCTGAGGGTGTTGGTGTGTGTGATGAGGTGGTGGGGTGAGGTGGTGGGATATTTCAGGCTGTGATGGTATGCTGGCTCCAGTTGGTATCTGTGTTTCATATTGAGGGTGTTGTGAGGTGTGTGAGGTGTGGTGACGTCAGTGAGTCGCTGGTGGGTATGTGCAGTGTGTGGTGTGTATGTAGCTGTGTGGATCTGCTGGTCAGGCTGGTTAATCGGTATGTGGTTAGTATGTGAGTGTTGACTGTGCACATTTATCCTTGATCATATCTCTTGCTCCTACTCGCCTCATGTCTCTGCCCTACTCTAGTCATCCTGTGTCTTGTGTTGAGCTCCCCTCTGTGATCAACCTCTGTCCCTACCGTCCCTCTCACTGTGTCTCTACCGTATCTCTTTATCCCTACTCCAGTATGTTGCGTTATCCCTATGCTCGTATGGAACTGCCCACCATGCCTATATCCCTTCCCTACCTCCCATCATCCCTCTCTCCCTACCTCCCATCATCCCTCTCTCCCTACCTCCCATCATCCCTCTCTCCCTACCTCCCATCATCCCTCTCTCCCTACCTCCCATCATCCCTCTCTCCCTACCTCCATCATCCTCTCTCCCTACCTCCCATCATCTCTCTCTCCCTACCTCCCATCATCCCTCTCTCCCTACCTCCCATCATCCCTCTCTCCCTACCTCCCATCATCCTCTCTCCCTACCTCCCATCATCCCTCTCTCCCTACCTCCCATCATCCCTCTCTCCCTACCTCCCATCATCCCTCTCTCCCTACCTCCCATCATCCCTCTCTCCCTACCTCCCATCATCCCTCTCTCCCTACCTCCCATCATCCTCTCTCCCTACCTCCCATCATCCCTCTCTCCCTACCTCCCATCATCCCTCTCTCCCTACCTCCCATCATCTCTCTCTCCCTACCTCCCATCATCCTCTCTCCCTACCTCCCATCATCCCTCTCTCCCTACCTCCCATCATCCCTCTCTCCCTACCTCCCATCATCCCTCTCTCCCTACCTCCCATCATCCCTCTCTCCCTACCTCCCATCATCCCTCTCTCCCTACCTCCCATCATCCCTCTCTCCCTACCTCCCATCATCCCTCTCTCCTACCTCCCATCATCCCTCTCCCTACCTCCATCATCCCTCTCTCCCTACCTCCCATCATCCCCTCTCCCTACCTCCCATCATCCCTCTCTCCCTACCTCCCATCTCCCTCTCCCTACCTCACCATCATCCTCTCCTCCCTACACTTCTCCTGTCCCTCTCACATCACTATAGCTTCACTGTCCGCCTCACCCACACTATAGCTTCACTGTACCGCCTCACCATACACTATAGCTTCACTGTACCGCCTCACCATACACTATAGCTTCACTGTACCGCCTCACCATACACTATAGCTTCACTGTACCGCCTCACCATACACTATAAGCTTCACTGTACCGCCTCACCATACACTATAGCTTCACTGTACCGCCTCACCATACACTATAACTTCACTGTTTCGCCTCACCATACACTATAGCTTCACTGTACCGCCTCACACATAACTTACTAGCTACATCACTTACCACTGTCGCCTCACCATACACTATAGCTTCACTGTCCGCCTCACCATACACTTGAGCTTCCTGTAGCTCACCATAACTATACTTCTGTTTCACTACATCTATACTCACTGTACCGCTACACTATAATACTAGTGGTAACACTTCAGTGTTTCTGCTCACCATATACTAGTGGAACATTCAGTGTCGCTACACTATAATACTAAGTGGAACACTCAGTGTTCTGCTACACTATAATACTTAGTGGGACACTCAGTGTTCTGCTACACTATAATACTAGTGCGTAACACTCAGTGTTCTGCTACACTATAATACTAAGTGGTAACACTCAGTGTTCTGCTACACTATAATACTTAGTGGGAACACTCAGTGTTCTGCTACACTATAATACTAAGTGGCAACACTCAGTGTTCTGCTACACTATAATACTTAGTGGGAACACTCAGTGTTCTGCTACACTATAATACTAAGTGGGAACACTCAGTGTTCTGCTACACTATAATACTTAGTGGGAACACTCAGTGTTCTGCTACACTATAATACTAAGTGGAACACTCAGTGTTCTGCTACACTATAATACTTAGTGGAACACTCAGTGTTCTGCTACACTATAATACTTAGTGGAACACTCAGTGTTCTGCTACACTATAATACTTAGTGGAACACTCAGTGTTCTGCTACACTATAATACTTAGTGGAACACTCAGTGTTCTGCTACACTATAATACTAAGTGGGAACACTCAGTGTTCTGCTACACTATAATACTTAGTGGAACACTCAGTGTTCTGCTACACTATAATACTTAGTGGGAACACTCAGTGTTCTGCTACACTATAATACTAAGTGGAACACTCAGTGTTCTGCTACACTATAATACTAAGTGGGAACACTCAGTGTTCTGCTACACTATAATACTAAGTGGAACACTCAGTGTTCTGCTACACTATAATACTAGTGGAACACTCAGTGTTCTGCTACACTATAATACTAAGTGGGAACACCAGTGTTCTGCTACACTATAATACTAGTGGAACACTCAGTGTTCTGCTACACTATAATACTAAGTGGGAACACTCAGTGTTCTGCTACACTATAATACTAAGTGGGAACACTCAGTGTGCTGCTACACTATAATACTATGGAACACTCAGTGTCTGCTACACTATAATACTAAGTGGGAACACTCAGTGTTCTGCTACACTATAATACTAAGTGGGAACACTCAGTGTTCTGCTACACTATAATACTAAGTGGGAACACTCAGTGTCTGCTACACTATAATACTAAGTGGAACACTCAGTGTTCTGCTACACTATAATACTAGTGGGAACACTCAGTGTCTGCTACACTATAATACTAAGTGGGAACACACAGTGTTCTGCTACACTATAATACTAAGTGGGAACACTCAGTGTTCTGCTACACTATAATACTAGTGGAACACTCAGTGTTCTGCTACACTATAATACTAAGTGGTAACACTCAGTGTTCTGCTACACTATAATACTTAGTGGGAACACTCAGTGTTCTGCTACACTATAATACTAAGTGGCAACACTCAGTGTTCTGCTACACTATAATACTAAGTGGGAACACTCAGTGTTCTGCTACACTATAATACTAAGTGGGAACACTCAGTGTTCTGCTACACTATAATACTAAGTGGGAACACTCAGTGTTCTGCTACACTATAATACTAAGTGGGAACACTCAGTGTTCTGCTACACTATAATACTTAGTGGGAACACTCAGTGTTCTGCTACACTATAATACTAAGTGGGAACACTCAGTGTTCTGCTACACTATAATACTAAGTGGGAACACTCAGTGTTCTGCTACACTATAATACTAAGTGGAACACTCAGTGTTCTGCTACACTATAATACTAAGTGGGAACACTCAGTGTGCTGCTACACTATAATACTAAGTGGGAACACTCAGTGTGCTGCTACACTATAATACTAAGTGGGAACACTCAGTGTTCTGCTACACTATAATACTAAGTGGGAACACTCAGTGTGCTGCTACACTATAATACTAAGTGGGAACACTCAGTGTTCTGCTACACTATAATACTAGTGGAACCTATGTCGACATAATATGGAACACTCAGTGTGCTGCTACATATACTAAGTGGGGACACTCAGTGTCTCTACACTATAATACTAAGTGGGAACACTCAGTGTCTGCTACACTATAATACTAAGTAGAACACTCAGTGTTCTGCTACACTAAGCAGTGAACACTAGTGGAACTATATTAGGGAAAATACTAGTGGCTCAGTGTTCCATTAAACTCATCTGTAGACAGACTTCACAATGTTTCATCCATTAAGACTGTAGTACGTCACTTGGAACTACTGTCTCTCGGGATAACTACTTAGTTACTGTCACTTGGGAACTACTGTCTCTCGGGATAACTACTTAGTTACTGTCACTTGTGAACTACTGTCTCTCGGGATAAGCCTATACCACACACGTCAGAAATTTCCTTTTATGACGCTATGTCTATCATCCCAGAGCAACAATAATTATGTATGGGGCAAGAAAAGAAAAGAGGGATGGAAGTGTAGAGACTTTTGAGAGGGAGGGAGGGAGGGAGGGAAGGTAGATAATGTATTTGAGGGGAGGGGTAAAGAATGTATTGAGAGAGGGAGGGAGGGAGGGAGGACTGATAAAGAGTGACATTAAATGTTTAAAATAGAGTAAGTTAGGTCAGCTCTCAGACTATGAAGATGGAAGCTATTTAAAGTATATTGCATAACAGCCTATGTACTTAGCTATATGTGGTTGCAGGGGTCGAGTCTTACCTCCTGGCCCGTCCTCTCAACTTACCAGATTCACTCTCCTGGTAGCCTTGTGGTACCGTACTGGAATCTGCCTCCCCCACTTCTTCGTCAAGGTCATTCCTCTTCCTAATCATCCTGAGACTGAAGAAATACTTCCTGACATCCTTGTGACTCATCTCTGTCTTCAGCTTCCAATTGTGCCCACAAGTACTGTTTTTCCGCCTGTCAAACAGCTTGTCCCTGTCCATCCTATTAATTCCTTTTGAGTAGTTTGTATGTTATCATGTCTCCCTTGCTTTTCTGTCCTCCAATAGTCTCCTCGTGGCTCCTACCATCTAGTTATTGAAGTAGTCTCCTTACATACTTCAACACTTGATCCAGTTTCTTAACCTGCTCCTCATGTGTGGGTTCCATACTGGTGCTGCATATTCCAAGACGGACCCGACATGTAGTCCCTGGAATGACTGAGATTCCTGAAGTTTACTCTTAGATTTGCCAGTCGAGCATTTATTGCAGAGGTTATTTTGTTGATGTGAGCCTCTAGTAATATACTGGGCACTATGCTCACCCCTAGGTCTTCCTTTATGAGTTGAGGTCTTCAGCCTCTGTCTCCAGGTTTACACACCGTGTCTGGTCATTTGGACTCTTCCCCAACCTTCTTAATTCTGCATTTTCTAGAGTTGAATTGCGGCAGCCATCTGAGGAGTCGTGCACTTTGTCCAGATCCACATGCGGCCTTCCCTTCTCCTCATCAGCTTTTATTCTCATTAATCTTACATCATCTGCAAACACAGATACATAAGAGTTGTTGTCGGTTGTGTCATTACGAATTTGCGAGTCATTCCTGACTTTTATCTTTTGGTATGTCATTCATACGTGAGTGAAACATTGTAGAACCCCGCTTGTTACACCTTCCTCTTCTCATATCTCTTCTCGTAGATTCTGATCTTCTTTCCCTCAAGTAATCTTGGAACCACTGTAGTACATTCCCTGTAATTCCTGCTTCCTCCTCAAGTTTTTGTACCAGTCTCTTATCTTCAATGTCATATGTCTTTTTTTTTCATATCTCAAAATTATGCAGTCCATCCATCCCTTTCTCTCTCTCTCTCTCTCTCTCTCTCTCTCTCTCTCTCTCTCTGTAGGGTAAACAATACTGAGTAACGGCATGACAGGATGAAGATTAACAAGAATATAAACAAACTCTGCCACAAGAAACTTGAGGTCATGGCCGGACGAACACGAACACATACATACAGAGCCTTGATGCTGATGAGAGGCTTTAAGGGATCGGAACTATTCTCAACTTCCTCACATCAAACCTTATGACCTCTCATTCCCAATCTCTGTATAACCCACCATGGGTTTCATGCTTGCCCATGGACATAATACTAGTTACCAGGTGTGGGTTGACAGATAATGAGAACTTCCTGATGGAGTTGTGGGTTGAGCACTGACCCACACCTTGTGGTTACTCACCTTATATACCAGCTGTCACACTAAGTAATACACACGATATGTATACCATGTATGTCTCTCCACCTCTATACACTTTACTCGCTGTTTTAGGTATTATTCTCGACTTGTGGTAAACATGCTGCCTTAATGACCCTCGTCTGATAGACTTTAAACCCCATTAACCAGCCCATCTACCTTAGGTAAAACATTAGTGAGATAGGTTACTCCAGGCTAATTTTTTAAATTTACAGCCTAACGTTAAGTTAGCTGGGAGTAATGCATGTTATTATAATTGTTATTTTATTAAGAGGGAAGGAATAGAACCGTAAGGCGAGTTACTTGGATCAAGAGCTCTTGAAAGAACCTCTCCTGACGTGTTATATTGACCAGTGACCATCACTGTTATATTGACCAGTGACCATCACTGTTATATTGACCAGTGACCACTGAACCACGAGCGTTCAAGAAATTTCTCACATACTGGACAGTCATGTTTATAAAAAAAAATTTTTTTTTTTTTTTTTAGCATTTTATGATTTTTAAGATCCAGTTTGAAATCCTGGTTTAATCCCCACCTTGCAGGTCAGATTAAAATGGTAGCTGTGGTGAGGATAGGACGCATTACACTGACTTAGAGTTTAATTAAGGGAGGGATAGGATGGTCCTGGTTACTATTATATTACCTTTGTTAGTGGCGACTTTGGTGAGAGGGTCGGATATCTCACTTATATATAACAAACTTAACCCTTAGTGCTGGGAGCCTTAGTGGTGTGTGTGTGTTTGTTATAAATACTATGGTTTGTGTGTGTGGGTAGTCACCTATTTGTGGCTCCTGGATGTGGCTCCTGTGTGTAATCTATCGTTTTTGTTATATATATATATATATATATATATATATATATATATATATATATATATATATATATATATATATATATATATTAGTTGTTCTCTCGTGGCACCTGAATTGTTTAACCAACAAATAAATCTTTGAAACACCCATAATAAAAAGTATATATATATATATATATATATTGAAAACATTAAAAAAAAACAATAGAAAATGCCCACGTTACTCCTTGAACATTGAGAAAGAAAATGGGGGGTTGAGGAAGAAAACGGGTTAATGTATATCAAAGAAAATGGTGAACGTGAGTGCCAATAGTGTGTGTGGCGGCCAGCGGAGGAACTACAGCCGCCAGGCTAGCGGTATCCTGGGTTACAGCGACGCCCTGGCTAGGTATGGGCGGCAGGGGCGTGGTGTGGGCGGTCAGAGGTACAGCAGGAGGATTACCTTCATACAGCCGCCCCACCAGGAGGTTAAATTCCCCTTCAGACCTTCAGATTATACTTATACATACTTCAACTGGCCTCCCTGGTATGAGGTGCGTCCTTTTATTTATTTATTTATCTATCTCATTATTAATTAAGAGACATCAGCCAGTCGTCACAGAGGTAACAAGACACCAACAGTCAATTGACTATAACAACTAAAAAACATTTTTATTATAGCTACGAGTATCGAGTGTGGCAGGTGGTACAAGATGGCAGGCAGACAGGTGGTGGAGAGGATGTAAGCAGCAGATGGCACAAGATGGCAGGATGTTCCTATCTGTGCTAAAGTTACATACCTGATGTACATCCTGGGAGGTGTCACACACACACACACACACACACACACACACACACACACACAACAACACACACACACACACACAACACACACACACTGCGAGGAATAGACAAGGTGGATAGAGACAGGATGTTCCAGAGATGGGACACAGAAACAAGTGGTCACAATTGGAAGTTGAAGACTCAGATGAGTCAAAGAGATGTTAGGAAGTATTTCTTCAGTCATAGAGTTGTCAGGAAGTGGAACAATCTGGAGAGTGATGTAGTGGAGGCAGGAACCATATATAGTTTAAATACGAGGTATGATAAAGCTCATGGAGCAGGGAGAGAAGGGACCCAGTAGCGATCAGTGAAGAGGCGGGGCCAGGAGCTGAGTCTCGACCCCTGCAACCACAATTAGGTGAGTACACACACACGGGCGGCAACACAGACAACACCCACCTAACACACGCCCTCCACCTGTTCACTCATCTGTCTCTACCTCTTATTTATTTATATGAAAGTACTGAGAATGTGAAAGCTGATGGTATTAAACTTGATGTAAAATGTAGTGTTGTGGTGTGTGTTGGTGGGCAGCAGAGCAGACGTCAGGGAATGTAGTGTTGTGGTGTGTGTTGGTGGGCAGCAGAGCAGACGTCAGGGAATGTAGTGTTGTGGTGTGTGTTGGTGGGCAGCAGAGCAGACGTCAGGGAATGTAGTGTTGTGGTGTGTGTTGGTGGGCAGCAGAGCAGACGTCAGGGAATGTAGTGTTGTGGTGTGTGTTGGTGGGCAGCAGAGCAGACGTCAGGGAATGTAGTGTTGTGGTGTGTGTTGGTGGGCAGCAGAGCAGACGTCAGGGAATGTAGTGTTGTGGCGTGTGTTGGTGGGCAGCAGAGCAGACGTCAGGGAATGTAGTGTTGTGGTGTGTGTTGGTGGGCAGCAGAGCAGACGTCAGGGAATGTAGTGTTGTGGTGTGTGTTGGTGGGCAGCAGAGCAGACGTCAGGAATGTAGTGTTGTGGTGTGTGTTGGTGGGCAGCAGAGCAGACGTCAGGAATGTAGTGTTGTGGCGTGTGTTGGTGGGCAGCAGAGCAGACGTCAGGGAATGTAGTGTTGTGGGTGTGTTGGCGGGCAGCAGAGGAGACGTCAGGGAATGTAGTGTTGTGGTGTGTGTTGGTGGGCAGCAGAGCAGACGTCAGGAATGTAGTGTTGTGGGTGTGTTGGTGGGCAGCAGAGCAGACGTCAGGGAATGTAGTGTTGTGGCGTGTGTTGGTGGGCAGCAGAGCAGACGTCAGGAATGTAGTGTTGTGGTGTGTGTTGGTGGGCAGCAGAGCAGACGTCAGGGAATGTAGTGTTGTGGTGTGTGTTGGTGGGCAGCAGAGCAGACGTCAGGGAATGTAGTGTTGTGGTGTGTGTGTTGGTGGGCAGCAGAGAAGACGTCAGGAATGTAGTGTTGTGGTGTGTGTTGGCGGGCAGCAGAGAGACGTCAGGGAATGTAGTGTTGTGGTGTGTGTTGGTGGGCAGCAGAGCAGACGTCAGGGAATGTAGTGTTGTGGTGTGTGTTGGTGGGCAGCAGAGCAGACGTCAGGAATGTAGTGTTGTGGCGTGTGTTGGTGGGCAGCAGAGCAGACGTCAGGGAATGTAGTGTTGTGGTGTGTGTTGGTGGGCAGCAGAGCAGACGTCGGGGAATGTAGTGTTGTGGGTGTGTTGGTGGGCAGCAGAGAGACGTCAGGAATGTAGTGTTGTGGTGTGTTGGTGGGCAGCAGAGCAGACGTCAGGGAATGTAGTGTTGTGGTGTGTTGGTGGGCAGCAAGGAGACGTCAGGAATGTAGTGTTGTGGTGTGTGTTGGTGGGCAGCAGAGCAGATGTCAGGGAATGTAGTGTTGTGGTGTGTGTTGGTGGGCAGCAGAGCAGACGTCAGGAATGTAGTGTTGTGGTGTGTGTTGGTGGGCAGCAGAGAGACGTCAGGGAATGTAGTGTTGTGGTGTGTGTTGGTGGGCAGCAGAGCAGACGTCAGGAATGTAGTGTTGTGGTGTGTGTTGGTGGGCAGCAGAGCAGACGTCAGGGAATGTAGTGTTGTGGTGTGTGTTGGTGGGCAGCAGAGCAGACGTCAGGAATGTAGTGTTGTGTGTGTGTTGGTGGGCAGCAGAGAGACGTCAGGAATGTAGTGTTGTGGTGTGTGTTGGTGGGCAGCAGAGCAGACGTCAGGAATGTAGTGTTGTGGTGTGTGTTGGTGGGCAGCAGAGCAGACGTCAGGAATGTAGTGTTGTGGCGTGTGTTGGTGGGCAGCAGAGGAGACGTCAGGGAATGTAGTGTTGTGGTGTGTGTTGGTGGGCAGCAGAGCAGACGTCAGGAATGTAGTGTTGTGGTGTGTGTTGGTGGGCAGCAGAGCAGACGTCAGGGAATGTAGTGTTGTGGGTGTGTTGGTGGGCAGCAGAGCAGACGTCAGGAATGTAGTGTTGTGGCGTGTGTTGGTGGGCAGCAGAGCAGACGTCAGGGAATGTAGTGTTGTGGTGTGTGTTGGTGGGAAGCAGAGGAGACGTCAGGGAATGTAGTGTTGTGGTGTGTGTTGGTGGGCAGCAGAGCAGACGTCAGGGAATGTAGTGTTGTGGTGTGTGTTGGTGGGCAGCAGAGGAGACGTCAGGGAATGTAGTGTTGTGGTGTGTGTTGGTGGGCAGCAGAGCAGACGTCAGGGAATGTAGTGTTGTGGTGTGTGTTGGTGGGCAGCAGAGCAGACGTCAGGGAATGTTTTTGAGCTTCAAGGTACCTTGGTAAAGACGTCAGGGAATGTTTTTGAGCTTCAAGGTACCTTGGTAAAGACGTCAGGGAATGTTTTTGAGCTTCAAGGTACCTTGGTAAAGACGTCAGGGAATGTTTTTGAGCTTCAAGGTACCTTGGTAAACACTATCTTCAAGATCCTTAATCCGGGCCTAGAAAAACGTAGATTCCTACTCCATGACTAACACAAGACCGTCCATAAAAGGCGCTAGTTTCTTCCCCGGACACCGGGAGGCAGTGCTCCATAAACCACTATAAACCCTGACCAGTTGATGCTTGGTATGTTAGTGCCACTATAAACCTTGACCAGTTGATGCTTGGTATGTTAGTGCCTGACTAGTTGTTTCAAAGGGAAAATTTTTGTTTTCATTTATTGCGAGGTATGCCTGGTCACAGACCGGGGCGCGGGGCGTTTATCCCCAAAACCCTCTCCAGGTATACTTCAGGAAGCCTGGCCCCGATAATAAAAAAAAATATCTAATTGATGGACGGAGGATCGAGCTTTCACTATTCCTTGCGAGCGAAGGGGTGGGGGGACCCATGCGGGTTTAAAGCTTTCATGTACATAAAACAATCATTGGCTCTGGTGAGAGCGAATAAACGAGGTGGACTGGTGACTTGTCTCACAGATCCACTACCACTGACTGTCTCACAGATCCACTACCACTGACTGTCTCACAGATCCACTACCACTGACTGTCTCACAGATCCACTACCACTGACTGTCTCACAGATCCACTACAACTGACTGTCTCACAGATCCACTACCACTGACTGTCTCACAGATCCACTACCACTGACTGTCTCACAGATCCACTACAACTGACTGTCTCACAGATCCACTACCACTGACTGCTCACAGATCCACTACCACTGACTGTCTCACAGATCCACTACCACTGACTGTCTCACAGATCCACTACCACTGACTGTCTCACAGATCCACTACCAGGCCTTTATTATGATGAAATCAGTGTACTGAAATTCTGAATTCTGATTAATGTTGCTGTTGAGGACACTTTATGTATATTATGGAACACGCATGTTAGACATTCTTATGATAGTTACACTGAACACAGTGTGCTCTAGACTATTCTGATGATAGTTAACTGGGAACACCAGTGTGCTCAGACTATTCTATGATAGTTAACTGGGAACACTGCGTGCTCTGACTATTCTATGATAGTTACTAACACCATGTCTGCTAGACTATTTTATAGTTACTGGGAACACCAGTGTGCTCAGACTATTCTGTATGATAGTTGGGAACACCCCAGTGTGCTCAATATGTATGATATAACTGACATGTGTGACATAAGTTACTGACACAGTGCCTAGACACGTGTGTTAACTACCAGTGTCTGCAACTATTAGATATTCTGAAACCACAGCGATATTCTGATTGTCTAACATTCTGGATATTCTGTGAATAATGGCACTGTTGATATTATGAACACTGGGAACACAGTGTCTGACTAATTCTGACTCGTGTGCCTGCTATTCTGTAGATATTTAGACATGCTGCTATTCTGTATGATAGTTACATACACTGCTTGCTAGATATTCTGTATGATAGTACGGGACACCATGTGCTGCTAACTATTCTGATGATAGTACTGAACACCAGTGTGCTTAGACTATTCTGTATGATAGTTAACTGGGAACACCAGTGTTGCTAACTATTCTGTATGATAGTTAACTGGAACACCAGTGTGCCAGACTTCTTTGAAGTTAACTGGGAACCAATGTGAATAATAGTTCTGACTCGTGTGTAGACATCTATGTGTTAACGAAAGTGCTGCTAGACTTCTGTATGATAGTTATGGGAACACCAGTGTGCTAGACTTTTGTATATACCTGGGAACCGTGTCAGCTATTCTATGATAGTACTGGGAACACCGTGTGCTAGACTATCTGTATGATAGTTCTGACACTCACAGTCCGACTATTCTGTATGATAGTTACACTGGGAACTCCACGTGTGCTCTAGACTATTCTTATGATAGTTACACTGGGAACACTCCAGTGTGCCTGACTATTCTGAGATAGTAGCACTGGACTCAACCAGGCTGTGCTGCTGACTATTCGAGATAGTATCACGAACACACCCTACAGTGTCTCTAGACTATCTGTGATAGTTACACTGGGAACACCCAGTGGCTGCTTAGATATTCTGTATGATAGTTACTGGGAACACAAGTGGCTCTGACTATTCTGTATGATAGTACTCTGGGACACCCCAGTGTGCTCTGACTATTCTGATGATAGTTACACATGGGAACACCTGCGGTGCTGTGACTATTCTGTATGATAGTACATGGGAACACTCCTGTGTGCTGCTGACTATTCTGATGATAGTTAACTGGAACACTCCAGTGTCTGCTACGCTATTCTGTATGATAGTTACACTGGGAACACTCAGCGTGTGCTGCTAGACTATTCTGTATGATAGTTAACTGGGAACACCAGGTGTGCTAGACTATTCTGTATATAGTACACTGAACACTCAGGTGGCTAGACTATTCTAATGATAGTTACTGGGAACACCCAGTGCTGCTAGACTATTCTGTATGATAGTTACACTGGGAACACTCAGTGTTGCTAGACTATTCTTATGATAGTTACACTGGGAACACCAGTGTGCTCTAGACTATTCTTATGATAGTTACCTGGGAACACTCCAGTGTGCCGACTATTCTTATGATAGTTAACTGGAACACTCGCAGTGTGCTGCTAGACTATTTATGATAGTTCACTGGAACACCAGTGTGCCAGACTATTCTTATGATATTACTGACACCCAGTGTGTCAATTTTTATGATATTGGGAACACCGGTGTGCTGCTACATTCTGTATATAGTTACACTGGGACATCGAGTGTCTGAACTATTCTGTAGATATTCCTGGGAAACACAGTGTGCCACTATTCTGTAGATATTCTGAATAGTCCTGACATTCATGTGTACAGGACATCGCAGTGTGCCTGACATTCGTTGTGCTGGACACCATGTGTCTGACATTCGAGTAGTTACTGGAACCTATGCGTTGCTAGATATTCTGTATGATAGTTACACTGGGAACACCATGTCTTAGACTATTCTGTATGATAGTTAATGGGAACACTCAGTGTGCTGACTATTCGAGATAGTTACACTGGAACACCAGTGCAGACTATTCTTATGATAGTTACTGGGAAACCAGTGTGCCAGACTATTCAGAAGTCACTGGAACACAGTGCTGACTATTCTGTGATAGTTAATGGGAACACTGGGTCCTAGCTATTCTTATGATATATGGCCCAGTGTGCCTAGACTATTTATGATAGTTAATGGAACCTGCAGTGTGTGCTATTCTGTATGATAGTTACACTGGGAACACCCATGTGTGCTAGACTATTCTGTATGATATTCATGGGAAACCGTGCCAGACTATTCTATGATAGCACTGGGAACATCAGTGTGCTGCTAACTATTTTTGATATACTGGGAACATCATGTGCCAGACTATTCGTAATGTTACTGAACACCGGCTAGACTATTCTGATGATATACTGGAACACTCATGTGCTGCTAATATTCTATGATAGTTACACGGAAACTCAGTGCTGCAGACTATTTATGATTATAACCATGTGCAGACTTCGATGATAGTTACTGGGAACACTCGTGTCACTATTATGATAGTTACACTACATCCAGTGCAGACATTCTATGATAGTTACTGGGACACCGGTGTAAAGTGAAGTTACAGGACATCAGTGTGTCTAGACTATCTATGAATTATGGGAAACATTTGGCTATTCTTAGATAGTTACACTGGAACACCCAGTGTGCTGCGACTCATGTAGTAATGGAACATCGTGTGCATATTCTAGATAGTTATGGGAACACCAGTGTGTAGACTATTCTTGATAGTTACACTGGGAAACTCCAGTGTGCTGCTAGACTATTCTGTATGATAGTTACATGGAACACCAGTGTGCGCTAGACTATTCTTATGATAGTTAACTGGGAACCTCGTGTGTCTAGACTATTCTGTATATAGTTACACTGGGAACACCAGGTGCTGCTGACTTTCTGTATGATAGTTACACTGGGAACACCGTGTCGAGACTATTCTGTATGATAGTTACACGGGACACGCAGGTGCTGAACTATTCTGTATGATAGTTACCTGGGAACACCCAGTGTGCTGCAGACTATTCTGTATGATAGTTACACTGGGAACACTCGCAGTGTGCTGCTAGACTATTCTGTATGATAGTTACACTGGGAACACTCCAGTGTGCTGCAGACTATTCTGATGATAGTTACATGGGAACACTCCGTGTGCTGCTAGACTATTCTTATGATAGTTACACTGGGAACACTGCAGTGTGCTAGACTATTCTTATGATAGTTACACTGGGAACACCGCAGTGTGCTGCTAGACTATTCTATGATAGTTACACTGGGAACACCGCAGTGTGCAGACTATTCTGTATGATAGTTACACTGGGAACACCACAGTGTGCTGCTAGACTATTCTTATGATAGTTACACTGGGAACACTGCAGTGTGCTGCTAGACTATTCTTATGATAGTTACACTGGGAACACTCAGTGTGCTGCTAGACTATTCTTATGATAGTTACACTGGAACACTCGCAGTGTGCTGCTAGACTATTCTGTATGATAGTTACACTGGGAACACCGCAGTGTGCTGCTAGACTATTCTGTATGATAGTTACTGGGAACACTGCAGTGTGCTGCTAGACTATTCTGTATGATAGTTACACTGGAACACTGCAGTGTGCTGCTAGACTATTCTGTATTAGTTAAACCCAGTTGCTGCTAGACATCTATGATAGTTCACTGGGAAATCCAGTGTGCTGCAGACTATTCTGTATGATAGTTAACTGGGAACACTGCAGTGTGCTCTAGACTATTCTTATGATAGTTACGGGAACACTCCAGTGTGCTGCTAACTATTCTGTATGATATTAACTGGAACACTGCAGTGTGCTGCTAGACTATTCTGTATGATAGTTAACTGGGAACACCGCAGTGTGCTGCTAGACTATTCTGTATGATAGTTAACTGAACACCACAGTGTGCTTAGACTTTCTGTATGATGTTAACTGGAACACGCAGTGTGCCAGACTATTCTGTATGATAGTTACACTGGGAACACTCCAGGTGCTGCTAGCTATTCTGTATGATAGTTACTGGGAACACTCGAGTGTGCTGACTATTCTGTATGATAGTTACACTGGGAACACTCACAGTGTGCTGCTAGACTATTCTGTATGATAGTTACACTGGGAACACTCGCAGTGTGCTGCTAGACTATTCTGTATGATAGTTACACTGGGAACACTCACAGTGTGCTGCTAGACTATTCTGTATGATAGTTACACTGGGAACACTCGCAGTGTGCTGCTAGACTATTCTGTATGATAGTTACACTGGGAACACTCGCAGTGTGCTGCTAGACTATTCTGTATGATAGTTATATTCTGTTATTTTTATTATTGTTCATAGGGGAGAATCACTAAATCCATAGGGGTCATGCTGAGGGATGGTAGGCAGTCTTGATGGGAAGGGAAGGGCTGCTCTAATTCCTTGAATCAAGAGCCTTTCACTAGTATTAAAACACCCACTTTCCAGGTGAAGTGTTAGGAATATCAGCATGTGTGTTTGTATCATGTCAACACCTGACATGCTCATCTCATCTGGACCTCTGCACTCAATGCTCGTCTGGCAGAGTTAAGTCACCATCAGGAATTAGGAAATCGTAATAACACGAGTACAAACCAGGGTACGGGTGGGGTTAGAACCCATGGCGAGTGAGTGGTAAAACTCCAGGCCAGTGCTTTTAGCCACTGGGCCACCTGGCTACAGTAAGAGTCGTCAACTAGGGAGGTTAACATGGGCCACCACTGTGACCACAAATGAACGTTTTTATAGATGAATCTCCCGCCAGTGTGGCTGTGGCAAGCTCTAGCTCATGGGTTCAAACCCACACTTTTTTTTTTTTTAGTGACCATCAGGAATTTCAATAGTCATTCTGGATCCTTTATAAAGATATGTCAGGTCCATCTTGGAGTACACAGCACCAGTGTGGAACCCATACTAGAAAAAAATGCAGAAGTATGCAGTGAGGCTTGTTCCTGAGTTAAGAACTATGAGGTACGAGGAGAGGCTATTGTAACTGAATATAATGACATTGGAGGATGGAAGAACCAGTGAAGACATGATAACAACATATAAAATACTTAGGGAATTGATATGGTTGACAGGGTACTATTTATTTGAGAGGCGGACAACAGGTACTAGAGGGTACAGCTAGAAGTTAAAGAAACAGATGAGCCACAGGGATGTCAGGAAGTATGTCTTCAGTCTTAGGATGTCAGGAAGTATGTCTTCAGTCTTAGGATGTCAGGAAGTATGTCTTCAGTCTTAGGATGTCAGGAAGTATGTCTTCAGTCTTAGGATGTCAGGAAGTATGTCTTCAGTCTTAGGATGTCAGGAAGTATGTCTTCAGTCTTAGGATGTCAGGAAGTATGTCTTCAGTCTTAGGATGTCGAGATTCTCAGTCTAGGATGCAGGAAGTATGTCTTCAGTCTAGGATGTCAGGAAGTATGCTTATCAGTCTTAGGATGCAGGAAGTATGTCTTAGTCTTAGGATGTAGGAAGTATTTTAGTTTAGATGTCAGGAAGTATAGTCCTTCAGTCCCTAGGATGTCAGGAAGTATGTCTTCAGTCTTAGGATGTCAGGAAGTGGAATGATTTCAACAAAGTGGTGGAGGGAGACTCTATACACAGTTTAAAGAGCAGGTGTGCTTAAACCCCACAAGATTAGAAGAGAGTTCATCTGGCAAGCAGCAAGTTGAGAGGAGGAACCAGGAGCTAAGACTTGAATCCCCCACCCCCCAGACACAAGGGGATCTGGACAGGCTGCAAGCCTGGTCTAACAAATGGCTCCTGGAGTTGTGCAAAGTTATGAAGCTTGGGGAAGGACAAAGAAGACTGCAGATGAAGTACAGCCTAAGAGGTCAGAGACTGCAAAGCTCACTCAAGAAAAAGGATCTTGGGGTGAGCATCATACCGAGCACATCTCCTGAGGCGCATGTCAACCAAATAACTGCTGAAGCATATGGGAGCCCGGAAAACCTAATAATAGCATTTCAACATCTAAGTAAGGAATCATTCACAACACTGTACACTGTGTATGTCAGGCCCATATTGGAGTATGCAGCACCAGTATGGAACCCACACCTGGTCAAATACATCAAGAAATTAGAGAAAGTACAAAGATTTGCAACAAGACTAGTCCCAGAGCTGAGGTATATGTCCTAAGAAGAGAGGTCAAGAGAACTCAGCCTGACAACACTGGAGGACAGGAGAGATAGGGGACATGATAACGACATATAAAATACCGAGAAGAATTGACAAGGTGGATAGGGACAGAATGTTTCAGAGATGGGACACAGCAACAAGGGATCGCAGCTAGAAGTTGAAAACTCAAATGAATCACAGGGATATTAGGGAGTACTTCTTCAGTCAGAGAGTTGTCAGGAAGTGGAACAGTCTGGAGAGTGATGTGGTGGAGGCAGGGTCCATACATAACTTTAAGAAGAGGTATGATAAAGCTCATAGAGCAGGGAGAGAGTGGACCTAGTAGCGACCAGTGAAGAGGCGGGGCCAGGAGCTATGAATCGACCCCTGCAACCACAAATAGGTAAATAGGTAAGAACACACACACACGAGGGCCCGGGTTCAATTCCCGGCGGGGCGGAAACATTTTTGAAGTGTTTCCTTACACACACATACAACAGGCCTAGTGTCTAATTGACATGTGCCTAGGACAAAATGGTAACTAACACACACATTGACAAGTGCCTTTGACAGCTAGTAACTACTACTAACTACACACGTCACAGTCCAACACAGTGCCTATATTGGATTGTGTGTTGCTGACACCACTGGCCCGAGTGATCAGGCCATTCAAGGGCAGGCACAGTCTGGGACCAGACTGCAGTAACAATAGCTACAGGAATCACCACTAGATAAACAACATGTAATGCACTATACACTAGGTCTGTGGGTTAATCTGTTACAATGGTCAACATTAAAAAACTAAGAAATAACGCAAATATTTACAGTGTAAGTGAAGACCCTCATCAGGAGAGTACTGTTTTGTGTGTGTTTGTAGCTCAGTGTATACAGTGTTCGTGTTTGCATGCCTACTGTATACCATGAATTACATTGTTTACCTTGCAGTGTTTGTGTTTTCAGGCGCAGTCAGAGGAGGAGTACCAGCAGACCCAGAGCAAGGTCAACGGTCTTGAGAGAACACCAAGTAGTGGCACCTACCGTCCAGTTGAGCTACATAACATCCCTCTACCCACCACCGGCGGTCACGTCACAGGTGAGGCTCCTACCATGGATTTGATATTCACAAACAACGAGGAATTAATCAGACATAACAGTTACAAAAACAATATACTCTGACCCTAACATCATAGAAGTTCAAACGAGTATTAACTCAGGGTTAGGGAACTGCGGCACTAATGTTAGAGACGGGATGTTCAGTAAGTTTAATTTTAATAACCATAGAATTGACTGGGAAAGAATAAACCAAGAGCTATCAGACATATCATGGGAATCAGACATGAGCACCCTAAATCCCCACCAGTGCCTAGAGAAGCTGAATACAGAAGCATACAAGGTATGTATGAAACATGTACCATTGAGGAAACCCAGAAGAAGATCAGATATAGAGAGACAGCGTAGGAGATGGTACAGGAGAAGAAAATGGGTTACTGAATTGCTGAAAAACACAAATATGTTGCAACAGAGTAGAGATAGCCTTAACCGAGAGATCACTGAATTAGAGCAAAAACTTAAGATGTCATACCTGACAGAAGAAGTACAAAGGGAACAAAGAGCCATACAGGATATTGCAAGAAACCCAAAATATTTCTATTCCTATGCAAAATCCAAGCTAAGAACTACATGTAGAATTGGGCCATTATTGAGAGGAGATTCGTATACTTACGATGAACAGGAAATGAGTGAAATCCTAAAGGAACAGTATGAGTCAGTGTTCAGCAACCCACTAAATGACAGCAAGGTAGAAAATGCAGAAATATTTTTCACTCCAGCAGAAGGCCACGCAGACCACCTAACCGACATTAGTACAAATCCCATAGAATTCGAAAAAGAAATGGACAACATGCCCACTCACTCAGCACCTGGATCAGATTCATGGAATGCTTTATTTATAAAGCAGTGCAAAGTACCATTAGCAAGGGCCCTTAGTATTCTGTGGAGAAAGAGCTTAGATCTAGGTGAAATACCGGAGGCCTTAAAGAGTGCAGACAGCTCCTTTGCATAAGGGAGGTAGTAGAGCACTAGCTAAAAATTACAGACCAGTAGCCCTCACTTCTCACATCATAAAAATCTTTGAAAGAGTGATGAGACGGCAGATTACAAACTTCATGGACCAGCACAACCAACATAACCCGAACCAACATGGCTTCAGAGCGGGACGATCATGCCTGTCACAGTTGCTGAACCATTATGACAGAATTACGGAGGCATTGGAGGACGACCAAAACGAAGATGTGATTTACACAGATTTGTCAAAGGCGTTTGACAAATGCGATCATGGAGTGATAGCGCACAAAATGAGGGCCATAGGCATTACTGGGAAGGTCGGCAGATGGATATTTGAGTTCCTAACACACAAAACACAAAAAGTAGTAGTGAACAGGGCAAGATCCAGCATCAGCGAGGTCAAAAGCTCAGTGCCCCAAGGCACTGTCCTGGCACCTCTGCTGTTTCTCATCCTCATAGCAGACATAGATAAAAACACCCAGCACACTTTTGTATCATCATTTGCAGATGACACTAAAATAAGAATGAAAGTCACTACGGTAGAAGACACTGAAAAATTACAGGAGGACATAAGCAGGGTCTTCCAGTGGGCAGTGGAGAACAACATGACGTTCAATGGTGATAAGTTTCAGCTGCTTAGGTATGGAAAAAATGAAGAACTCAAAAGGAACACTATATACAAAACGCAAGAGGGTCACCACATAGAACAAAAGGAACACGTTAAGGACTTGGGAATAATTATGTCTGCTGATCTGTCTTTTAAAGACCATAACAAGACAAATATCACAACAGCCAGGAAGATGACGGAGTGGATATTGAGAACTTTCAAAACAAGGGAAATAATGCCGATGGTGACACTCTTCAAATCGCTAGTGCTCCCTCACTTAGAATACTGCTCTGTGTTGACGGCCCCGTACAGGGCAGGAGAAATATCAGAGCTGGAACAAATTCAGAGATCGTTTACGGCTCACATTGAGCCATTGAAACATCTAAATTATTGGGAACGCCTTCAAGTCTTGAACATGTACTCATTGGAGCGGAGGAGAGAGAGATACATGATAATATATACTTGGAAAGTATTTGAGGGCCTGGTCCCAAATCTGCACACTGCCATAACAACATACTGGAGTGAGAGATATGGGAGAAAGTGTAAAATAAACCCAGTGAGGAGCAGGGGTGTGGTGGGGACAATACAGGAGCGCTGTATTAGCATCCGGGGTCCCAGACTATTCAACATCTTACCAGAAGATATCCGAAACATCGCTGGAACCAGTGTAGAAGCCTTCAAGAGGAAACTGGACAAGTATCTTCATCGGGTGCCAGATCAACCGGGCTGTGATGGATATGTGGGGCAGCGGGCCTCCAGCAGCAACAGCCTGGTTGACCAGGCAAGCACCAGACGAGCCTGGCCCATGGCCGGGCTCAGAGAGTAGATACTCTGAAACTCTTCAAAGGTATATCAAAGGTATCAACCAAGATGGACACTCACCTTAAGGGATAGTATACAAGTGAAGGAGTTCCCTGGGAGGGATGGAGTGCAGAGAGAGAGATAGAGAGAATGGAAGGGACAGAGTGTAGAAAGAGTATGGAAGGGACAGTGAAAAGAGAGAGTATGGAAGGGATGGAGCATACAGAAAGTATGGAAGGGATGGAGTGTAAGAGAGAATGGAAGGGACAGTGTAGAGAGAGAGTATGGAAGGGACACTGTAGAGAGAGAGAGTATGGAAGGGACAGTGTAGAGAGAGAGTATGGAAGGGATGGAGTGTATTAAGAGAGTATGGAAGGGACAGTGTAGAGAGAGAGTATGGAAGGGACGGAGTGTAGAGAGAGAGTATGGAAGGAACAGTGTAGAGAGAGAGTATGGAAGGGACAGTGTAGAGAAGAGTATGGAAGGGACGGAGTGTAGAGAGAGTATGGAAGGGACGGAGTGTAGAGAGAGAGTATGGAAGGGACGGAGTGTAGAGAGAGAGTATGGAAGGGACGGAGTGTAGAGAGAGAGTATGGAAGGGATGGAGTGTAGAGAGAGAGTATGGAAGCAAACAGAGATGATGGTGGTGTTTTACTTTTTAGAGTAATTGTCTCCTGGCAGATCTTAGTAATGACTTTCTTAGTGATGAAGCAGATGCTGGCTGGCATACCAGTGCCAGGTGTCAAACTGTTAGAAAGTAAATGATTACATTATGTGTAGCATGATGAGCTGTAAAGCTCTTGTAACAGAAGCTTTCTTGTGATGCACGAGGTGGAATTAAGGAAATAAAAGAGAAGCTGTTTATTATCATTACATTAAAAAGAAATCACTGTACAGTACCTGTATGAGAAACTGTGCAGCATTAGTGAAATGTCTTGTATAGTATACTGGGAAGGTGGATGAACCTTGATTACAGGGGGCAGCCCTTCAAAAGGGGTGCGTTGATGCTAGTGAACTGCTCTTGATCTAAGAAATTTGAGCTACATTATCCTTCCTTGCATCAAATATAATAATTTCTCATTCCCCAAATACTCCATGACCTTTATAAATTTAAAGATTTTTCATGAATATGACAATAATAATAATACATGCTTGCAGTTTGTATCATAGAATAATAAGTCACATGGTGCCTGTTTTCAGCTGAGGTCAGAATGCCTTCTGGAGAAAAGGATCTTCCGGTGATTGAGGACAATCGGGATGGTACTGTGTCTGTGCGTTACTCACCACGCGAGGAGGGACTGCATGAACTTCATGTGAAATATAACGCCGAGCATGTCCAAGGTTAGATTTTATTTTTTTTAAAAATCACATGATCAGTACAATAAAATCTAAGAGATAATGTGTTTTTGACTCTAAAATAATGTATTTTTAGTCAGAAATGTTTTAATTTTGATGGAAATCTGGAAATAGCCCCAAAAATCGTACATTATTAGCAGTTTCAATTAAAAGTGGGATTTTTTTTAACATAATAGCTTGACTTTATTCTATTAAGATGTACTTTCATATATTTTTACATCATACAGTATTCATTATAAGTACAGTAATTATAAATTTAATCATAAGAATATGTACTTGGCAAATGGAGGTCTACAAAGGTGTAGTCTCTTAATATTCTGTTTCACATAGCCAAGTGAGTTCATTTATTCAAATAGCAATCTACATTTGCTGTCAGTCAGTCATTTCACCCAGGTGGGTCAATGTACACAGTTCATAATGGCAACATTTGAGCTTCTTGAGGAAGAGCTTGAAGTGAGAAGGACTCAGCAGAGTATGTACCTGAATATAATATCTGGCAGAATATCATACCTAGAAAGCTAGCACCTAGCAAGAGTGGATGTGGGTAGGCTACCCATATATGAGACTACTGAAATTGAAATTGATTTATGTATAGTGCATGCAATTGAATCTCAAGTTTGTCCTAGTTACTGTGTGTGACTATAGGCTGCAATGTTAGTGTGTACAGCCTTTAAGTTTTTTAAGATTTTCTTTCCTCTCTTGTGTTAAGACCTTTTTTTAATATACTATACTCACAAATTTTTATAATAGCCATAAATATTATTTGTTTAATAAACTTATGTACTTCTCTCCTAAGGCTCACCCTTCAAGTTCCATGTGGACTCCATTTCCTCTGGTTATGTGACAGCATATGGTACTGGTTTGGTGCATGGCATCACTGGTGAACCATGCAACTTCACCATCGCCACCAAGGATGCTGGTGCAGGTAGCTCCACACTACGTGGTAGGGTCTCCATTCTTTATCTTCTCCTTGACTTCTCCTACATCCTGCAATGTGAGGTCACCTACCTGATGGCGGTTCTTGGCAATGGGTGTTAAAAGACACACCAATACTGTATTATTCTCTGCTAAGGACCTTCCTCGGGGCATCCTAAAAAATATCCATGCTTCATGAATTATGGATTGGTCTGTGAAATGTAAGGGATATTTCCAAGGCACCCAGCTATGCCCTCTTGAAGGTACAAGGTACACCCTCACAGTCTCCCAACACCTTCATCAAGAGTGTGTGTTGACGCTGCTGTGTTGTGCCACTCGACGCTGCCCCTTGCTGCAGTTACATTGTAATGACTCTCCCTCAGTCCTGCCAGTATAACTAATAAATAGGACGTAATAAGCAGATGAGAACTAGTGCTAAGCATGACTTATTCATTCTTTGCAGTTTGAAAACCTAGAAGTTGACAATCACCTTGCATATACTTGCTGCTTCAATTGTGCAGATTGTTTGGTTTTAGCATTTCTTATTCTAGAAATCTTTTTTAAGAACATAAATAAATCAAAATTTATTTCTTAATATAACCCCTTGAAAAGTGAAATGCAGTAGTAATAGTGTATTAAATGATTACGTATTATATTCGCAAAGTTCTATACTCGTTATAGGTCATTCAGTGCTGTGTACTAAGTACCAGACTGACTGTTTTATGAAGTGGTGAATTGTTCATAATTATACCAGAATTTAATCATATCAGATCCAAAAAAAAGCTTAGCCTTTAATTCCCTTAACCATCAGACTTGTACACCTCTGTGTGATGACTTAATAAGTTGGTGCTTTGTAGCCATTGTTTATATGTGCAATGTATTATTTTTATAATATTCATTGGAAACCGTTAAACTCCCCCAGGGGGTCATACAGCACCTTGGTTATGTAGGCAAGTAGGTTTGATCTGAGAAAGGGAAGGGTCGTTCCAGTTCCATAGATTAGGAACCCTTCACCCGCATCAAAACGCCTACCTTGAAGGGTATGTATGGTATATCCAGTAACAGCTTATGAACATCCAGAACAGCTGGTCGATTTTAAAACAGCTGGTCAATTTTAAACAGGTGGTCGATTTTAAAACAGCTGGTGACTTTATTCTTCCCTGAAACAACCAAATTTATTATAAAACAAATACATAAATTATTATTATGTTTGCTAAACAGTATTTTGTGCATTTTTGGAAAAGTTCACATAGTTATACAGACCATTTTTGGAAAACTAAACCTAGAAAGTAATGCTACTTATGACACCAAAGAATATGCATTATATTATATAATGAAATAAAGAGTTCACTAAAGTAATACATTGTGATTGTAGGTTCTTAATTACCACAGTACTGTACAATTTATACTCGTTTGTAGCTCTTGAAGTAGTTATTCCGTCATAGCATTATTGTACTAGAGTAAGTTCAGAGTGATGAGGATGCTAGAGTTGTCTTCACGGCAGCAGTACAGTGTTACATTACATAAACACTAAAGAGAACACTGCAAAACACTTCAAACACACTACAGGAATTACAAAAATAAAAGTTCAAAAAACAAAAACACTACAGAAACTTCAAAAACACTTAAAAATACTACAGAAACTACAAAAACACTACAGAAACTACAAAAACACTTCAGAAACTACAAAAACACTTCAGAAACTACAAAAACACTTCAGAAACTACAAAAACGCTACAGAAACTATGGAAAATTCTTCATAAACAAGAAAAATACTACAGAAACTACAAAAGCAGTTAAAAATGAGAAAAACACTACAGAAACTACAAAAACAAACACTTCCATGCTTACCTCATTTTGTTTATTGTTATACACATTTTATCTTGCCAAGAGAGAAATTGAGAGAAGTATTGTACACATCCTCTGCTATGAGAAACAAGACACGTCACCTCTGAGGATACTGAGAGACGCTTATCCTTTATAATGAGAATGAGTTAGTGGTAAAACCTCATTTTAATGGACCTCCATTCAACCAATTTCAGAAATAATTTACAAAATGGTCTGGTTAAATTGATTTTGTAAACATTGGACAAAGTCTGTTGGTTACAGAATTAGCCGTTATTGTTACCATCACCACAAAATCTCGCTATTCAAATCTCCCCGGACGTTCGGCATTACCTAATGTCCTCTCTCCTGATTAGTCCATTAAATAGAGGTTTTACTGTATGTATTTACCATCTATGAAAGGAATAACAAGAACCTAACAGCAAAATGGTGGACAAGAGATACAGTACCTCAGTAAGTTTTCTTTGAAGATATGTATACCATAAAAACTGCGATAACTCACTGTTAAGAAAAATTTGTAAGAACTTTATTGAGATGAAAAATTATATTCAGGCTACAATTGCTTTCCTGTAGGGAGACACGTACGTCATTTGTTATTTTTCATTTTCAAGCCACGATTGGGAGTATGTAAAGGTCTGCATACAAATTTAAAATTTTGTAAAAAAAAATTCTTCAGTACAAAATCTGCTCTTTTTTTCTGTATTGCTATTACTTTTGTGTTTATGAACTATCATTTTCCTTTTTCTTTTCCCTTAAAATGGAGCTCTACTTTTAAGTTTAATGTAGATTATATTACCATAGTTACTTCAATATAGCTTTTAATGCATATATAGAACAAGTATTTTACTGATTACATTTAATTTTGTGATGCTCGATCAAATGTTTCAAGGCTACATTGATTATAATTTTTACATTTGCTACTGCAAGTTGCTTATTGCCAACTGCTTTCTCTGGGTCAGCTAATGGGAGTCTTGCTAAACACTGAGGCTTGCCGCGGTGCTGCAGCTTAAAATTTTGAACCTTTAAACCTACCAAAAATGAGTGATGCACTTTCATTATAAATCTCCGCAGTGATTCAAAATAAGGGAATGTAACTGTCCCTAGGAGAATAGATATACTCTAAATTTATGAAGTGTTGCTAATAGTAAGGGCAAGTTCGACACTTAAACCTTGGTAATTGTTATGTATGTAGCATTCATCGGGAAATGTTAAACCAGTAGAGGTTATGTATTATTATAATCATGACTAAGCACTAAACCCAGAAGGGTCAGGAGTCATGTAGCATCTGAGGTATGAGTATGCAATCATTTTTAATCAGAGGAAGGGAAGGTCAGCTCCAAATTTCTGGGTCAAAAGCCCTTTATCAGCATCAAGGCATTCTTGTTGATGGGATTAAGATGTTGAATTTGCCAGCCTTACTGTGGGCAATACTTCTTATATCTGTTGCTTGTAGCTTTGTTACCTAGCATCTACACTGGCTATGTCTATTATTGTTGATACTTATTGTACATATATCTCTCTTGATTGCCATAAATTTTGAATTTCTGTTATATTATCATTGTTATTGACACTAATCAGTAAGGTGGTTTAAGATTTGTGAATTTCCATAACATTAAAGACCTGCAGAAAATATTGGCAAAAAACTTCACGTCAAGAAAGTGTCTGACTTCATCTTTTCTTAAAAAGTTACTCATGATTTTGCTGAAAATTTCTGCAGTATATTTACATTGTTGGATTATCGTAAATCTAAATTTCATTCCGATTGCAGCCATAGTTTTATATGTAATTATTTTTTTATTTAAAAATTACAAAATCTATAATTTCTGTATAAAACTTAATATACTCATAAAGTTCAGCTCTAATTCTTGAAAGATATTAAGTATATGGGTTACATTAAAAAATATATATACAGTAAAACCTCAATTTAATGGGTCCCTGTTTACAAGATTTTAGATTTAATAAATTTTGTGGCTGCACATCAGTTGGAAGCATGGGAAAAGTCCATTAAAATCCAGAATTGTTCATTATTCTTATGGTCTACTGGGTAAATTAGTTTTGCATTTAATAGACTTCATCCGTTAACCCTTTCACTGTCAGTTCCGTAATGTTGCGGCTTGCAAACCAGTGTCGGTCTCGTAATACTACGCCAAAATTCTAGTGGCTTCCAATCTTGAGGGAGATAGCTGGTAGGTCCACATATGAGAGAATGGGTCTCGAGTGGTCAGTGTTCGCAGTATAAAAAAAAATCCTGCAGCATGCAGTGCATGAGAAAAAAAACTGCGACTGTTTTTGGTTTAAAACAGACTTTGTGGGGTATTTTTGTATGGTATTTATGGTTGTATTCTCATTTTCTTGGTCTCATTTGATAGAATGGATGATCTCTTACAGAAATAGAGATGATTCTGAGTGGTTTACAGAATAAAAGTACATACAGTGGACCCCCAGATTTCGTACTGCTCCCAACTCGAACAATTACGTAAGTGTATTTTTGTAAGTGTATTTTTGAGGGTCTGAAATGGACTAATCTAATTTACATTTGTCCTTATGGGAACAAATTCGTTCGGTAACGGCACTTGAACAGCCTTCTGGAAAGAATTATTGATGAAATCCGGGGGTCCACTGTACCTTGAAATTGAGCTCATAGTGGAAATGTTCAATTTTTGTTGATGTTCAAGAATAAACAAATCACGTCACGTGTCCAATACATGTCAACTTGTGGATCTAATATGCTTTTACAAATGCACTGATATTACTTATAACATTTTTACAATAATGCAGTAGTCTGCATGACAGTAAATATTCTACTTCTTGTGTATACCTGGAGAGGGTTTTGGGGGTCAACGCCCCCATGGCTCGGTCTGAGTGTGAATAAAGATTCAAAATGGAAACCAAGCGTAATATAAGACACGACTAGTGAACAGAGAAAATGTTATTTTAGTGCTAGGAATGTTTGCATTGTTAATTCTAGACCCTATTTTGAAAATGGTCTTTCTTGAATTTTGTGTGAAATTGGCCAAATTACCAATTGTCGGGCCACCCTGCCTTGGTGGGAAACGACCGATGTGTTAATAATAATTTATTGGGTAGATGAAATAGGTAAATGGGCAGTTTCTTATACTTAGTCGATAGAACTAAAGGAGTTCTAATGAAATAGCTATGAGATTGATCGACTGGAGCAATAAAATTGGCCCAAAATAGGACTCAAATTGGGCAAAATCGCCGATGCATAAATATCACTGAGACCGCTAACTTCGCGAGAGCATAATTCCATAAGTTTTCCATCAAATTTCGTGCTTTAGGTTTCATTACCATCAGGAAAACACTATCATTTCATAAAAAAAAGATTAAATTCTTCGACACTGAGAGCAAGTTTGCGATCAGGGGTCTCGACAGTGAAAGGGTTAAATCTCAATTGTTTGTTATCTTTACATGCACTCCAGATTTGATGAAGAAAGTCTGTTAAATCCAGAACTATCCTTTATTACTGCAGTCCCCTGGGCAATTACTTTTTGGATTTAACAGACTTAGTCCCTTAAATCTGAAAGTTGTCTGTAACAGTCATGGAAGAAATATCATAATTCAGATTTGACGGACCTTCAGCTTTAATGAGCATCCCGTCCCTTCTGTTACAAAAACAAATGCTTTATTTCTTTTCTGCAGTATACAGATAGTTCACATGTAATAAAAAATTGTTAGTTACAAAAGAAAGTCACTAGAATGCAGGGCATTTTGGGCAATGAGGATTCACTGTACTGATGCAAATATTTCACAGCAATGTACGAGTGTGAATTTTCTTGCTTCCTAGTATTTCGGTCATTCATATTTAGTATACTCTCCCTGGAGCTGTGCAGAAATAATTAACCTTTAACATGCTTTTAGACAAATGAAAATTACCCCTTTAAATAAACAAAATACTGTAGACCAAAGAAAGTACAGTGGACCCCCGGGTTACGTACTGCTCCAAACTCGAACAATTATGTAAGTGTATTTTTGTGAGTGTATTTTTGGGGGTCTAAAAGGACTAATCTAATTTACATTATTTCTTATGGGAACAAATTCGTTCGGTAACGGCACTTTAACAGCATTCTGGAACGATATAATGACGTAATCCGGGGGTCCACAATAGTTGATATTCATGATATGGAAGCGTTACCATGTTTCATTTATTGACATGGGATCATTACCATGTTTCATTTATTGACATGGGACCATTACCACGTTTCATTTATTGACATGGGATCATTACCACGTTTCATTTATTGACATGGGACCATTACCACGTTTCATTTATTGACATGGGACCATTACCACGTTTCAATTATTGACATGGGACCATTACAATATTTCATTTATTGACATGGGATCATTACCATGTTTCATTTATTGACATGCGATCATTACCACGTTTCATTTATTGACATGGGACCATTACCATATTTCATTTATTGACATGGGACCATTACCATATTTCATTTATTGACATGGGACCATTACCATATTTCATTTATTGACATGGGATCATTACCATGTTTCATTTATTGACATGGGATCATTACCATATTTCATTTATTGACATGGGATCATTACCATGTTTCATTTATTGACATGTGATCATTACCATGTTTCATTTATTGACATGGGAGCATTACCATGTTTCATTTATTGACATGGGAGCATTACCATGTTTCATTTATTGACATGGGAGCATTACCATGTTTCATTTATTGACATGGGAGCATTACCATGTTTCATTTATTGACATTGGAGCATTACCATGTTTCATTTATTGACATTGGAGCATTACCATATTTCATTTATTGACATGGGAGCATTACCACGTTTCATTCATTGACATGGGAGCATTACCATGTTTCATATGTGCTATACACTTGCAAAAAATGAACCAGTGAAGAAACATTCCTGTATGGAAATGAATTTTACGGTAAAGCACAGCATTCTTAAAGTTGTGAAAATATTGACACCAAAATTCTCAAAAATCAATTGTTTTGGATAAATGAAGCTGAAAGCTTGCTTTCCTTTTATGGAAAATCCGGTATTATATTTTTTTAATATTTTTTTATTATTTTAACCTTGCCCGTCCTAAAATATATTAATATTTCAAACAGTACTGTATGAGATATATACCATATACAGTATATACTATATATATATATATATATATATATATATATATATATATATATATATATATATATATTTCTCCTTTCAACACGTCGGCCGTTTCCCACCGAAGTGGGGTGGCCCAAAAGGAAAACGAAAGTTTCCCATTTTACATTTAGTAATATATACAGGAGAAGGGGTTACTAGCCCCTTGCTCCCAGCATGTTAGTCGCCTCTTATGACACGCATGGCTTACGGAGGAAGAATTCTGTTCCACTTCCCCATGGAGATAAGAGGAATAAGAACAAGAACTAGTAAGAAAATAGAAGAAAACCCAGAGGGGTGTGTATATACAGTGGTCCCTCGGTTTTCGCCGAAAATTCATTCCAGAATGCTGCTCAAGTGCCATTACCGAACGAATTTACTTCCTTAAGAAATAATGTCACGTAGGTTAGTCTATTTCAGACCCCCAAAAATACACTTGCAACAGCACTTACGAAAATACACTTACATAAATGTTCGAGTTTGGAGATGCATGAAAACCGAGGGACCACTGTATATGCTTGTACATGAATGTGTAATGTGACCTAAGTGTAAGTAGAAGTAACAAGACATGCCTGAAATCTTGCATGTTTATGAGACAGAAAAAAGACACCAGCAATCCTACCATCATGTAAAACAATTACAGGCTTCCGTTTTATACTCATTTGGCAAGACGGTAGTACCTCCCTGGGTGGTTGCTGTCTACCAACCTACTATATATATATATATATATATATATATATATATATATATATATATACAGTGGACCCTCGGTTTTCGTCGATAATTCTTTCCAGAATGCTGTTTGAGTGCCTTTACCGAACAAATTTGTTCCCATAAGGACGAATGTAAATTAGATTAGTCGTTTCAGACCCCCAAAAATACACTTACATAATTGTTCGAGTTGGGAGCTGTACGAAAACCGAGGGTCCACTGCACTCTTCTTAGACTTTGGTAAACTTGTATCAATGCAATGATAGTATGGTGCTTAATTTCAGTAATGTATACATTGTTTCAGTACAACTTTTTTTATTTTAAATATTAATATATACATTAGTTTTCCTCTGATAAATTTTGCATTTTTGGGATTGGGGCTTTGCTTCTGCTGGTTTATATGACAGAAAACAGCAACAATGTCACACTGGCATGAATAATATACACTACTGTCTACCAGATGTATACGTATAACCACCACCTAGCAGTTAAATTTCACTTATGCTGTATCACTTACAAATGATGTTATGATATTTGTTGAATCACGTAAGAGCGACCTAGCCAGTGCTTGAGGGCTTATTGTGTGGCTTTGCTGTTTTCCAGCTTTTTGTGACATCAATTAGTATCCAAGTACAGGAGAGCCCCGTTCGTACCGCTCTAAAGTTCATGATCCCAAATGAAGAGCGAAAATCGCCAGTGCGTGGAAAAGATGTTTTTCATTATCAAATGCGTCTAAAATACTTAATAGCGTGTTTACACTATCTTATATTAAGTGCTGAATACAGCTAGTCATAGAAAAAGCTAAAGTAAAATAATTACACTGTACATACAATACTTGCCTTAAAATATGGTGCCGGTCATCCTTCCCTTATGCAACTGCTGTATGAAAACGGCGATAACAGTGGAAAAGCAGTCAAAGCACTGGACATAATGAACAATGGCTTAATTGAAGGCCAATGAAAATGTGGAACACCAAAAGAGGGAGCTGTATACACGAGTCTCTCCTGTAACTTTAGCACAATTCATTCATATTGATTAATTTGTAGCTAGTTTTATTCTTGTTTTATGGTTATTAAAAGTAAATAATGAAATTATTATTATTACTTTTGTTATTAATGTTATTAGCACAAATTAAATAATTAAGGTTTTGGATAACTGAATAATGAAGACAAGACTTGAGTTACTAATGCACTATGTGGTAATTGTGCTATCTGCATTGCTTTATCTCAAACAATAAAATTTTATAAACTAACAGTTCTTCCACACTCATATTAATTAATAATAAATAACTAACAGCAATGATTATTTGTGACAGCATTTATTAAATTTATCGGACATTTCTAATGTCTAGTATTTTAAGGTCTATCAGTATTTTTAATACTTAAATTAATATAGGATTTAATAACTAAACAAAAAATTTCTAATTAAATGTATGAGCAACATAATTTTAAGTACGTAGTTGATAACTAATTGCTTGAAACACTACAGCATTTCAAGTGTAGGACCATTTAATATCCCGTCATATCACTAATGGTGCCTGCTGTGTTATGCATTGGTGTCCAGGTGGTCTTTCTCTGGCTGTGGAGGGATCTAGCAAGGCAGAGATTTCCTGCCATGACAACAAAGATGGTACCGTCTCTGTGTCCTACCTGCCAACTGCCCCTGGAGAATACAAGGTATCTGTGAAGTTTGCCGAGAAGCACATTAAGGGTTCTCCCTACTCTGTCAAGATCACCGGTGAGGGCCGTAAGAGGAACCAGATTAGCGTCGGATCCCAGTCTGAGGTGAGCCTTCCTGGCAAGGTGTCTGATTCTGACATCAAGAGCCTCAATGCTTCTATCCAGGCTCCATCTGGACTTGAAGAGCCATGCTTCCTCAAGAAGCTCCCCAATGGTCACTTAGGTAAGTTATTTTTCTTGTATGGGAAGAATAAAAGTTACAATATTCTAACTGGAACAATTCACAACTAACTCACAAATGATCCAAGACAGACTTGAGAGGTTATCTTAGTTATATCTCAAATTTATAGGTTGGTTGTAAATTGCCTTGTACTATACATGTTGAAATCTAATAAAAAAAAAATTATAAACACTGGTCAGTAGCATGAATAAATACATAGAGATGGTAAAACAGCAAATTAAAGGAGTATTGTATATTTTGCCTTACCCTCTTCAGCAGACTGAAGAGGTCCTCTCTGAGGATGCTATTTTAGTCTTCCTGCCAGGTAGTATGAAATCTCTCACACACATGAAACCCATTCTTGAGTATGCAGCACCTGTATGGAACCCTCATGCAGTAATGAAATTCAAAAAAGTTTAAGAATTCATATCCAGACCTTACGTCACTGGAGGAACAAAGAAATAGAGGGGATCTTACCACAACATACAAAATACTCTAGGGCATAGACAGAGTAAACAATGATATGCTTTTTACCAGAGGTATAGCAAGAACATGAGGATATGGCTGAAAATTACACACCCACATGAGCCACAGGAATATCAGAAAATATTTCTTCCACATATGAGTGGTAAACACATGGAATGAATTGAATAATGATGCTGAAATCAAATTCATAAATAAAGATACAGGGCTATTTTACATCAGTTGATTAAAAGTTCTGAGGCTAGGCTGATAGCTGTTCCATCTGCAAGCTCTCACAAATAATTACACATACTGTACATTTATGATTTACACATCTGTAACTATAAGCTGTACATTCATATACTTGCCTCAAGTTTTCTCTGCATAAATAAAGTTTTTTCATTTGTAGGCATCTCCTTCACGCCTCGTGAGGTAGGCGAGCACATGGTGTCTGTGAAGCGTATGGGCACACACATTTCTAACTCTCCCTTCAAGATTACTGTTGGAGAGAAGGAAGTTGGCGATGCCTCAAAAGTCAAGGTATGTTACCAAGGAGAATCCTGAAGGCTAACTGAATCAAAATATTCTGTACTGTATCTCATAAATGCTTCTTAATGCATGTAATTATTGTGTGTTGCTTGTTATTTATTGAAGAATAACATGTATATTTACAGCAGATGATTTCATAATGCTCTTTTGCATTGTTTTATCATTTTCATTTTCTGCCAAGGTGGGTGGCTCTGGGAGGAAAAAACATGTACCATCACTCACTCAGCAGCTGTCATGCCATAAGTTCATCACCTCACAGTTCATGTGATCACCTAAATTGCAACATCCCCACCCATATATGTAAAATTTATTCCTTTGGTTAGACATCAAACTTCCAATGTCAAAAAGCTTGTTTAGTAAAGATTTTCTTCCTGAATATGAATCGTATAATCAGAATTGAATCTTACATAGCTTTCAGTGTCATCAGAAGTTTTTGGGTATATCTTGTATTGCTTAACAGTATTTACAAAATATAAGAATACAGTTGTAGTGTTTCTGGCCTTTGCTGGGCAGGTCTTCACATCCAGTAATTCCCATTATAAAAGCATTTGAATAAGATACTGAAGTAGGCCTATAGGCCCATACCAGACATGTCATTTTCAAACCCATTTATTCAAACTATAAGAACATAAAGAGTCAAGAATCACTTCAGTAGGCCTGCTGACCTATACTACGCAGATCCTGACACCCAACTGTATTCGCTGTAAGAGCATGTTAAAAATAATAATAATAATCTTTATTTCTACAAGTACTTGATACAACTTATATATAGTAGTGACTGTCAGCAGACCAGTAATCATTGTCTGTCATCCAGATCACAGGTAAAGCCCTGACTGAAGGTGTGACTCACCAAGAGAACCAGTTCACCATTGACACTCGTGAGGCTGGCTACGGTGGTCTCTCTCTCTCCGTCGAAGGCCCATCCAAAGCTGACATCCAGTGCAAGGTAAATACAATTCAAAATGGTATTATGCGGATTTTTTTATATTGAAGAATGTGTCTTAAAATTTTATATAATACTTTGAAGTGAAAAATTAGAGAGTGGGTGTTACTAAAGTATATTTCTTTAGAATACAGTACTGTATACTGTATTCAAAATATTAATTAATGTAGCATAAACATTATCTACTAAAAAAATCTATATTTCATTCTCCCCTTTCATTTTATTATAGGACAATGAAGACGGCACACTGACAATTGGTTATAAACCTACCGAGCCTGGATACTACATCATCAATCTAAAGTTTGCTGACAACCATGTTCATGGCTCTCCATTCACCACTAAGGTACAACTTCACAACAAACACTGTCATTTATGGTCTTTGGTTGTGACTGAAGCAAGTTAAGGAGGATAAAGTTAAGATGGATAAATTTTTATCCTAAGTACTTGTGTGTTTTTGTACACTGGATTTCCCCCTAATGATCTGGATAGGGACAGAAGAAATGCTCATTTAGTGAAATGCATCTTCCCATAGAATACCATATTATTACTTTTTTAACCCAACAATGATCAGTCTAAGAGCCATCACAATCCTTCAACCCAACAATGATGAAAACATGACAGTGATACTCCTCTTGATAGTCTGATAATTTTTTTCATAGTATTTTGTATTTTGCATTCATTAAACTGGGGAGTAACACCACAACAGACCCATCTCTGGTGAAGGAAGTGAAGAATGGTAGCAGGTACAATATGTGACATAGAATCTCTCCTCTCTCTCAAACACAACCAGTCTCTCCTGGGGTGATAACTACATTATTAATATTCATTCATATTGTCCTTACAATTTGACTGATAATGCAGAGGATATGAAAATAGTGTGTTTGCTTCTGATGCAAGAAGCAGCTGATTTAGCCCCGTATGTGGAGACCTGTGAGGTGATGAACAATATATTTATAAATATTATTGGTCATTGTATGGGGAAGGAGGTGTTAATCAGGTATGGGGCAGCTCACAGCCTGTAATATGATCATTAAACAAGAGGGAAACAGTCATTAAGTGGGGTAACAGTCCTACTCTTTTTTGGTTATTTCAAAATACAATTTGTGAACAATCTTTAATTGGAGGATCACTATGTATGTGGTACACTTCAACATGTAAAATTTATTACTATATATTGCTATTGACTTTAGCCCATTTAGTATTTGGTGAAATTTTGATGGATTCTAAGAGTACCATATTTCTTAAATATAATTATTTGTTTGGTTACATAAAAAATATTTATCTACTTAAGAAATTAGTTTTCTTTACAACTTAAAGTTTGTGGTCAGTGTCTATTTAATATGCTGATTTAGTGTAAAAATAAAGCAGAATTGTACTTATCTGACATGATATCACAAGAACAAATTTCTTTGTTTTTTTTTAGGTGACAGGTGAAGGTACAAACAGGCAGACGGAGCGCATCAAGCGCCAGCGAGAAGCTGTCCCGCTTACTGAGGTTGGATCCCAGTGTCGCCTCACCTTCAAACTTCCTGGAATTTCTCCATTTGACCTGGGAGCGACAGTGACCTCACCAGGCGGTATCACTGAAGCTGCAGAGATCGGTGAAGTTGAAGATGGACTTTATGGTGTCAACTTTGTGCCCAAGGAATTAGGCATCCACACTGTATCTGTAAAATACCAGGAAATGCACATCCCCGGATCTCCCTTCCAGTTTACCGTACGTCTCCTTTGTTAATCCAGTGTTATTTTAAAGTATTATACAGTTTATCATCTTTATTCATTATTTACACCTTCTTCATCACTAACTGTAATACAGTTCAAAAATAGTAAGTTATAATACCATGGCAGCAACAGTTCACTCTTAAGCAATATTTTGGTCTGTCCTGAACAATTATCAAGTCACACTTTATCACATTTGCAATTTGATAATGGCTCAGATCGACCGAAACATCATCTCAAGTTCCCTCTTTAAACTGTAGGTTAATAAAGAATGAAATTCAAATTTAAATGTAAACTATTTCCCATTTCAATGAATCGCTGATATCTTGCTCGACAGGTTGGTCCTCTTAAGGATGGTGGTGCCCATCGTGTACACGCTGGAGGCCCTGGCTTAGAGCGTGGTGAAGAGAACATGCCCAATGAGTTCAATGTTTGGACTCGGGAGGCTGGTGCTGGCTCTCTGGCAATCTCTGTTGAAGGCCCAAGCAAAGCAGAGATTGATTTCAAGGACCGCAAGGATGGCTCATGTTATGTTTCCTACATTGTGCAGGAACCAGGTGAGTGGACCATTATTTTTTTAAAAAGTTGTATACAGTGCTGTACTTTTATTAAGGTAATGGATTTTTTATTCTTGGTGTCAGTCTTTACTGCGTCATATGACTCATGTGGAATTACAGTATCTTCAGTAGGAGTGTGTCAAAGCATTGGTATCGGTATTGGCCATTTTTGATGGTATCAGTATTGGTGGGTATCAACTAATTTTGATGGTATTGGTATCTGCCTAAAAGTAAATACAGTAGGGCCCCACTTATATGGTAGGTTAGGTTCCAGGCTACTGCTGGAAAGCGGACATTGCCGGAAAGCAGAACGCCATGCCTGGCTGTCTTCAAGCAGGCACTGGACAGGCACCTAAAGTCGTTACCTGACCAGCCAGGCTGTGGTTCGTACGTTGGACTGCGTGCGGCCAGCAGTAACAGCCTGGTTGATCAGGCTCTGGTCCAACATGAGGCCTGGTCACAGTCCGGGCTGTGGGGGCGTTGACCCCTGGAATTCTCTCCAGGTAAACTCCAGGTATAAATGCATAAAAATGCCAGATAACAAGTTTACACTAACATATATTAAGTTAGCAATAGAACTAGGCATTAAAAACAATAAAAAGTAAAATACACACACAGTACACTCATTACTTACCTCAAAATATTTGTAATCTTAATGCAGGGCTGAGAGGTGAGTAGTATTGTAAGAAGTCAGGTGTGGTAGGTATGGTAGCCCTCCTGGCCAACGCACCCACACGTAATATACTACAATTTTTAAAATGCCCTAGAGCGATAAAGTGCATATACAGTACACTCATTACTCACCTTAAAATATTTGTAGTCTTAATGTAGGGTGAGAGGTGAAAAGTATTTATTTGTAGAAAGTCAGGTGTGGGAAGTATGGTAGCCCGCCTGGCCACCCCACCCACACGTAATATACTACAACATTTAAAGCGACCTAGAGCTATAAAATGCATATACAGTACACTCATTACTTTTTTTTTTTTTTCAACAAGTCGGCCGTCTCCCACCGAGGCAGGGTGACCCAAAAAGAAAGAAAATCCCCAAAAAGAAAATACTTTCATCATCATTCAACACTTTCACCTCACTCATACATAATCACTGTCTTTGCAGAGGCGCTCAGATACGACAGCTGAGAATAAGTCCCTCCCAGCTGTCACAATCCCAGACCCCTCCTTTAAAGTGCAGGCATTGTACTTCCCATTTCCAGGACTCAATTACTTACCTTTATATATTTGTAGTCTTAACATAGGGTGAGAGGTGAGTAAGCTAGATAAAAACGAATAAACGAGAGAGTAAATGAGGACAGAGCCGCAGAGTATGTTATGGTTCATACACATTCATACAAACACCTTACATTGTGTGCAAGTTGTCTCCACAGTGGTAGAGTAGAATAAATAAAGAGCAACACTCCCATTCTCATGTAACATCATTTTTAGAAGGAATGATGCTCTGAATAAAGGCATATGAAAGGAACAATTTTCTAGTTACCCCCAGTAATACTATTGTGTACACATTTTCTTTGGTGTTGAACTAGAGAAAACTTTATTCTTTCCGACACTCTGGTAAGACGACTGGAAAAACATCTCATATTTATGTTAATTTATTCAACTGTGGATGTGTTTATATGTTACGTAGCGTGTTTATTATATAATTTTGAAAAAAAACATCATCGATTGATTAATGAAAATGCCTATATTCACTTAATATACGACATTTAATGCACCTCAGAGTGATTATTATTGCATCTTATTATTATTATTATTATTATTAATATGGCATCCTCAAGACTAATAAGATGCTCTTAGTGATTTTAATGTGTACCAGCATGCCAGCACAGTGTGTAAGTTTATTTAGGTACAGGTACACATAAGTATAATTATCAGAGTACAGTGGTCCCTCGGTTTTCGCCGAAAATTCATTCCAGAATGCTGCTCAAGTGCCATTACTGAACGAATTTACTTCCTTAAGAAATAATGTCACGTAGGTTAGTCTATTTCAGACCCCCAAAAATACACTTGCAACAGCACTTACGAAAATACACTTACATAAATGTTCGAGTTTGGAGATGCACGAAAACCGAGGGACCACTGTACAGTGGACCCCCGGCTAACGAACACCCGGAAATCGTACAATTATGTAAGTATAATATTGTAAGTGCTTGTGGAAGTGTATTTTGGGGTCTGAATAGACAACCTATGTGACATTATTTCTTAAGGAAGTAAATTCGTTCGGTAATGGCACTTGAGCAGGCTTCTGGAATGAATTTTGTTCGTTAGCCGGGGGTCCACTGTATATATAAAATTTGAAATAACTTTAAAACACTTGAAATTGTGGAAAGTTTCCAGACATAATGGAGAGACGCAGTGCTCACATAGCTTCCGGAGAATGTAAGCAAACTGGGTGGGGCGCGGTGACCATATTAGAAAATCAGGTGGGGTGAGCCATATAAAGAGTTTTGATCATAATTTGATATGTCCATATTAGTGGAACACCGTAAAGCAGGGTCCTACTGTATCATCATTGGCATTGGCCTAAAACTGACTGTCTGTTTCAGCCTAAAATTGAGTATCAATATCAATATTGGCAAAAAATTGGGCATCATCACTTCTCTAAGCTTCAGTAGAATATAATTAATTCAGTACAGCATTGTTAATTGCCAGATGTTTATGCTATACAAGATAGTTGTGATAATCCACACCCTTATATTCTGGAAACTGCCACATTCCAGAATATTTTGAAAAAAAAAAAAAGAGCAGAAAATAAATACAGTACATGTATTTTAATAAAAATATAAGTTCCTCTGGCAAGACAGTGATAGTGTGAATGATAGTGAAAGTGTTTCTTTTTTGAATCACCCTGCCTCGGTGGGAGACGGCCAGGGTGTTAAAGAAAAAAAATCAGTGCTCAGTTTTTGGACTCATTGCTGATATAGCCCATGGCATATGTCTGTTGAACCTCTAGCTTTTCTATTATACTCATGCCTTGTTTATCTTTGTGAGTCAGTGCCAGAAAAGTGACTTCAATAGAAGCAATTGTTCTAAACCAAAAATATCTGGATCAAAATGTATATTAAATGTTTTATCTTACACAAAAACCTTACTGAGGTGTTCCCTAATACTGATTGTATAAATAAATATGCTGATTAATCAGGCTTTCAAAGAAATAGTCCAGATTATCATTTGTTAAGCAACCTATCCCTGTCATAGCATCAAAGAAATTGTGTTCCAATTTCTCAGAAAATGTGAGTTCTCCTTGGTTGGAAAACAATGTTGTCTCAAGTTTACTCTCTAGGTGTGCATTTGTCTGTGAAATGTTGTAGTCACTGTATTGTGATTTATTCCACAAGGTTACATGATCAGCATTCATAAAGAGTGTGTCAAATGTCAGAAGGATCGTTGCACATGCATCTTCTCTGTGGTTTAAATCATTCTCTCTTTACTCTTGAATAAAAATTATGCAATATAGGTGCAGTTTTAGGTCGACCTTAATGTACTTTTACGGTATCGAACGCTGTATTTCAAGCTTCGCTGATAATTTACAGGTTGACTTTGTTGTGACCCATGCTTTACCTGTGACTGGTTTTGAGAGTTTTTCTGCTCAGCAGCCTGGCTATGAGTCAGACTTATCTGGTGATTGCCTGGTCATCCAGGCAATAAATTCCTTGATAAATTTTCAGTGCTAGCCTCTTGTACTGTATTTCACTCATATACTCAGTCTCACTCACATTCACACATGCTCTGACTCATTGATGAGGAAAATAAAAAATAAAGGGACAAGGAAAAGCCACAGATGGACCTGGCCAAGCTTCTGGACTGGCCAGACAAGTGCTTATTGAGATTCAACCTCAGTAAATGCAAGGTTATGAAACTGGGGGAAGGGCAAAGAAGACCCAAAATAAAGTACAGCCTGTGGGAACAAAAGCTGCAAACCTCACTGAAGAAAACGAACCTTGGGGTGAGCATAGTGCTGAATATATCACATGAGGTGCATGCCAAACAAGTTCCTCCTTTGCAACATAAGCAAGTTTTGTAAATCTAACATTAACTTTTAGAAATCTCAGCAAAGTCACTCACATGTGGATCCCACACCTAATCAAACGACAAGACTAGTCCCAGAGCTAAAGGATATGAGCTATTGAGGAGAGGAGTAGGGAAGACATAATAATGGCATACTAAATATTCAGAGGGATTAATAGGGGAGACAGAGGCAGGACACGGGTGCATGAGATCATGAGTGGAAGTTAGAAAAAAATGAAGATGAGTCATAGGGATGTTGAGAAGTATTTCCTCAGCCTTAGAGTGGTCAGAAAGTGAAATGACTTTGACAGCGAAGTGGGAGAATTTTTATATATACAGTGGACCTCCGGTTTACATTCACCTCTAAACTCGAACAGTTATGTAAGTGTATTTTTGTAAGTGCTTTTGTAAGTGTATTTTTGGGGGTCTAAAAGGACTAATCTAATTTACATTATTCCTTATGGGAACAAATTCGTTTGGTAATGGCACTTGAAAAGCATTCTGGAACGAATTAATAACGTAAACCGGGGGTCCACTGTGTACACAATTGTAAGAATAGACATGATAAGGATCACAAAGCTAGGAAAAAGTAAACCTACTAGTGGCTGGATAAAGAGGTAGAGCCATTAGCTGAAGCTCAACCTCTTCAACCACAAATAATTTAGCACATATGTACCCTAAAGCTGACATTCCCCTCCAACTGTTCCTGGGATGATCCCTCCCCTTCCTACCATTCACTTCAGGATTATACATCTCTTTATCATCCTATCCCTAATTCAGTTCCCTGAATCAAGAGCCCTTCACCAGCATCAGAATCCAGTGATTTAACATTTTCAAGTATTTATTGCATCCATATTAAGTATAGTACTGAGGTTAAGGCAATTGGCAGATAACTCTCCCCACCCTAGAAATTGCTTTATTTCTCTCTTTTTGAAGGCCATTTGTACAGTTCTCATAGAGCAGAACAGTTCAAGGCAATTTATTATACTTAACAGTGTAGGACCTCGTTGATGAGTGCAACACTTGGGTATCTTTATTTCTGAAATGCTTTGCCTGCTCAGCAAGTTTCTTCAGTTAATTACAGGGGTGACTTTCATACTGGAAACACTGAAAGAAGTGGAGATGTAATTTTAAGGTGTTCAGTCCCATAGTCTTGGTGGGAATGTTTCCTCACACTTGCTGCCCCTGGTCACCTAGCAGCAAGTAGGTACCTGGGTGTTAGTCGACTGTTGTGGGTTACATCCTGGGGGTGGTAGTATACCTTGAATAGGGCTGGGCTTTTGACATGAGCTGAAGTACGATAACAGTTCTTAGCAACTGTAAAATTTATGTGTAAAAAAAAAAAAAAAAAAAAAAGGCAGGTTCTCAGTCTTAAGTTCAGGTACACAGTGTTCAGTTCTATCAAGGCTGAAGGACTGACCACCTTCAAATTATTTCTCCGCTTCTTCCACTGTCTCCAGCATAAAAGTTACTCTGTATTAGACTGAAGAAGCCTACTGGGCAGGCAAAATGCTTCAGCAAGAAGACACCCAAATGTTGCATATCTTATTCATAATGGTAAAGGTCTCAGTATTCATTTGTTATGCTTTTCTTATTATTCTTGAACAGGTTATTAGAACCTGCTCTTTTCTTTTTCTGTTTTATTGTATCTGGTGCTCTTGGTGCATCATGATTGGAAATATTTATAAATTGTGAGTTTTAACTACATACTAATATTGCACCACCATTCCACTATATCACCTGCATCACTTCCCCACCCACGTTGCCCTTTCACGACCATCTAACCCTTTCCCACCATAACCCCGTATAAATAGCACTGAGCTGCTAATGTTACCATATGGGACGCACTTGCAGTTTAATTTTAACATGGGATGGCTGCCATTAACACCCACTCCACGCGTTATGTCTGTCACACTACCAAGTTTACGGCTGTTTTTATTCTTGCGAGGAACACTGACACGGTTCAAATATATATCCTGGATGGAATTAGAGAGGAAGTGTGAATGTGACATTGTTTGTTGTGTAATGGCCATACCAAAACATTAATTACTGTATCAGCATAGTGACACAGCAGTGATGACCATATTAGCATAGTAACACAGTAATGATGATCATATCAACATAGTGACACAGTAGTGATGACCATATCAACATAGTGACACAGTAGTGATCCCATATCAGCATACTGACACAGTAGTGATGTCCATATCAGCATACTGACACAGTAGTGATGCCCATATCAGCATACTGACACAGTAGTGATGCCCTATCAACATAGTGACACAGTAGTGATGCCCATATCAGCATAGTGACACAGTAATGATGCCCATATCAACAGTGACAGTTCAGCACCCATGGCATGCCAGTGGCTCTCCTTGCATTACAGTTTTATAATTGTAACTACCAATAACAGTGTACACTTGTAACATGCAGTGGGATATTATTAGCTAGCGTAATAGTCGTTCCTGTGGTAATTTCCATGGACATAAAATTTTGAAGGGCCCGTCCTGCCTTATTATTATTATTATTATTATTATTATTATTATTATTATATGTGACTACATATAACCATGAATTACATACATCTAGTCTGCATTAACTAAGCGTTTAAAGAGTAAACTTTTAGATTTTTTCTTTGAAATTGTAAAAATGTTAATAAATTGACTTAGTGGGAGGTGGTGGAGGGATGTTAGAGGTGGTAAAGAGGTGGGTGGTGGTGGTGGTGGTGGTTATGGGCATAAAGCCAAGACCACAGGTCGCCCACGTTGTGACAAAGATAGGCTATGACCAACTGCAACTAAAGTGTCCATCCTAGTCTTACTGGGCTCTGTGTCCCATGATGGTAACATTATTGAGTGGTGGAGAGGGTATGGCAAAAGGTGGGTGGGTCTCCAGGGATGGGCATGATCTTATAAGCAGTGGCGGCAGGGTCTCTTGAGGTAGGTGTGGTTTTGTAAACAGTGGCAGGGTTTCTTTGGTGATTGGCAGGGTATCTCAAAGAGTCCCACATTTTTTGTGGGGGGGGGGGGTCGTGAGTGGAGGGAGAAAGTCGCTCAGTGGGATATTATTAGATAGCGTAATAGTCGTTCCTGTGGTAATTTCCATGGACATAAAATTTTGAAGGGCCCGTCCTGCCTTAATTAGCATGGGGCAATGAGTGGCAGGTGTGGTGGGGTGAGTAGTATAAATACACCTGGGTGGGTGGGTGGCGGCATGGTTGATGGGGGGGTCTTTGACTAGCAAAACATATTTCTGTCAGAAACTGGAAAATATGCATACTTATATAAGCTAAAAAAGAAGAGCTGCTCAAAAAACCACTAGAAAGTATATCGATGGACTGGTTTACTGTAGATACAAATAGGTAATCATATCTACATATCTTTGTTCTTGAATGATGCCAGTTTTGTGAAGGGGCTAGAAGTGTTTGAGTTTGGTAGATGATTGCAAGAAGACTTGTGCTTTATAGGCTTAAGGAATGCTCAGTACATTGATCATTCTATAGACATGGATATAAGAAATTAAGTACAATGACCATTTCATGTAAAAACTCTTGATTATTACAATAACTATGTCAGAGTGAAGGGATTATAACATGTAAAATTTCTGGAAGTAAAAGAATAGTAAAGATAAAAGTTACATGTGAATGAATAATGAAGAAAAACTCAGAGAGCAAGTTTCAAAGATGCGTTTGATGTAATATATTGGTATCATGAATTACATTAAGGTAAAGAAGTGTCTTAGGTTATCCTAAGTACTAATGTATGATAATTGTACTTATGTATACCAGTACCTAAATAAACTTACTAGGATACCTTCAGAATCTTCTGACAGAATTCCAAATTTTGGGGTCTTTTATTCACATTGAGATTTTACTGAGGTTGAGTTAAACATGATATGCATTTCTTGTATTATGTGTATGAGCTTTATTTTCAGTTCTCTAGAAAGCATTTCTGAGCTGGGTTTGTATTTGTATTGATTCTCCTGTATATCTAATATGCCCAGTAATAAGAGTGAATGTTGAGTAAGTTTAAAATTTTGAAGAATGGTGACATGTGTTGTCTAGCACTTGCTTGAGTGATCATTTCAGTAGCACCATTTTGTTGAGTTACTATCAGCTTTAGGTGATTTGCTGTCGTAGATCCCCAGACACAGATACGTACCATAGGTGAGTTAAGGATAGATTAGAGTAGTACAGAGTAAGTAATGTTGCTGGAGGCACATAGTAATGTATCCTTGGAAAGGATGCCTACTGTTTTGGAGACCTTTTTGGATATATGCTGGATATCAGTGTTGAATTTCAAATTACTGTCAAGGTATTGACCTAAGAATTTTCCCTCATCTTTTATTGAGCATACCATTTACCATTATATTAAATTTTACATTTTTAGTTTTTTTCCCTAACATTATACAGTGGACCCCCGAGTTACGAGCATAATTCATTCCAGAAGGCTGCTCAAGTGCCATTACCGAATGAATTTTCTCCCTTAAGAAATAATGTCAAGTAGGTTAGTCCATTTCAGACCCCCAAAAATACACTTACAATATACAGTGGTACCCTGACTTACGATGGTCCCCAAACACACCCTTTTATGTAAGTTGATTTTTTTAAATGCTTTTGTAAGTGTAATTTTGGGGGTCTAAAAGGACTAGTCTATTTTACATCATTTCTTATGGAGATAAATTCGTTTGGTAATGGCACTTGAACAGCATTCTGGAATGAAAAAATATCGTAAGTCGGGGTACCACTGTATTACACTTACATAATTGTACGATTTCCGAGGTGAACGTAACTCGGGGGTCCACTGTATAGTCTTGTCAGTCTTAAGAGGAGGTCAGTTGAGTGTCATCCAAGTACAGAGATATCTTTATAAGTTCATCATTAAGAGTGCCGAGTGTTGTGGAGGAGAGCTGGATCTAAATTGTAGATGACAAAACTTGTGTCATCTGCAAATAGAACAAGTTTAAGTTCCTGAGATGCATTGGGAAGGTCATTGATGTAGATTAGGAATAAATAGCAGAAGGCCAAGACAACTTTCCTGAGGCATGCCCTTATGTTGATTTATAGAGTGGAAAGTCAGAGGAAGCAGAGGTGACAGGAGGATTATTGCTGGGATCAAAGCAGAGGTAGGGGAGAAGCCCCTAGGTTGGAAGGATGGTTATAGGAAGCTGGATTGGGGAAGAACTCATGGTGGGGAGGGCTAAGGAAAGGGAGGTGATCAGGGAACTGTGGGGTATCAATGTAGAAAGTGGGGGTGCTAAGAAACAGTGGTTGTGGAAGAACTCAGGGTGAGGAGTGTCGGGAAGAGGCTTGAGGTGGGGAAGAGGTGTCAAGGAGAGAGGGGGTGAGGGAGAGAGTTAGGGAGAGAGAATTCAGTGAGTGTGCCAAGTGTAGGGAAGACGGCCGTGTTGCTACCGAGTCTCCCTGACTCCATACACCAACTTGGCTTTACAATTTGTTTACTGCTTCATTTTTAGTGTTGCGTTGTAGATACAGAATCCACGAGATAATTGTTGGAAATTTCAGTCAAGTGGAAGGAACATGCAAATGTGCAATACATAATACGTACATGTAAAGGAGATATTTGTGAAGCAGTCAGTCATGTGCATGTGCATCCTACTTGATATACAGTAGTAAAGATACTCGAGACAGTCAGTGGAACAGTCAGTCAGGAATGTGTGTACCCTACATGATAAAGTAGAGATACACGAGACAGTTAATGGCACAGCCAATCAAGTGCAGGAAAGATATATGTGTGCCTTTTTTGACATAGTTCACAAAAATATAAATGCATTATGAAAAATGAAAAGTCAATTTGGGTCATTTGGTGCAAGGTGATGGAGGCTCAGTCCTCGGTCTTGTGATCGTGTTACAGACGTCTCCATTGTCCCCTTTCATAACAACCTCTCATTTTAAGTGGTATCAACATGCCACTCATTAAATTCAAGATGACTCTGTTCTTTGTATTTTATTGCCTTCATACTTTGTTATTGCATCAAGATAACATAACAGTAATAGTTAAGATATAAGTGATTGTTTTTAGCATGTGAGCATCCACAAATGTAAGAATATTTTTGGGCCTCTCTTGTAAACTATTTAATTGCTCTAAACGTTTTTAGGAGGTTTTAAAAAGGGTGATGAAATGCATGTGTTCTCACTGATGGTGAGCCATGGAGACAGAAAAAAAAGAACATGGTACTTTAAAAACACTTAGTAACATTGTGTTTCCTAGTAGTGCTGAACATGAACAGTGAGCACCACTTGTTATGGAGAATGTCAATTTTCTTGTTGAAAACTGATATGCTAGCATTGTACGTCAGTCCAAAGATGTGCTTAAAGCCACAAGAAATTTGCCAGACTCGCTAGCTTTTGGTAAAGGAGGAGGCATCTCTCCTTAACACTATGGGTGACAACTTTCCACCACGCTATAAGACTTTCTGCTCCTACACTGTGGGGGGTGGTTCTGTCAGTTCACACCCACAGCCTCTCATCGCACCCACATGCCATGAGGTGATTGCTCCCTCATGCCCTTTACCAGCAGCTTATGACCACCATCCGCAGAATGTACAAGCACGTCCACTGCCCTCTCAACCCCTCTCCTACTCTCACCCTCTCTCCAATCCTCATCATTACAGCCTTCCACACCCTACACCTCATGATGATCAAGGTGGGCTATGTATGAAATAACTGTTATTTACCTATAGTAAATGTCTCGTGGTGTCCTATCTTTGTTATCATAAATATTGTATAATTTTCAGGAGGCTATTTAACATACCAGTATAACCAGCTATCAAACATTGTTTGTGAAGGTGTATACTATTCTACTATTGTAGAATAGTATTGTCCTAAATGCTTCTTTGTATACCTGGAGTCTACCTGGAGAGAATTCCAGGGGTCAACGCCCCCACGGCCCGGTCTGTGACCAGGCCTCCTGTTGGACCAGAGCCTGATCAACCAGGCTGTTACTGCTGGCCGCACGCAGTCCAACGTACGAACCACAGCCCGGCTGATCAGGTACCGACTTGAGGTGCCTGTCCAGTGCCTGCTTGAAGACAGCCAGGGGTTTGTTGGTAATCCCCCTGATGTATGCTGGGAGGCAGTTGAACAATCTTGGGCCCCTGACACTTATTGTGTTGTCCCTCAACATGCTAGTGGCACCCCTGCTCTTCATTGGGGGGATGTTACATCGCCTGCCGAGTCTTTTGCTTTCGTAGGGAGTGATTTTTGTGTGCAAGTTTGGTACTAAGCCCTCGAGAATTTTCCATGTGTATATAATAATGTATCTCTCCCGCCTGCGTTCTAGAGAGTACAGGTTTAGGAACTTCAAGCGGTTTGTTAATGCCATTCATGTCTTTGCCAGCTTGGGTTACATTGCTGACATTATTCACTGGATTAATCTGAATCCTACTTATATGGATTTTTTAAAAATTTTGATAATACAGTGGACCCTCGGAAATCGAACACTCCCAACTCGCCCTATTATGTAAGTTTATTATTGAAAGGGCTTTTATAGGTGTATTTTTGGGGGTCTGAAACGGACTAATCTAATTTACATCATTCCTTATGGGAATAAATTTGTTTGGTAACAGCACTTGAACAGCATTCTGGAATGAAGAATGTTCAATTTCCAGGGGTCCACTGTATACAGTGGACCCCCGGTTTACGATATTTTTTTGTTCCAGAATGCTGTTCAAGTGCCATTACCAAACGAATTTATCCCCATAAGGAATAAAGTAAAATAGACAAGTCCTTTTAGACCCCCAAAAATACACTTACAAAAGCATTTAAAAAAATAAACTTACATAAAAGGGCGAGTTTGGAGACCATCGTAAACTGGGGGTCCACTGTAATTTAAATCATACATCAGGCACTTATATTATTTTACCCAGCAAGCTGGCAGACAATGCTGCCGCAGAGCAAATGTTGCATATACATACCAAGGACAGATTTTCAAGTTTTTTACACCAGGATTAAAATTGCAAACATAAATGTCAAAAAATGCGAAATACTAAATTCAGTTAAATAATATTTAACTTAAATAGATATTTTAATTCTGAAAGCAATGCTGACCTTGCTTCTTACAAGTATATACCTGCCACTGGTAATGCTATAGCATAGTTTGGTTTCATGTCCTTAGATAAGAGCTGTACTATACTGTGATTTATATCCTGTATGGATGTAAACAGTCATAAAGTAATGTCTTGTTATTGTTATACTCACAAGAAAATACTATACCATAAAGGTTCGTACAGCACTAAAACTGTGTTCAAGGACTCCGGTGGGTTTTTTGGGGGTTATTCTAGGCAATTTATACTTTGTATGATAATTGTACTTATATGTACCTATCCCTAAATAAATTTACTTACCTGTGTGACGAGTTTTATGTAGGTTACAATAAATTGGTTTTATTTCCTCAGGTGAGTACCGTGTTGGCATCAAGTTCAACGACAAGCACATCCCCGACTCCCCCTACAAGGTATACATCACACCATCCATGGGTGAGGCTCGCAAAGTAGAAATTGCTCAATTTCCTGACCAGGGTGCCATGCCAAACAAGCCCCAGTCTCTCCTTGTCACCAAGAACGGTGCACAGGGCCATCTTGACTGTAAGGTAAGAAACATTTTGCTTATTTTTCCTTATGAAGGTTAGTGGTAGTGCTAAGCAATTGTATAATACATAATAATAATAAAGTTATTTTAATCACAGGAAAATGCTAAACCAGTAAGGGTGATATAATGCCTGAGAATGAGAGACATTATTTGATCCAGGGAAGTAGAGATCGTGTCCAGTTCCTTGGATTAAGAGTCTCTCCCTTGCAGGCAGGGAAGAATTATTAGTTTTAATTTTTTTTTTTTTTCAACAAGTCTGCCGTCTCCCACCGAGGCAGGGTGACCCAAAAAGAAAGAAAATCCCCAAAAAGAAAATACTTTCATCATCATTCAACACTTTCACCACACTCATACATAATCACTGTCTTTGCAGAGGAGCTCAGATACAACAGCTGAGAATAGTCCCTCCCAGCTGTCACTATCCCAGACCCCTCCTTTAAAGTGCAGGCATTGTACTTCCCATTTCCAGGACTCAAGTCCAACTAAATCAATTAACTGGTTTCCCTGAACCCCTTCACAAAATGTTACCCTGCTCACACTCCAACAGATCGTCATGTCCCAAAAACCATTCGTCTCCATTCACTCCTATCTAACACGGTTTTAGTGAGGTTATATAACAAGAGAAGTGTAAATACACTCACATTATTACAGTTTATCCAGTATCAACATTCTCAATGAGGAACACTATAATAATTCTTTAATAAAGAGGTAATGCAAATAATTTTTCAGTTATTTTTTGATAAATATTGATTATATTATTTATGAGGAGACTAGAGATACATCCTGAAATTTTCTTGGTGCAACAGAGCCACTTGCATCTTATCCTCGATATTGGAGATCTTCCATTCTCAGTGATATCTTATTAACTACTCTCAGTAATTTGTATTAAATTTAGCACGGTATATTTAGTATACGAGGCATTGCTCTGCTAAAAAGAATAAGCACCATCATGACCAAAATCTACCATGTAAAATAAAAGTGAAGACAAATGATACCATAAGTACCTTTTTTTCCTTAATAACTTTAATTACAAAAGTACTACAAGTAGGAAAAAATGAGGCATATTTTTCTTGCTCCTTTTGTAGTTTGTGGCTCCATCGGGTCAAGAGGAGGATTGCTTCACAGATCTTCTCGATAATGACACTTACAGCGTGCGCTTTGTGCCAAAGGAAATTGGCATCCACTACATCCATATTAAGTTCAATGGTATCCACATACCTGGTTCACCATTCAGACTACGCATTGGCAAGGATGAGGCTGACCCGGCAGCAGTCTCGGCCACTGGCAAGGGTCTAGAGGCATGTGTGTCTGGTAAGCTAATGAATAATTTTGCAATACTGTATCTTTTTTGTTATAACCTCGGGAGCAAAAGACATATCATAAACATGGAGAAGCACCAAACTGGTGCCTTATGAATTGAAATTAGAGTAACGAGGTTTATTATTGTGTACTGTGTACATATATTTACCAACCTGTTGATGATAAATGTTTGCAGCAATGAAGACCAGTAAATGTCAAGGCAAAACAGACATCTTATTTTATATTTTTCTGTTTTCATGATTTACTGACTGAAATCTGTGCCTTACAGGACAGAAAACCGACTTTATTGTTGACACTTGCAACGCTGGGGCGGGAACACTAGCAGTGACAATTGATGGTCCATCTAAGGTGTCTATGGATTGTACAGAGGTGGAGGAGGGATATAAGGTCCGCTATACTCCACTTGTGCCTGGAGATTATTATATTGCTGTCAAGTACAATGGCTATCATATAGCAGGATCACCCTGGAAGGTAATGCCATTATATTTAGATAAATTTTTTACAGTAAGTTAGATTTTGTATTAGCACCATTGCAAAAAAAAAAATCATTAATCTCTTCTTATATTAATAAAATGCTCTTTGAAAATATGCAACATGTATTATTGAAAAAAGTATATTTGCAGAATATTTTTGATACTTTGTGATGATAGTTATTAAAAATATTTTGCATTATCAGTAAAGGATATTTAACTAAGATATATCATTTGGACTATTAATATTATATGTTGCCTGATAACAGGTAAAATGCACTGGTGAAGCCCATGCAGAGAAGGGAACAATCCAGGAGTCTTCATCTGTGGTAGTGGAGACGGTAGAAAAAATCAAATCAGGCGAAAAGGGACACCAGGGTCCTGTTATCCCAAGGTAATAACTAGTCTTGTAATTTTTTTAAAATTTGCTACACAATATGTATATTATGAATACTTTTTTGATATGTGCATCTAATTAATGCCATCTCATATAATATGGGAGGGTTCTCTTTGAAGTTTGACTCCTTTGGGTAAATAAAAATTATACAGTACAGTGGTACCTCGGCATATGAGCAGCTCCCAACTCGAACAATTATGTAAGTGTATTTTTGTAAGTGCTTTTGTAAGTGTATTTTGGGGGGTCTGAAACGGATTATCTAATTTACATTATTCTTGATGGGAACAAATTCGTTCGGTATCGGCACTCGCACAGCCTTCTGGAACGAATTAAGCTCGTAACCCGAGGTACCACTGTATACGTACTTGAATCCACTGAAGAGAATAGTTCCAACTTGTTGGATTAAGAGCCTTTCACCAGCATGAAGGTTACCCACCTCTACGCATGAAGGAAGAAGTATCATATGACTTGGTTATTTTACCAACACTTGGTTTGAAGGGGTGTGACCTACACAAAATCTTGTACCTATTACCTTTTAGAGTTTAAACTCGAAGACAGTGTGTGTTACAAGTTAAGAGTAGGTTATAGAGATTAATCTTTGCAGGTTCCAGTCAGATGCTACGAAGGTAACAAGCAAGGGTTTAGGGTTGAAAAAGGCTCACATCAACCGCCAGAACAACTTCACTGTCAATGCATCTACTGCTGGTTAGTAAGACTGATCTTTGTTACACAGGATATACAACATTCAAATATTTAATTTCTTTTTGCATAGTTGACCTAAAAAGATAAAGGACAGTTTTTCTTTCTATTTTTTTTTTTTTTTTTTATTAACACATCGGCCGATTCCCACCAAGGCAGGGTGGCCCGAAAAAGAAAAACTTTCATCATCATTCACTCCATCACTGTCTTGCCAGAAGGGTGCTTTACACTACAGTTATAAAACTGCAACATTTACACCCCTCCTTCAGAGTGCCGGCACTGTACTTCCCATCTCCAGAACTCAAGTCCGGCCTGCCGGTTTCCCTGAATCCCTTCATAAATGTTACTTTGCTCACACTCCAACAGCACGTCAAGTATTAAAAACCATATGCCTCCATTCACTCCTATCAAATACGCTCACACATGCTTGCTGGAAATCCAAGCCCTCGCACACAAAACTTCCTTTACCCCTCCCTCCAACCTTTCCTAGGCCGACCCCTACCCCGCCTTCCCTCCACTACAGATTTATACACTCTCGAAGTCACTCTGTCTCGTTCCATTCTCTCTACATGTCCAAACCACCTCAACAACCCCTCCTCAGCTCTCTGGACAATCGTTTTGGTAATCCCGCACCTCCTCCTAATTTCCAAACTCCGAATTCTCTGCATTATATTCACACCACACATTGACCTCAGACATGACATCTCCACTGCCTCCAGCCTTCTCCTCGTTGCAACATTCATCACCCATGCTTCACACCCATATAAGAGCGTTGGTATAACTATACTCTCATACATTCCCTCTTTACTTCCATGGACAAGGTTCTTTGTCTCCACAGACTCGAAGTGCTCCACTCACCCTTTTCCCTCATCAATTCTATGATTCACCTCATCCTTCATAGACCCATCCGCCGACATGTCCACTCCCAAATATCTGAATACATTCACCTCCTCCATACTCTCTCCTCCAATCTGATATCCAATCTTTCGTCACCTATTCTTTTTGTTATCCTCATCACCTTACTCTTTCCTATATTCACTTTCAATTTTCTTCTTTTACACACCCTACCAAATTCATCCACCAACCTCTGCAGCTTCTCTTCAGAATCTCCCAAAAGCACAGTGTCATCAGCAAAAAGCAACTGTGACAACTCCCACTTTGTATTTGCTTCTTTATCTTTTAGCCCAACACCTCTTGCCAAGACCCTCGCATTCACTTCTCTTACAACCCCATCTATAAATATATTGAACAACCACAGGAGAAGGGGTTACTAGCCCCTTGCTCCCGGCATTTTAGTCACCTCTTATGACACATATCTTACAGAGGAAGGATTCTTTTCCACTTCCCCATGAAGCAAATTTATTATTACATTCACATTATAATATTGACGGGGAGGCACTAAACCCATAGGGAAATGGGAGGTGTACAAGTGCTTGTAAATTTCTTCAAAGAAGAGGCACTCAAGAATAACAAAATCTCAAATAATTATTATTAATAAGGTTTGGTAATGTCAGTGATGGGCTCTTGAATCAAGAATCATCACTAACATTAACGTACTTTTCTTGACACCATTATATATATTAACAAAATGGCTTTAAACTCATATGGGTCATTCAATTTTACATTGATTTTGAAGAACAAACAATAATTTGTATCATTAATGAAGCTTACTAATATTACACCCATCATAGTAAAGTTTCCTGTTAATATAAATACATATATTAAAGAATTTTATCATCGTAATATAATTTCAGGTACCAACATTCTGTATGTAGGTGTATATGGCCCTAAGGCACCATGTGAAGAGGTGTATATTAAGCATATTGGACATAATAATTACCAGGTAAGATAAAGCAGTAGACTTTTATTATAGCTAAATTATTCTAATGATTTGTACAAACATACAAAACATCATCATTTTCTCCTTTTATCATTTGACAAATTGAAGGCTTACTTCAAGTTAAGGTGTCGAGTGACGTTACTTTAATAAGATGTGGGTCCTCATGTTGAGTCAACATGACATGTTATCACTGTAAGAATAAAATTAAAATTATTTTATTTTAGACTTATGCTGCTATAACATTTGGCATTCCTAGATTTTTAATTACAGTTTTTACTACAGAAATCTTCAATGTTTTTAAAACCTTCTGGTAGTTGGGCATATATAATAATCCCTCTCATAACTCAGGATATTTTCCTGAAAATTTGGGCTTTATGGAAATTACCAGTATGTGAAGAATATATGGGAAAACAAGGTTATGTTCCAGATTTTTTAAAATTTGCCAATTTTTTTTTTTTTTTATAATACAGTTTATCTTGCCTTACATTGTAGTTGCTATTGCTTGGTGACATGGATATGTGTGGAGAGAGAGTTGCTGTGACCCTAATGGGTTTAGGTGGATGGCGGTGGATTTTTGTTGATGCGGATGCAGAGTTGTCACCTTTATGAAGTTGCAGGGGTGAAGTCAGCTTCTGGTCCCAGCTCTCAACTTGTCAAATTCACTCCCTCCTAGCCTCTTGGGCCCTATCATACCTGCTCTTAAAACTAAGTCTGTCTAAAAAGCACTTCCTCGTTGAGGTCATTCCACTTACCAGCCACTTTAAAACTGAAGAAATACTTCCTGACATCCACTTGTGCATTCGAGTACCTATTTCCCCACTCTCAGATAGCCTTTTTTTCTGTCTACCCCTGTCAGTTCCTCTGCATATTTTGGCTATTGTTATCATGTCTTTCGAGGTTCTTGTCCAGTGTTATATTCAATTCTGTTAGCCTCTCCTCATAGCTCATGCCCCTTATAAAACTAGCTTCATTTCCTACCATTGCACTTTCTTCATTTTCTTAACATTCTTTGTTAGGTGTGGGTTTCATGCCTCAGATCTCTTAGCCCTTGCTTTTTTACTTAGGGGAAAAACATCCAGCAGGCATGTGTGTATATTCAGTAACAGTGAGTAGAGACGTGATTTTTGGAATTTGATGTGCTGGTGGAGTGTGAACAAGGATTTCAGGGAATCTGGGATATAAGCTACCTGCATTGAGTTTTGGAGGCAAGGTCTAAAACACACATGCTCTGAAAGCTAAGTGGGTAGGTAGGGATTTTTTACTGGATCATTGGAATTGTGGGGCTTGTGCTCTTCTGGAAAGACAATCATAGAATGAGTGTTGATGAATGTTTTTCTTCTTTGTGACCCAACCTTTGTGGAAAATTATCTACATATTACAAAATCTATGGATAAAATTTTTTAAAGTGATTGATTACTGAATGAAAATTGTGATGCTACTACTAAAGGCATGATTAATATAGGGGAGTCATGTAGATACGAAAAAAAAAAAGATTGTGTAAAATGTAAAAAAAGAGAGTAGAAATGTAATATCTCATATGGTCAAGTGTGGAAACTTTTTATTACCCCATGTTGTAGATAACGTATCACTCCCTTTCCCATCTTTTTGATGTTTACCTTTTATTTTCATAATTTTTACATATGCAGATACAACCCCATTGAGATGGAAATCTAAAGGTGATGGACAGGATTAAAAAATATTGCAATAAATTAATACAGTAGAACCTCGGTTTTCATATGCCCTAGTTTGTATGTAAAACTATAGTTATTCTCTATAAAATGTATTTTTTGTTAATATTTTTGGGTGTCTGGAACGGAGTAATTGGATTTACATTATTTTTTATCGGAAATGTTGCTTCTGTTTTCGTATGATTCGGTTTATCGTCAGACTTTTTTGAATGGATTTATCATGAAAACCAAGGTTTCACTGTAGTACCAATAGTAATTTTCATACCTGAATTACATTGTAGTGTAGAAAAGTTGAAGAGCAAGTTACCGACTTATCTTCTAAACACAGGTCAGTTACAAGATCAAAGATCGTGGTGACCACATCCTCTTGGTCATGTGGGGCGAGAACCACATCCCTGGCTCCCCATTCTTGGTCACAATATTCTAATATCACCCACAAAGAATCTCATAGCAGTTGTATGTTAAGTCTGGATTGTTATCCCTCTGCCTGGAATGACAAATTCCTCAGATTTCATTCCCCCAATCAGAAAAAGTTTGTTTTTGTCAATCCCTTTTGCAGAAAATCTTGCTAGACATGTTATATTTGCATTTTTCCTTTGCCTGATCTGACACCTTGCCCTAGACATGAAATAGGTATGATAACCCCAAATTACTGTTTTGATTGATGACCCCTATATTTAACTTTCATTATTCTGCTAACATTTATTGCATCAAAATCTGTCCAATGGATTTGAAGGTTGTTGCAGGAGACTAGAATATCTTGTATTTTTTTCCCAAACTCAGATCAGTTACAAGGTACACGACAAAGGAGATTACATCCTCATTGTCAAATGGGGAGACGACCACATTCCTGGCTCTCCCTTCGCCATCAACGTATAAGATAATCCCCTCTAAGACAAAACTAAAGCGATAGGTTTGCCATGTCTCTCTTGTTATGGAGTGTGTGCCATACCCCTCAGTCTCGCTAACCCTTCCTCTCCCAGTAGTTTATCCTCCTAGAATGCCTAGTTTTGCTATTATGAGTTTTATGGTTGGATTTTATAGCATGTTTGTCTTAAGACATTGTAACATGATAAAATAATAATTCAGCTTGATTGATGTCAGATGTTGGGATTGAGAGTAATACTAAATATTTTTAAACTAAATGACTTTCGGTTTAAGAATGTATTGATTTTACATAGTTTTTCAACTTCAAATTTTTACTAAATAGCAAATGTATTTTGCTGTTCGCTATTTCTGTTTTAAAAACAAAGTTTTTGCCTTCTCTGAGTTTTCCTCTCAACTCTACACATGCTGTGAAAGTTTTATAAGTTTTAACCAGTCATCACTAAAGTATATGTTAAGCACACTAGTGATGTGCTACATTTCACTTATTGAAAATTTTTTACTAAGGAAACCTTACAGTATGCACAAATCAGAAAAACAATTTTAGTTATGAAGTCTACTTCACAAATGCAAATACTCATTTTTGGGTTGAAGACTTACTTTAATTGTATAATTCTTTGTGATAGGATATCTAACTGATGAGTGTCGAAAGTACAACCATTTGTTGACTTATAAATTGATGAGTAATCTGAAAATTGTCCTCCCCTTTCCTCCTGAAGATAACTGCAATACACTATATGCAGATTTTTAGATATGGTGAAATATTTTATGTAAATTTTAGCAAGGCTAGGGCAGATTACTATGTTAGTTTTGGTGCAAAAAAAGTTTGTATATAAAAAATTGCATACAGTGGTTATATTTCAGTTTTCCTAAGGGAAATGGGCAAATCTTCAGGTGACCTAGTTTAATTAAAACAAATAAATGTCAACATGTGGGTAGAATTTGTATTTGTCCTATTTTGTTTCTGTGGATATGTTGAAGTTACTTAAATATTGTGTCACTGCTGTTTCGTAATCATGGTAAGGCAAGTCAGTTCTACCCACACTGTATTATTTACAAATTTCTTGCATGTGTTCATGATTGACACTTGTTTCCCTGTTTACATGTTAAATCAGAGTTGCCATGATTGCAAGCATTGTTGTTTTTTGTGGCATGGCCTTTTTGTTTTTTTTATTAATGATTTTCTATAGTTACAAAGGAATTTTATAACAATTTCTTAAATTAGTAAAAGGCTACCAAAAAAGTACTTGGCCTAGTATAGTGTTACTCTTAACAAAAGGCTTCCCATTACAAAAGTTAAGGTAAATGCTTTACATAACTATTATTAGTTAGTTGTTACCTAAAAATTATTAAAAAGACTCAGTGACTAAAAAATTATTACAAATGCAGGGCACAAAATGCTGTCTAGACAATTAGCAGTGAATGGAGCATAGTCATAAAGCTCAAGTGACCTGATTCATGGAGACATACAAGCCACAAATTACTTATATGTGAAAGAAGCAATGTGCTAATCATGCACAAATATGTTCTTTGGTTAAATTATAATTATAATTCTGCAATCATAAAGTACAAGTTATTTATAAATTTTACCCGCTGACAAAAGTGAACAGTTTTTAAAATTAATTCAGAAAACTACTTTTTTATCTATGGCATTAGCTCTCATTTATTTTAAACTTCATCCCAGGATCAAGATATTACAGTGTATTTCTTTCCGTACAGAACATCCTATGATATTTTCATTGTGTAGTACAGCACCGCATTTGTTTCTTAAAACTAACAACGTATGAATAATAATTTCACCCATAATTTTTTTTCCTGGAGCAAAAAGATTTACATTTGGGTGATGTAGCCATTAGGTTTAACAGTAATGTAGCCATTAGGTTTAACAGTAATGTAGCCATTAGGTTTAACAGTAAAATCTTGATTTAAATCTGTGGCCAGAATAAATTCATCAAATCCAGAATTGTCTGTTATTGTTATGATCTGCTGGATAAATTGTTTGGTATTGTTTAAATTATGGGAAAATAATTTTATGTTGGATTTAATGGACAGTCAGCATTTATGGATGCCCCAACCCCTTATTAAATCAATGTTTGATTGTCTTATTTGAATGCCTTGGATACTCTCTTATAACTCCTCTCTCTCTCTCCTCCCAGATTGGTTATGTTGTTCGTGACAAGGGGGACTACATCCTGATTGTCAAGTGGGGTGATGACCACATTCCTGGATCCCCCTTCCATGTCACTGTTTAAGAAGACTTGAGGAAATATAATTTCACAGATTATAAGAAATTAGCTCATAAGAGGTTTTAAAAATTGAAACAAAAAGTGACAAATAAAATTGGTTTTGAGGTAATTTTTAAAAATGTGTCCACCATTGAAATTTTGTAATTCACTGTTTTATTACTTTTTTTTTTATATCTCGGAACTAATACTGCTGATATTGAAATTATTTATATACTGTAACTAAGTTATTATTTCACACATTAACAGACGTCATTAATACAGTAACTGTATTTTGACTTCATGCACAGAATTTTCCACTGCTTGTGTTTTCAATCGAGCATTGCAACATATCAACAACTCCATGTATCACAGTGTGTTCATGCTGCTGACATGACAGGCACACACAGCCTCCCATAGTGTCACAGTCGTGCCGTAAGAGTTCGTCAATCCTGATAAAAAATTCATAAGTATATAGGGTGCTCCTGTTAGGTTAAGGCTTTGGCTTATACTCTTGCATATGCTCACAAATAGTTATGCCTAACCATTGGAGAAGTTTATTATTGTTCCTGTTGACTTGTTGAAACTGTAATAAACAATATGTAGTTTATTTTATCTAAATTATTCTAGGTACTTAAATTTTATTTGCTTTTATTTGCTCTGCTACTCTACTAAAGGATGGGAAATGAAGAAAACTTTAAAAAATTATGCACAGTTCATTTTTAAAATATGAGAATGCAGAATAAATCATGTGACAATCTTCATATTTTGTATAAAAAAAGTTATGCTTGGATTGGAGAACAGTTGTTTCACTTTTACTTATTTTACTGTAAACCTTTATTTTGGATGGTTCACCCTGGATCACTAGGACTGCAGATCCTTCTACTCTTAAAAATCTAATAAAAGCCACAGTTCCATGACTGAAACAATTCCCAACTGGCTTATAAATTATAGATGAGACTAGTTAAAGCTTTGGTCCATCCTAGACTACCAGAACATCACAAGCGATGGTCCACAACAAGTAGAAATGTTATCTAGCTTCATCACCAATTTGTGAGCTAATTGTGTAGTTAACATTGTTAATAGACTTTCGTAACATAAAGGTAAATATTATAATCAGGGATTTGCATTCGTAGTGATGTTATGAATAGAAGTGCCAATTCCACCTCTACTGAAGTTTCACCGTTCCTTATTTTGCAGGAACCTTGGGGGGGGTCAAATGTTTCTCTAAGCCTGTCTAGCCGACTGGTTCTGTAAGCTTGGTATACAGATCCCATGGGGGTCATAACCCAGAATTTTTGAATATTTTCTGAAAACAAATAAATGCTTAAATGGGTTAATTTATTGTTTTATTTACCAAGAGTTCAAGAAATAATTGGTAACTGAAAGTTATCTCGGATATCTCAGAAACTTTCTTAAAAAATTTCTTACGCTGGTTGTCTCCTACCGAGGTAAGGTGACCCAAAAAAGAAACACTTTCACCACCATTCACACTTGCTGTCTTGCCAGAGGCATGCAGATACAATAGTTTAGATGTCCCTCCAAACAGCAAATATCCCAAAACCCTTCCTTTAGAGTGCAGACATTGTATTTCCCACCTCCAGGACTAAAGTCCAGCTAACTGGTTTCCCTGAAACCCTTCACAAAATACTTTCTTAATTTCACCAAGAAATCCTAACAACATTATGTCAAGTAAATGATCGATTCAAGAATTAGAGACTCTACTCAACTTTTCCTTGGATTGAACCTGATTTCCACCCATTTCCAAGGTGCTGTGTGATCCCTATGAGTTTAGCACTATGAAAATCTTACCAACTTTACAGCTCTCATTACAACTGTTAGGTACAGTACATGAATTCATAAGAGCATCATTACTGTAGTACAGGTCGGCCATCACTAATCCGGCAATCAGTTATCCGGTTCCATCAGTAATCCGGCACTAATTTCAGCTAGCATAATTTCAAATTTCATCATTATACTGACTCAGATCATTATACTGACTCAGATCATTATACTGATTCATCATTATACTGACTCATCATTATACTGACTCATCATTATACTGACTCATCATTATACTGACTCATCATTATACTGACTCATCATTATACTGACTCATCATTATACTGACTCATCATTATACTGACTCATCATTATACTGATTCATCATTATACGTACTGACTCAGATCATTATACTGTCTCAGATCATTATACTGTCTCAGATCATTATACTGTCTCAGATCATTATACTGTCTCAGATCATTATACTGTCTCAGATCATTATACTGTCTCAGATCATTATACTGTCTCAGGTCATTATACTGTCTCAGATCATTATACTGTCTCAGATCATTATACTGTCTCGGATCATTATACTGTCTCGGATCATTATACTGTCTCGGATCATTATACTGTCTCAGATCATTATACTGACTCAGAATGGTGCAGATGGTTGTAATTGCACAGCAACAAGCCATTGAAGGAGAAAGCAGTGATGAAAATGAGGAAGATGTAGCAGAAAGTCTACTGATAGGTTAATTAAGTGTATTCTAACCTAACCACTCTGTAATCTGGCACACTACAGATCCCAATGATGCCGAATTGGTAATGACCGACCTGCAATGGGTATGCAGCAAACCTCTTATCCATGAGGATCATACAGCACCTGGAGAATGAGAAGTAATCAGATCTGATCTTTGGATCTTGAGTCCCTCACTGACATCAAGGCACCACCTACCTTAATGGGTGTACTGGAGTGCACCTCTGGTGGTTTTCATATCAAGAAGGGCTCTTGATTCAAGGAATAAGAGCTACAGTACTTTACCCTTTCTCGGAACAAACTTGATTACCCCATTTCCCAGGTGCTACATGACCTCACAATTTAGAACTTTCACATGAATGACTTGGGTTTAGGTTTATTGCAAATATTAATGGTGGCATGCCAACCCATAAAGGTCATACATGTTATGGGCTATAGGACCCAACATGTATTTATGTATCTAAGTAGCAATTACGTACTCACTTTGGAATACCTAATTATATATACGTATATTGAACTGATGGGGGCACAACTGCTTTAATTCTGTCATAAGGGCAGATCACTCTTACGGAGAAAAAGCTAGTTGGGTCAAGTCTGTTTTTTTTTTTCAATATAGTAATAGGTTGTACTATAAACACACAATTAAAATAAGTAGAATATAAAGTTTGTATTTCTTTTTGTAAAAGTAAAATAAGGTGTAGTAATGGGAAAAACAAAATTATTGTAGTAGCTTAAGAATTGGGCTTGTTGATAGTCTTTTGTTTGTTTTGGTGGGTAGATGGGAGGAGTCTAGCTGGGTCACTCTCTCTGTCTCACTCTTCTTGTGGCTCCAAGCTGGGCAGGATCTCCTTCTCCTTGTTTCTGGGCAGAATGTCAGTGCCAAAGAGGTAAGATTTGTACATGAATATGATGTAGCTATTATACCCAGGGTGACTACAGTGTGTCAAAACACTGGGTTATGGTCATCAAGAGGAAAGGACCATGTGACTGTCCTAGCAGAGCAGTTAAGGGTGTGCATGCTTATTTTATGAATAGGAGAATGCTAAACTTGCTTATTCTGTATATATCTGTCTAGAATATATCCCTTTTTTTGTAATAGTAGTTTAAATAACCTATTGAGAGGGTTGGTGAAAAGATTTCAGAGACTGAGGACAACCAATCATGAATGTATTACCCTAGACTTCATAAGGCCTTATTTAAGCTACCCCACACTAGAACATGTAGTGAGAACCATACCATCAAACTAAAAAGGGAAAACATAACAATACATCACATAAGAAATGGAAGGTAATCATATCAACTGTGACCCTGCTGTCTCTTCCCACAGTCTCAGAAGCTTTCATGGTACTACATCTACTTTCATACCCTACAAACAGAGAAATGAATGAAGATTTGAATATTTGATTCTTCTCTACGTCCAGGGGGAAGTGGAGAAGAATTCTTCCTCTGTAAGCCACACATTTCGCAAGAGGCGACTAAAATGCCGGGAGCAAGGGGCTAATAATCCCTTCTGTATAAATTACTAAATGTAAAATGAAAAACTTTATAAAAGCATTTCTTTTTTGGGTCACTCCTCTGTGGGAGACGGACAGTGTTTAAAAAAAGAAATATTGAATAGCCAGTTTGTGGTGCATAAATTAATCCACAGTGATAAAGACTCGGCAGGAAAGGAAAGAGAATTGCTAAATACGTATGTTAAAGAAAATATGTTAGGGAAAATTTAAACTCTTGCATCAGAAATTATATAAAAGGCTGAAGGGAAAAACACTGAACACTTTTGCTACAGTTTCTTCAAGGGAATCAAAAGCTAATTTTTCTAAGTCATCTAGATAGGAAAGTGTAGTTTTAATGGGATATTTTATCCTAGCCAAAGTATTGAGGCAATTTGACAAGAAATCTAAGAGTCTAGTGAATTTTCAGTAGTACGATAGTCCAAGATTATACTTTCTAAAACAGTTTGTGTCAGGACCAACTGGTAAACAAGGAATCTCTGATAAATGATCTTGAAGTTAATGAAGAGCTTGGAGAAAGTGATAAATCACTTAGTTTCAATATCTCATGGAATTAATAATAACAAGAGTCAATATCTCATGGAATACCCTTAATAACGTCAGGAGTCAAAGTCCTCAATTTTTGCACTGGAGATTATATATGGATCTAAGGGATTACCAGAGTAGTGTAGCCTGGGGCAACCTGATTACGGTGACAGACATTCGTGATGCATGTAAATACTATAACTTTTTCCAAAGCACTGTACAAGCTGCCTAAACTACATATACTATGTAGTATTCCAAAAACAAATAACCCTAAATGATTGAACAATAAACTAAAGCATCTCTTAGGTGGGGGGGGGGGGGAAAGGGATTTACAAGCGCTTGAAATCAAGACCAATTTATTCAATTTAAGAGAAGCGGAGAAAAGGAATAAGGAAAGCAAAATAAGAATACAAAATTAACGTTGCTATGGAATCAAAGGTCAAAACCCAAAGGGTTTCTTTCAGATATATAGGCATGATAGGGAAAAGATAGGCCTACTTTAATGTAAGACCCCTGGCTGCCTCCAAGACCCCTGGCTGCCTTCAAGACCCCTGGCTGCCTTCAAGACCCCTGGCTGCCTTCAAGACCCCTGGCTCCCTTCAAGACCCCTGGCTCCCTTCAAGACCCCTGGCTCCCTTCAAGACCCCTGGCTCCCTTCAAGACCCCTGGCTCCCTTCAAGACCCCTGGCTCCCTTCAAGACCCCTGGCTGCCTTCAAGACCCCTGGCTGCCTTCAAGAGGGAGCTGGACAGATACCTAGTCAGTACCGGATCAGCCGGGCTGTGGTTCGTATGTTGGACTACGTGTGGCCAGCAGTAACAGCCTAGTAAAATATGGTTAATTTTCTAAACCGGAAAATATAATTGAATATGTTTAGCTAAAGATAATTAAGTAAATATAAAATAATTTTGTAAAATTAAAAGAATTTGAAGTTATTTTTTAATTTGATTAGAAATTCCATAGTGTTCCATAAGAGAAAAAATAATAAATTAAATTTTTAATAAAAGTGCTAAAAAATCATTTTTGTAGCCCTTCCTCTCACCCTAGTTGGTCCTGAGTCACTGAACTGAATTATTATATTTGTTTTATATGAGTTTGTCTGCTGATGGGAGTGAAGAAGAGTATTGTGGCTGTATAGACAATTGTTTCGTCACTAGAGTAACTTAACACAAGGGTTTTGTTAGGGCTGAAAACTATCTTGAAAGTACCGTAGATCTCCGGTCTAAGGACGACCAGGACGCTTGAGAGGAAATTCTGTAAGCTGTGAGAGGTAAGGCAGTGCTAGGTCACCTTCACCTGTTACAGAGGCCTGGTCATGGACAGGGCCTCGGGGGCGTTGACCCCCGGAATACCCTCCAGGTAGGTGTCAGCTGAGTGCTTGTTACTCATGGTGTAAGGGCCAAAGAGTTCTAATAATAATAAGCTTTATTCCTACAAGTACATGATACAACTTATGCAGACCGTAGTTGACATCAGTGACATACTACATAGAAAGCCCTTTGTTATGCAGAGCATTTCGGGTAAATTAGGTCAATTTTGTCCCCAGGATGCGACCCACACCAATCGACTAACACCCAGGTACCTAATTTACTGCTAGGTGAACATGGACAGCAGGTATCTTAAGGAAACTCATCTTAATGTTTTCACCCGTACCGGGGATCGAACCACGGACCTCAATGCATGAGCTGAGTGCGCTACCAACCGAGCTACGTGCTCGAGTGCGCGTCTTATTACGCACGTAGTTGTAAGTTTATTTAGGCACAGGTAACGCGTAAGGACAATTATCATACATAGTGTAGCTGTATAACCCCTGTGGTTTAGCACTTCTATTTGATTACGTATAATAATAATAACATACATAGTGTAAATGACCTAGGATAACAAAACAGGTCCGACTTACTTTCCCCTCACCCCTTGTGGGTCCTTACCTGTGAGTCCTAGTTTTACCGCTCCATAACCTATGTCTAGTTTTACCGCTCCATAACCTATGTCTAGTTTTACCGCTCCATAACCTATGTCTAGTTTTACCGCTCCATAACCTATGTCTAGTTTTACCGCTCCATAACCTATGTCTAGTTTTACGCTCCATAACCTATGTCTAGTTTTACCGCTCCATAACCTATGTCTAGTTTTACCGCTCCATAACCTATGTCTAGTTTTACCGCTCCATAACCTATGTCTAGTTTTACTGCTCCATAACCTATGTCTAGTTTTACCGCTCCATAACCTATGTCTAGTTTTACCGCTCCATAACCTATGTCTAGTTTTACCGCTCCATAACCTATGTCTAGTTTTACCGCTCCATAACCTATGTCTAGTTTTACCGCTCCATAACCTATGTCTAGTTTTACCGCTCCATAACCTATGTCTAGTTTTACCGCTCCATAACCTATGTCTAGTTTTACCGCTCCATAACCTATGTCTAGTTTTACCGCTCCATAACCTATGTCTAGTTTTACCGCTCCATAACCTATGTCTAGTTTACCGCTCCATAACCTATGTCTAGTTTTACCGCTCCATAACCTATGTCTAGTTTTACCGCTCCATAACCTATGTCTAGTTTTACCGCTCCATAACCTATGTCTAGTTTTACCGCTCCATAACCTATGTCTAGTTTTACCGCTCCATAACCTATGTCTAGTTTTACCGCTCCATAACCTATGTCTAGTTTTACCGCTCCATAACCTATGTCTAGTTTTACCGCTCCATAACCTATGTCTAGTTTTACCGCTCCATAACCTATGTCTAGTTTTACCGCTCCATAACCTATGTCTAGTTTTAATGTCCATTTACTACATGGCTGTCATTAACTAGTTAATGGTTCCCAAGGACCCCAGTGGAAATAAGTCATTTTTTTGTTATCCTAGGTCATTTACACTATGTATGATAATTGTTCTTACGCTTACCTGTGCCTAAATAAACTTACAACTACGTGCGTAATAAGACGCGCACTCGAGCACGTAGCTCGGTTGGTAGCGCACTCAGCTCGTACATTGAGGTCCGTGGTTCGATCCCCGGTGCAGGTGGAAACATTAGGATGTGTTTTCCTTAAGACACCTGCTGTCTATGTTCACCTGGGTGTTAGTGGACTGGTGTGGGTCGCATCCTGGGGACAAAATTGACCTGTTTCCCGAAATGCTCTGCATAACAAGGGGCTTTCTATGTGTATGTCATTGATGCTATTTTTTGTATGCCTTGTACATGTACTTGTAGAAATAAAGATATTGTTATTATTAAGGTGCCGTTAAAAAAATTACTTTTGTTTACCATGTAGTATGTCCTTTCCATTACCATTTCGTAGAACTCTGACTTATGTAAGAATTTCTCTTTATTTGGGAATGTTTTTTTAAGGATAAATTACTTAGTATATTCTTCATCTGAATTAATAAAGAAACATTGTGTTTAATGCACATTATTTAACAATTTACATGACATTCTTATTGGTGTAATTTTTTATGATTTTTTTTTTTTTTAGAGTAACAAAGCTCAAAAATTTTACCTGGTAATTAGACTGTTGGGTTTAGTCCTGACTCTTTCTCTTCTCCTTCAGCTCTTCCTCTCACCGGCTATTCTTCGTCTGTCCCCACTTCCCCCTCGCCCCTAGTGGGTCCTTACCTGTGAGTCTGAACTGAACTGAACAAAGTCAGATCTTTACTGTTGGGTTTAGTCCTGACTCTTTCTCTTCTACTTCGGTTCTTACTCTCACCGGCTATTCTTCTTCTGTCCCCACTTCCCCCTCGCCCCTAGTGGGTCCTTACCTGAGAGGCTGAACTGAACTCAAAGTCAGGGTCCTAGTAGTTAGACTGTTGGGTTTAGTCCTGACTCTTTCTTTTCTCCTTCAGCTCTTCCTCTCACCGGCTATTCTTCGTCTGTCCCCACTTCCCCCTCGCCCCTAGTGGGTCCTTACCTGTGAGTCTCTGAATGAATGAAAGGCTTAGCTTCTCCCTACGAACCCCGTGAGGGCGGGGAATGTGGTTAGGCCTGGGGACATTTGGTCCCAGACGATGAGGAGGGACTCTTTCCTCCTCCCATGGGAGACATAGGTCTCACGACACTCTCGAGACAGGGAGCCAAGTCCGGGTCACCATCTGGAAAAGACCCGGGCCGGGAGAGTACCGTCGAATCAAGAACAACAAACTCCAAGGGCGGGTCATAATCTGACTAAGACCCGCGTCAGGAAACACCTGTCCGGTGTCCTGATGAACCTTACCTAATCTTTGACTAAGACTCGCGTCAGGAAACACTTGTCCTGTTTCCTGACGAACCTTAAATTCCAGAGCCGGAGCTTGCTACTACCTGCAGCTCATAAGACTGCCGTTCCCACGAGCAACCCCTGGGGCGGGGGAGATGGCAGACTAGATTCCCTACGAGCCCCGCGAGGGCAGGGTATGTGGCTAGGCCGGGGGCATCTGGAAAAGACCAGGGCCGGGGGAGTACCGGCGAATCGAGGAGTAATTAAATGGTTATAACTGGCCATAAATTTTTAAAGGGGTGGACCGGTAAGCCAGCGGAAGGCCTCGTATATATATATATATATATATATATATATATATATATATATATATATATAGGTAGTAGGTTAGTAGACAGCAACCGCCCAGGGAGGTACTGCCGTCCTGCCAAGTGAGTGTAAAACGAAAGCCTGTAATTGTTTTATATGATGGTAGGATTGCTGGTGTCTTTATTTGTCTCATAAACATGCAAGATTTCAGGTACGTCTTGTTCTTCTACTTACACTTAGGTCACACTACACATTCATGTACAAGCATATATATACACACCCCTCTGGGTTTTCTTCTATTTTCTTACTGGTTCTTGTTCTTAGTTCCTCTTATCTCCATGGGGAAGTGGAACAGAATTCTTCCTCCGTAAGCCATCCGTGTCGTAAGAGTCGACTAAAATGCTGGGAGCAAGGGGCTAGTAACCCCTTCTGTATACATTACTAAAGTTAAAGAGAGAAACTTTTGTTTTTCTCTTTGGGCCACCCGCCTTGGTGGGAAACGGCGTTTGTTGATATATATATATATATATATATATATATATATATATATATATATATATATATATATATATATATATATATATATATGCGTGTGTGTGCAATGTGCATCCATGAGCAAGTGGTTTTAGAGCAATTAGAATACTGCAAGTAGCCGGGGATCAGACCCGAGATATTTTACCTCCAGGGAAGAAAAGTATAATCCTCTACGCCTTAGTCCACTAGGCCGCCTTGCTTCAAATGTTAGGTACCCAGAACCTGAGCATGCCACACCTAGCGCAAGCATATTTGTGGTCGTGAATTGCTACAGGAACTAATGTACGGTTCGTACTTCTAACGGCTGCACCACGGCTGTTCACGTGATTTCCAACCTCTGCCCATGTGATCTGGCATTGGCCAATCATAGGCCTGCCTTTTGAATGCCTCAGTGCCGGGCGGCCTAGTAGATCAGTTCCATCCGGGTAAGCCTACGAGACGGACACAGGCATAGGCTCTCAGCTCCCATATATCCAACGCCTCATTAAACGCTACCAAAACCCAAGCTCATCGTCTGTTAATATTACCAAATCTATGAAAAGAACCCCACAACACAAATGGTGACAGCTTGTGGGCCTAGATTTTGTGTAATCTGAGCAGATTTAACAAGAAGAGGAAGAGCCGGTGTGATTGCCTCGAGCGTCTCCCAGACCAGCGTCATACCAACCGTTACCTCACTTCCCTCATCGGTGTCGTCATCCAAGACTCTTCTGAAGCAGTGTCTCCAGTCTTCTGGCTTCTAATTGCAAGTAAACCTCCGAAGAGTTTATCTGGGTTTTGCAATTAAGCCAACAAGTAAGCCAGTTTATGGGGAGAGCCTATGCCTGTGTCCGTCTCGTAGGCTTACCCGGATGGAACTGATCTACTAGGCCGCCCGGCACTGAGGCATTCAAAAGGCAGGCCTATGATTGGCCAATGCCAGATCACATGGGCAGAGGTTGGAAATCACGTGAACAGCCGTGGTGCAGCCGTTAGAAGTACGAACCGTACACTAATTTCATTCTACTCCTATTTGGGATACCAGTCTCACAAGCAGTACACATATTAATACATTAATACAAGTGACTTTAAAGCAATTAACATACCTCGACTAGAATGAAATTAGTAATTCATGGCCACAGATGTGCTTGCGTTAAGTGTGGCATGCCCAGGTCCTGGGTACCTAACATATGAAGCAAGCAAGAATGTGTGAACACAAGTAAGCAAGAAGAAAGCCAGTTGGCCTCTGCAGTAAGCCAGCCCTGGTATGAGATTGTACATGTCTGAAGTCTCTGCAAGTGCTCCTGTTGTCTCAGGTGTTCCTGTCCACAGAAAGCCAAGCCAAGCTAACCCATGTCTGATATTCATCTCTGTAGCATCTGCCACTTTATTTATATTCCATGAATTAGATTATGTGCCTGCATGATGAGGTCGTCCTGCATGTAGTGTAACCCGAGCTGCCACATATAGCCATTACAGTCTTAATACCTAAGAATGTTAGTCACTGACACTGACCTCCACTTCAGAAGCACCCCACCTGCTGCGTATAGCTGCCACTTACAATGAAGGTGCGTCTAGCTGAAAGGAAGCAGTGGCAGATGGCAGAATTTATCATCATTAAACTCAGAGCAAAGCAGATGTTTATCACTTCCATTCCGAACCCCGAACCTCACAACTTTTGGTCTGAGAAACAACTGAACCTCTTGAGGTTAGGTAAGATTTATTAGGAAACAGGACAAGTGCTTCCTGACGCGGGCCTTAGTCATATGATGACCCACAGCTGGAGCTTTTGGTCATCTGACCGAGGCCTTCTGTTTGAACCTCTTGATCAAGTCTGCATGCTTATAGACACTGAGGTGCTGCCACGTGATTGGCTAATTAAATATCTGCATTAACGAGCAGGTGTACCTAATAAAGTGGCCACTGTGCGTACACCCAGAAATATACGCCTCATTGTATGACCCTTATGGCATTACCATGTTCCAACCATTACTACCACTACTACTACAGCTACTACGAGAGAGAGAATAGGAAAAAAGAGTAAAAATAATAATATCATTATTTCTACAAGTACATGTACAAGGTATACAGACCATAGCTGACATCAATGACATACTACTATGTATATAGAAAGCCACTTGTTATGCAGAACATTTCCCACAAATTAGGTCAATTTTGTCCCAGGATGCGACCCACACCAGTCGACTAAAATCCAGGTACCCACTTTACTGATGGGTGAACATAGACAACCGGTGTAAAGAAACACCCAATGTTTCTACCCACGCCGGGAATCGAACCCGTACACTCGCCGTGTGAAGCGAGAGCTTTAGCCACCAAGCCATGGGCCACTTTATAAATAAGAGTTAATAAGTAAGTTTATAAACCATACCACGGGTGGGGTTCGAACCCGCGGTCAGAGAGTCTCAAAACTCAATTATGTATACACAAATACAGTTACATAGAGCATCATACATAGCAGCATATGTGTAGAGAACCTGAGGAGGAAAGCAAGGTTGTGAGAACTGATCCAGAAAATTCAAGATACGATAGAAATGAGAGAGTGGGCGAGTGAGAGAAGATTCATCACAACACAAAATGAGACTTTAAGGCAGAGATTTGTTAAAGTTTGCCCCGGCGAGTGGATCCATGGCCCACTCATCTGGCCCAGGGTGGCCTATATGTACGTCACTATGACGTGGCGGAGTGGGCGGGGTGAGGGTGGATGCCCCGCCCACTTCAGAGCCCATTCTTCCTTATTGGGCGGCTCAGCCACCGCCCCCCCTCCACCTCCACCCTCAAACGAACAACTATACTCCAGTGTCAGTGCAATCACATGCAATATTATCCCAAAATACACTCCATTCCGCTATGCAATACGATTTTACAGCTCAAATAATATAGATGGCGTTTTATTTCGCCCTGAGAAGCGAAATAATCGAGTAAATGTTGGAGAACCAAAGGTTTTTAAGAAGTTTACTCGGTGGAGACAGTCTGTAACAAACCTGGTAACATTGGCTATTGATACGCCACAATATTCTCGAATGATTTTCTGTGTGAGTGGGGATGATAGCGTAGTGTGCGAAGTGCCATGTCCTCCTGTGTGTCATGTGTATTGACTGAGTGCCGCCGTCAGTCGTGTCGTTATCGGAAAAAACAGGAATACAGAGAGAGGCAGAGCATGCAGCTTGAGATGACCATGGTGAGTGCAGACGAAATTTTTGTCGTGGCTCGCCACCTGCTTCTCTCTTGCCTTTCCGCCTTTGCGGGTTCCTTTTAGGGTTCTGTGGGTGCGGGAGGGGTGGGCGGGGGTCGTTTCGCCCCTGGGTGCCTTCGTTTTGGTGGGTGGCAGGGCGAGATTGGCCAGGGATGAGGAGGGACTTGGCAAGGGGTGGCCAGGCTAGGGGGAAATCAGCTGATCCATGACTGTTTACATCCCCAGCTGATGCTGTCCAGAGCGGGTGGCAGCACCTGGGTGGGTGGGCGGGTGTCAGCACCTGGGTGGTGGCCCTGAGGTGGTATCCCATGGGTGGCAGCACCTGGGTAAGTGGTAGCCACAGGGTGGGTGGCAGCCACTGGATAAGTAGCAGCCAGAGTGGGTGGCAGCCACTAGATGGGCGGTAGTCACTAGATGGGTGGCAACCACTAGATGGGTGGCAACCACTGGATGGGTGGCAGCCACAGGGTAAGTGGTAGTTAGCGGGTGGGTGGCAGTCACAGGGTAAGTGGTAGTTAGTGGGTGGGCAGCAGCTACCAGGGTGACATTGCCAGGTGGGTGGCAGCCACTGGGGATCACTGCCACCCCCAGTTGTTGTGTTCAATGCCACCCCAGGTACCAGGCACCCCAGCCACTGTTGTACCCTTGTTCCAGCAGTGACGAGTGCTTTCGTGACACGAACTGCGTGGAACAAATGTTAGGAGATGGCAGAAGGCAGAGGATATCTAATCAGGGTTTAACAAAAACAAGGTTGGTCTGGTATTTACTGATGGTGGTTAAGGCTGATCTACTACGGGAGGGTCATTAAAACCTATCTATTAGACGAGGGTCATTAAAGCTGATCTACACGAGGGTCATTAATGTTTATCAACTACACGAGGGTTACTAAAGTGTATCTGTTACACGAGTGATATTAAAGATATCTACTGTACGAGGGTCATTAAAGCTTATCTCCTACACGAGTGTCATTAAAGATATCTACTGTACGAGGGTCATTAAAGCTTATCTCCTACACGAGTGTCATTAAAGATATCTACTGTACGAGGGTCATTAAAGATATCTACTGTACGAGGGTCATTAAAGCTTATCTCCTACACGAGGGTCATTAAAACTGCGTGTCACCTGTTCACCACCATTCAATAATACTTTAATACCTGAAATAGGGGCTAATATGAACTCTCAGTGTATTTAAACAGAGAGATATATACACCTCTCAGTGTATATACACTGAGAGACACACTTCTCAGTGTATATACACTGAGAGACACACTTCTCAGTGTATATACACTGAGAGACACACTTCTCAGTGTATATACACAGTCATACACTTCTCAGTGTATATTTCCTTTAATAGGATTCGTTAATACAGATTGTTACGTTGACTTTGTATTGTTAACTATTTTCTCGTTTTTTGTTTGTTTGCAGGTCTTTTAAATACATTTTCTGGTAATTTGCATATGGGAAGATGATAATTCTTAGTTTTCTCTAACTAATATGAATCAACTGATTGTGGTCATGATTTAGTACCCGAGTGCGAGGAAGATTTAATATGACAGACTTGTTGCGGTAAGACTAACTATGGGGAAGACTCTTTTTTTCCCGTCTTACAATAATATACCTTTGATGTGTTCCGAGGGTTTTTCTACCCTCGGATCCCGGCCATGGGCCAGGCTCGTTTGGTGCTAGCCAGGTCAACCAGGCTGTTGCTGTTAGCGGCCCGCAGGCCCACGTAGCCTGGTTGGTTTGGCACTTAGACCCCTCAAGGGAGGTTCCTTGACGCTGGTGAGGGGCTCTTGATCTAGAGAATTGGATCTGTGCTCCGGTTCCCTGAATTGAGCCTGAATACTTTCCACCCCCCACATGCGCTGTATAATCCTACCGGTTTAGCGCTCCCCCATGATTATAATTATAATTGGCACTTAAAGATAGGGATCCAATTCCCTTTTTAAAGACTGCTACACTTGTTCCAGCAATGTTTCTCATATCAGGTTTGTTTTCTTGGGTCAAGGATGTTGATACAGTGTTTTCTTATTGTGCCTATGACTCCCCTTCTTTTTGCTGCATATATTTCCTCCCATAACTCTCCCCGGTGCATAGTTATAACTCACCGGAGTATTATATCTGTGTATATATTATCAGGTTTAATCATCTTCGCTCCAGAGAGTACATTAAGCACCCTAGACAGTTTCCAGGGTGCTTAATGTACACGAGGACTGAGGAAGCTACTGGCTGACCAAACATCTCCTCAATAAAGATACCCAATTGTTGCACAAGAACCCCATTCGTTAACTTGTCAGTTCTTTAAACTATTTACCTTTCACTTTGTTTACTGCCCCGCATAGAGTTAATAATCTGTGTACGTTCTCCAGCTGTGGTATTTCTCCTGCCTTGATCACAGCTGTCAGCACTGAACAGTGTTCTAGTCTTGACCACAGCTGTCAGCACTGAACAGTGTTCTAGTCTTGATCACAACTGTCAGCACTGAACAGTGTTCTAGTCTTGATCACAACTGTCAGCACTGAACAGTGTTCTAGTCTTGATCACAACTGTCAGCACTGAACAGTGTTCTAGTCTTGATCACAACTGTCAGCACTGAACAGTGTTCTAGTCTTGATCACAACTGTCAGCACTGAACAGTGTTCTAGTCTTGATCACAGCTGTCAGCACTGAACAGTGTTCTAGTCTTGATCACAACTGTCAGCACTGAACAGTGTTCTAGGAGTGAGAACACAAGTGGTGTTCATACTCTAGTTTTGTAACGCAGATAAGCGGGTTAGAGAACCTGATAAGTCAGACACGTGTGCAATACTTGCCTGTCTTTATTGTGACAACGGAAGCCGCTCTGTGGCGAAACCTTTCCAGGATTAAGATACCCAAGTGTCTTAATTTGTCAGGTTGTTTCGAAACTTCTCGTTATCCACCCTGCCATTGTTTTGGCCTTCGCTACGTTGGCTTTGTTGTCTTCTGAGTGACGTACCATCTGACGTCATTATTGTCTTTCCTGAGTGACGTACCATCTGACGTCATTATTGTCTTCTGAGTGGCGTACCATCTGACGTCATTATTGTCTTCTGAGTGACGTATCATCTGACGTTATTATTGTTGTTACGTTTTTTGAGATGATTTTCTTGCGTTTTGTATTCTGTGTTCGTTTTGACTTCTGAAATTTATCACCGCTTAGTGCTGACACTGTCAGCTGCCCCGACGGCTCTTTTTAAAGCTGGCGTCGTCAGCTGCCCCAACGGCTGTTTTAAAGCTGGCGCTGTCAGCTGCCCCGACGTTTGTTTTAAAGCTGATACTTGTCAGCTGACGGCGCCCACGGCTGTCCTCTCAGGGCTGACACTTGAGCGACTGTCAGCATCCTGGAGTCTGGACGACAGCAACTTCTGGATTTTCCAAAGTCTTGAGTATTTTCTTACGTTTGTGGGAAGGTGGGGGAGAAGGGGTCGGGAGGGGGAAGGAGGGGTCGGGAGGGGAAGGAGGGGTCGGAGGGGAAGGAGTTTTTTGGGGAGGAATGGAGACGGTGAAGCACAAGAGGAGGCATCGGACCTGGAGTGTTTGTAGGAGGGGATGTGTAGGGAGGGAAGGAGGGGGTGTGAGGGAGGGGACTGTTGGGGAGGGGGTGTAAGGGAGGGGACTGTTGGGGAGGGGGTGTGAGGGAGGGACTTTTGAGGAGGGGTGTGGGAGGGAGGGGACTGTTGGGAGGGGTGCGTGAGGGAGGGAAGAAGGGATGTGGGGATGAAAGGAATTAGGGGTGTGGGGGGGAAAGGACAGTGTGTGGGGAAGGGAAGGAAGGGGTGTGGGGAGGAAAGGAGGGGGTGTGGGGGAGAGTGGGAGGAGTGTAACGTTGTAACGTTCTGTCCCGTCATATAACGTTCTCTCACATCATGTTATATCACGTCATGTATCGTTGTCACGTCATGTAACATTATGTCACGTCATGCAACGTTATATCATGTAACGTTATGTCACGTATCGCGTCATGTTATATCACGTCATTTAACGTGTCACGTAATGTCATTACGTCATTGTAACGTTCCACCACGTCAGGTCACCAGCACCCCTCCCCCTTCCCCCCTCCCCCCTCCCCCGCCCCCTCCCCAGACTCAAAGTTTTCAGAAAGTACCTTTAACAAAAATCAGTTTGATGTTTAAAGTTGTGTGTTTGATCTTTGTGTTGTTTAGAGGAGAGCGAGAGGTTGCAGGACGAACTGGTGGCACCGTGACGTTTCGACCGTGTGTGGAGCCTTGCCAGGTTGTGATACAGCTCTGCACGGAGCCAAACATGTCTTCATAAAGCTCTATATAGAGAGCAGGTCGAGGGTCTGCTTACTTTCCTCTCTCTCTCTCTCTCTCTCTCTCTCTCTCTCTCTCTCTCTCTCTCTCTATCTATCTATCTATCCATCTATATCTCTCCGTAGTGTGGAATGGTGGTGGAGGAGGAGGAGGAGGATGAGGAGGCGGGGAGAATGGGGAGGAGGAGAAGTGGGAAGAAGAGGGGAAGGGGGAGGGGGAGGAAGAGGAGGAGGGGGAGGAAGAGGAGGAGAGGAAGGGGAAGGAGGAGGAGATTCCTCAAGGTCATGGTTACCAGGCCGGTCTTCCCCCTACCTCCCCACCACTCTTCCCCATCACCCCAAATATTCCCCCCTCCCTCTGGGCTGAGGTCCCTAGATTGGCTCACCTGACCACCTGCTGCTCACCTCACGCTCCTTCCCCTTCCCCCCACCACCTGTTACCCCATGCAACCTCCCCCTTCCCTATTTCCTTCCCACATTCTTCCAAATACCATTTGCAAAATCCAGAGCAGAAGCGACATCTAGTGTCAGGTCTTTGAAGATGGTAGGAAACACACTGACGACGACACGTAGGAGCTTATGGTGACGTTTCGGTCCCACTTGGACCACTTGCCGAGGTATTGACCACCTCAAAACTGCGTCTTCAAGGCTGATGGACTGATGACATGGTCTTCATATCTCTGCTGCTTCTGCTGCCTCTGCTGCCTCTGCGGCCTCTGCTGCTTCTGCTAACTCCTCTGTACTCGACTGAAGAAGCCTACTGTGTAGACGTAACGTTTCGGAATAAAGACACCTGACTGTTGCACATGTGTCTTATCAACCTGTCGGTGTTGTGACTTTTTTGGTTTTATCAGCCTTGTGATTGATGACCCAAATAACTTCTTCATTTCCTAAATTTTCTTGTAACAGATAAGTGAACTGTAGATATAAATCCAGTTGTACTCCTGTTATCCCTTTTGGGGCCTAGTTCCTAGGCCTATCATGCATCCATATGTTGTTGTGCTACCATCCACAGGATGGATGTGAGGTACACAATGAACAGCCACTTCGGTGGTAAAATCTAAGATATCTTCACGAACAAGACACAAAACACTACAAACATCTCCATAACTCTGATACAATTCTAACCTCCACTTGGAAGGTGTTGATGGCAGCCCTGGCACTCCACCCCAGGCCTAGGCTGCTTCAACTACATACAAAGACCTGCAACAAACCATTATCACGTGTCTTACATATTTTCTGGAGGAGGATCCTGGACACTGGAGTCATCCTGCCGCCATTAAAAACCACTGATATAGCTCCACTCCACAAAGGTGGCGGTAGGTCCATCAGTCTTAAAAAGACTGATGGACTGATAACATCGACTCCAGGCTGAGGGACTGATTACCTCAGACTCCTCCTGATCTTCAGCATTCTTGTTTGTTTAGGACTGATGAAGCCATTGTGTGGAGAAACGTTTCCTCAGTAACGATACCCAAGTGTTGCACATGTATCTAATTATATAAGAACATAAGAAGGAACACTGCAGCAGGCCTACTGACCCATGCATAATTCATCATGATCGTAACTTCGGGTAATTTCTCCCACTGCTTTCACAGTCTCTTACCCCCTCCCCCACCCAGTTACCTTTTAATCATCAAAGAACGTCGGAAATCAGTTGAAAACGTAGGAAAAGAATGTTCGCCCTTTTTTCTAACAAATTTGAGAGTGAACGCTCACCACCAGAGCGCGCTGTTCCACAACACACAATGTTACGCCTTCCTTCACCGATATCTTGTTTACATGCCCACCCTCAGCCACTCTGTCAACCTCTCCAACCGGTGTTTAAAGATGCCCCAAGTTCTCATCATTGTAACACTACAGGCAACGAAGTTCTCATCGTTGTAAACACTACAGGCAACGAAGTTCTCATCGTTGTAAACACTACAGGCAACGAAGTTCTCATCATTGTATACACTACAGGCAACGAAGTTCTCATCATTGTAAACACTACAGGCAACGAAGTTCTCATCGTTGTAAACACTACAGGCAACGAAGTTCTCATCGTTGTAAACACTACAGGCAACGAAGTTCTCATCATTGTAAACACTACAGGCAACGAAGTTCTCATCATTGTAAACACTACAGGCAACGAAGTTCTCATCATTGTAAACACTCAGGCAACGAAGTTCTCATCGTTGTAAACACTACAGGCAACGAAGTTCTCATCATTGTAAACACTACAGGCAACGTTCCCGAAGTTCTCATCGTTGTAAACACTGCAGGCAACGTTCCCGAAGTTCTCATCGTTGTAAACACTGCAGGCAACGAAGTTCTCATCATTGTAAACACTACAGGCAACGTTCCCGAAGTTCTCATCATTGTATACACTACAGGCAACGAAGTTCTCATCATTGTAAACACTACAGGCAACGTTCCCGAAGTTCTCATCATTGTAAACACTACAGGCAACGTTCCCGAAGTTCTCATCATTGTATACACTACAGGCAACGAAGTTCTCATCATTGTAAACACTACAGGCAACGAAGTTCTCATCATTGTAAACACTACAGGCAACGAAGTTCTCATCGTTGTAAACACTACAGGCAACGTTCCCGAAGTTCTCATCATTGTAAACACTACAGGCAACGTTCCCGAAGTTCTCATCATTGTATACACTACAGGCAACGAAGTTCTCATCGTTGTAAACACTACAGGCAACGAAGTTCTCATCGTTGTAAACACTACAGGCAACGAAGTTCTCATCGTTGTAAACACTACAGGCAACGTTCCCGAAGTTCTCATCATTGTAAACACTACAGGCAACGTTCCCTGAATTGTTTACATGACGTTATGAGTGTCGCCAATCATTGGCATTGACCTTGAAGCTGGCACTTGTCTCTGCCCTCTGACACTCACACATCAAAATTTTCACCTGATTTTGTTGTCACTTCCCTCAAGGCAGGTTCCTTGACCCTGGTGAGGGGGGTCTTGATCCAGGGTATTGGATCTGTACTCCAGTTCCCTGAATACCTTCCTACCCTCTCCTCCCTACAGGCGCTGTATAATCCTACGGGTTTAGCGCTCCCCCATGATTATAATACATTCTGTTGTCACAGTAGTGTTATTGCTGACCTCTCGTGTGTGTGTGTGTACTCACCTAATTGTGGTTGCAGGGGTCGAGACTCAGCTCCTGGCCCCGCCTCTTCGCTGTCTGCTACTGGGTCTCTGCTCTCCCTGCTCCATGAGCTTTATCATACCTTGTCTTAAAATTATGTATGGTGTGTGTGTGTGTGCGCATGTGCGCCCCCCGGATTTCCTGCTATAGTTCTGCAACACTGCAGGCTCTTGATGTGTTGATTACAACACCAAAGGCCTAGAGCTATCATTCAACTCCCACTTTGGTTATCTTGCATCTTTTGTCGCTTGTTCGTGATTATTGCACACACACACACACACACACACACACACACATACACACACACACACACACACACACACACACACACACACACACACGAACTCTTCTCCAGGATGAGGGACTGATCACCTCAAATATTTTTTCTCTGAGGTTTGATGGACTGATTACACCTGTTACCTCTGTATTTGACTGAAGAAGTCTACTGTGTGGGCGAAACGTTTCAACAATAAAGACACCCAACTGTTGCACATGTGTCTTAATCTTTAACTTGTTGATATACCATTTTCAACAAGTAGGACCTTGATCAAGGTCCCAGGAGCGAAAAGTAGGACCTTGATCAAGGTCCCAGGAGCGAAAAGTAGAACCTTGATGAAGGTCCCAGGAGCGAAAAGTAGGACCTTGGTATAGGTCCCAGGAGCGAAAAGTAGGACATTGATGAAGGTCCCAGGAGCGAAAAGTAGGACCTTGATGAAGGTCCCAGGAGCGAAAAGTAGGACCTTGATGAAGGTCCCAGGAGCGAAAAGTAGGACATTGATGAAGGTCCCAGGAGCGAAAAGTAGGACCTTGATGAAGGTCCCAGGAAGTAGGACCGATGAAGGTCCCAGGAGCGAAGTAGGACCTTGATGAAGGTCCCAGGAGCGAAAAGTAGGACCTTGATGAAGGTCCCAGGAGCGAAAAGTAGGACATTGATGAAGGTCCCAGGAGCGAAAAGTAGGACCTTGATGAAGGTCCCAGGAGCGAAAAGTAGGACATTGATGAAGGTCCCAGGAGCGAAAAGTAGGACCTTGATCAAGGTCCCAGGAGCGAAAGCAGGACCTTGATCAAGGTCCCAGGAGCGAAAAGCAGGACCTTGATCAAGGTCCCAGGAGCGAAAAGCAGGACCTTAATCAAGGTCCCAGGAGCGAAAAGTAGGACGTTGATCAAGGTCCCAGGAGCGAAAAGTAGGACCTTGATAAAGGTCCCAGGAGCGATACTTTGCCACAATAAAATGCCACATTAGTTGCATCTGTGAGCTTTTTATCTGACATTTTGACGGTAATTCTACCATTACTACTAATGTTATTGACAACTGGAAAATACTAGAGTGATTACCGTATTTTCTGGCATATTAGACGCGCCTTTTTTCCCCCACAGAGTCTTGGAAAATGACCCTGCGCCTTATACGCTCATGGTCAGGGTTAAGGGTAGGCTTTATGTTGCGCTTGAGCAGTTTTTTACTAATGTTACGTTACTAGCGTTACGTTAATAACGTAACGCTAGTAACGTGCGCCTTGTATGCTGGAAAATAGGGGTAGTTGTAAATCTACGTGCTAAAATGACTCCTTCAGGAGAGTAAGTGGCACTGCAGGCAGTTTGGAATACTTTCTGTATCATCCCCAGCATTCCCACCAGTTCTCTCCCTCCTCCCCAACCTCGTCTATCCCCTCCCACCACATGTGCCATGAAGTCTTTCACTCCTCTCCCCAATGTCTTCCCCTTTTCCCCCTCCCCTTCCATCTTCCCCCTCCTCCTCACCATCTCCCTCTCTATTTTCCCCTCCATCTTCCCCCTCCTCACCATCTCCCTCTCTATTTTCCCCTCCTCCATCTTCCCCTCCTCCCCCTCCATCTTCCCCTCCTTCCCTGACTATCCCTCCCACTGCCCTCCTCCCCACTCCCTCCCCACTCCCACCTCCCCCACTCCCCACACGCCCGCGGGCTCCCAACCTCACCTGTTGCATGCATGGTGGGCGGCCGCCGCCCACTTTAGTTGCTGCTGCTGCTGTTGTTGTTGGTATTATTGCTGTTACTGTTGCTTCTTCTGCTACTGCTGTTGTCGTTCTTGTTGCTTCTGCTGTTGTTGTTGGTGGTGGTGCTGTTGTTATTGTTCTTCGCCCATATAACAGATTGGAGTGTACCGACTTTTTTATTATTGTTGTGTACTGTTAAAGGTCTGTTATGTCCCGTTAATAAAAGGTCTGTTGTGTCCCGTTAATAAAAGGTCTGTTGTGTCCCGTTAATAAAAGGTTGTTGTGTACCGTTAAAGGTCTGTTGTGTCCCGTTAATAAAAGGTTGTTGTGTACCGTTAAAGGTCTGTTGTGTCCCGTTAACGGTCTGTTGTGTCCCGTTGATAAAAGATCTGTTGAATACCGTTAAAGGTCTGTTGTGTACCGTTATATAAAGGTCTTGTGTACCGTTATATAAAGGTCTGTTGTCTTGTGTACCGTTATATAAAGGTCTTGTGTACCGTTATATAAAGGTCTGTTGTGTACCGCTATATAAAGGTGTGTTGTGTACCTGTAATACAAGGTATGTTGTGTTGAGTGTACATCGGGTTTACTGGACACAAACATCGTAGTACTATAACCCAGCAGGAGGACGACGGTGACCAGGAGGACGACGGTGACCAGGAGGACGACGGTGACCAGGAGGACGACGGTGACCAGGAGGACGACGGTGACCAGGAGGACGACGGTGACCAGGAGGACGACGGTGACCAGGAGAACGACGGTGACCAGGACGACGGTGACCAGGAGGACGACGGTGACCAGGAGGACGAGGACGACGGTGACCAGGAGGACGAGGACGACGGTGACCAGGAGGACGAGGACGACGGTGACCAGGAGGACGAGGACGACGGTGACCAGGAGGACGAGGACGACGGTGACCAGTAGGACAAGGACGACGGTGATCAGGAGGACGAGGATGACGGTGACCAGGAGGACGAGGATGACGGTGATCAGGAGGACGAGGATGACGGTGACCAGGAGGACGAGGATGACGGTGACCAGGAGGACGAGGATGACGGTGATCAGGAGGACGAGGATGACGGTGACCAGGAGGACGAGGATGACGGTGACCAGGAGGACGAGGATGACGGTGACCAGGAGGACGAGGATGACGGTGACCAGGAGGCGAGGAGAGTGACAGGAGACGAGGATGACGGTGACCAGGAGGACGAGGATGACGGTGACCAGGAGGACGAGGATGACGGTGACCAGGAGGACGAGGATGACGGTGACCAGGAGGACGAGGATGACGGTGACCAGGAGGACGAGGATGACGGTGACCAGGAGAGGACGAGGACAGACGGTGACCAAGGACGAGAGACGTGACCAGGGACGAGATGACGGTGACCAGGAGGACGAGGATGACGGTGACCAGGAGGACGAGGATGACGGTGACCAGGAAGGACGGGAGGATGAGCGGTGACCAGGAGGACGAGGATGACGGTGACCAGGAGGACGAGGATGACGGTGACCAGGAGGACGAGGATGACGGTGACCAGGAGGACGAGGATGACGGTGACCAGGAGGACGAGGATGAGACGTGACCAGGAGGACGAGGATGACGGTGACCAGGAGGACGAGGATGACGGTGACCAGGAGGACGAGGATGACGGTGACCAGGAGGACGAGGATGACGGTGACCAGGAGGACGAGGATGACGGTGACCAGGAGGACGAGGATGACGGTGACCAGGAGGACGAGGATGACGGTGACCAGGAGGACGAGGATGACGGTGACCAGGAGGACGAGGATGACGGTGACCAGGAGGACGAGGATGACGGTGACCAGGAGGACGAGGATGACGGTGACCAGGAGGACGAGGATGACGGTGACCAGGAGGACGAGGATGACGGTGACCAGGACGAGGATGACGGTGACCAGGACGAGGATGACGGTGACCAGGACGAGGATGATGGTGACCAGGACGAGGATGACGGTGACCAGGACGAGGATGATGGTGACCAGGACGAGGATGACGGTGACCAGGACGAGGATGACGGTGACCAGGACGAGGATGACGGTGACCCGGACGAGATGACGTACCAGGCAGGATGAACCAGACAGATTGAGTGACCAGGACGAGGATGACGGTGACCAGGACGAGGATGACGTGACCAGGACGAGGATGACGAGTGACCAGGACGAGGATGACGGTGACCAGGACGAGGATGACGGTGACCAGGACGAGGATGACGGTGACCAGGACGAGGATGACGGTGACCAGGACGAGGATGACGGTGACCAGGACGAGGATGACGGTGACCAGGACGAGGATGACGACCAGGACGAGGATGACGGTGACCAGGACGAGGATGACGGTGCAACCAGGACGAGAGATGACGGTGACCAGGACGAGGATGACGGTGACCAGGACGAGGATGACGGTGACCAGGACGAGGATGACGGTGACCAGGACGAGGATGACGGTGACCAGGACGAGGATGACGGTGACCAGGACGAGGATGACGGTGACCAGGACGAGGATGACGGTGACCAGGACGAGGATGAGGTGACCAGGACGAGGATGACGGTGACCAGGACGAGGATGACGGTGACCAGGACGAGTGATGACGGTGACCAGGACGAGGGATAAGGTGACCAGGACGAGGATGACGGTGACCAGGAGGACGAGGATGACGGTGACCAGACGAGGATGAGGTGACCAGACGAGGATGACGGTGACCAGGACGAGATAGGTGACCAGGACGAGGATGCGGTACCGAGGAGAGGATGACTGACCAGGAGAGGATGACGGTGACCAGGAGGAGGTGGTGGAGGAGGAGATTGGTGACTAGGAGGAGGTGGAGGAGGGAGAAGAGGAGGAGACAGAAGAGGAGGAGGAGACAGAAGATGAGGAGGAGAAAGGTGGGGAAGATAAGGAGGGGAAGATTCCATGATGGGGGTGTTAAGAGAGGGGAACGAGGGGGTACTCGTGATATTGGGGAGTCTCTTATCTCCTTACGCTCCGCCGATCCTACGCGTGGATGGGAAGAAGAGGAAGAGGAGGAGGAGAGGAGACAGGAATGATGAGGAAATTCAAGAAATGGGAGAGTACTAGGGGGTTGGAGGGGATACTGTTGTAACCTTGCTGAACTATGCTCACAAGTCGACGGATCCAGGTCGTCCTGTGTAAGTGATTTGACCACCACGTGTACACACACACACACACACACACTTTCTTCAGAAATAAAGAAAGCAGTGTACCCATAGAATAGCAAGAAATAGAGAGAACTCAGAGTGTGGAACTCAAGTGTAGATGGAATCACTAAGAGATGTTAGTTCATGAGAGAGTAGCAGAGGAAGACCCTGATATTATAGCTATAACAGAGACAAAACTCGCAGGAATATCAGATGTGATATTTTCCCCTAGGCTACCACATAACATGCAAAGAAAGGGAACAAAACAAAGGAGGAAGATGAGTAACACTGATGATCAGCAGACGATAAGAGATTGGAGAAACTGGGGAAGCTGGATACAGGGGATTTAAAGATTATATAGCAGGTACTGTGTTAACCAAAGAGACCAAGATGATGATGGAAGTTGAGTATAATCCCACAGCAAACACAAGACCAAGGAAGGAGTATGGAAAGAACACTGATGCATATATTAGAGGCGATGGTATACCTGGAGTCTACCTGGAGGGCATTTCGGGGATCAACTCCCCCGCGGCTCCGTCCACGACCAGGCCTCCCGGTGAATCAGGGCCTGATCAACCAGACTGTTACTACTGGCTGCACGTAGTCCAATGTATGAACCAAGAAAGCAAAAAACAAAACAAAATTATAATCATCTTAATTTGTACAAGTATATGATACAACTTATACAGACCATAACTGACATCAGTGACATGTTATATATAAAGCCCCTGGTTATGAAGAGCATTTCGGACAAATTAGGTTAATTTTGTCTCCCAGGATGCCACCCATACCAGTCGACGAACACCCAGGTACCTACTTACTGCTAGGTGAAGAAAAATGCCCAAAAGTTTCCACCCATACCGGGGATCGAACCACGGGCCTCAATATGCGAGCTGAGTGCGCTAAAAACCGAGCTCCTGCTACTAAGATATTTCAACCATAAGGAGATTGATGGAAAATTTGAACCTCTATTTTTTTACCCCTGGAGAACCAGCAATATGGAAAGTGAAGGCTATGGAAACAATATTAAATATTTTTTCCGAGCCAACGTGCGAAGGTAACACACAGAGTGGTGATAAGCCGGCGAGACTAGACTTGGTCTTTACACACAGTGATTAAGACATAACTGAAATTACTTTTGGAGAAGCACTCAGCACCACCTATCATGTGGTGTTGAGTTTCGAGTACCTGATAATAGTCACCGTCGTGGCTAGTTTAGTGTTCACCTCATGGACATGGGGTGCACCTCATGGACATGGGGTGCACAATAAACTAGCCATTTCGGTAACAAATTCTAATCTAAATCTCAAAATCGTTGCACTTCTCTCAGAAACTTCCTCATTCCATCATAGTTCCCTCCCCTCCATCCTTCTGAAGTCAGATTTTTTGCTACTTCCTCTATTTCCCCTTCCATTCCTCTTGGGATGAGGAACAAGAGGACAAAACTGTGCAGGAAGAGAGGTAGATAATAGAATCAGTGCCAAAGAGTCAAGGAAAAAACTGTAGCAGACATAAAGAAGAGATTGAGAAAGAGTCTGGTTCCATCAGGAATGGAAAAAACAAATACAGATACACCTGCAGGTGCAGGTTCGCCTCAGCATTCTCCACCTGACTCCACACTGTATATACTCATGTAATATTTACCCAGGTAGATCTGTTTGTGACTTGATAAAGCCCACTGTGTGGGCCTAACGTAGTCAATAAAGCTCGCATTTTACTGCATTTGTGTTTATTTTTGGTTCGTGTCGGTATTTTATACCATTTATTTCCGTCAGAAATGTAGAGAGACCGAGGGAGGGTGCAAGAGAACCTGGAAGATATGCACAGCGAGTCAAACAGCAGAACACCGGGATCTCAAACACCAGAACCAGAAACAAAGAAGCATCGGTAAGAAAGAGAAGCTGAAAGGCGACTTGAAGATGATGCAGCATCAAAGACCAGAACTGTGGCGTGCACAGAGTACGTCACTTGTTATTCAGTGTGTACCACAGCCACACGTGCTGCGCTCCATCCATAACCAGCAGAAAGCCTGGTAGCTTACTGCCGGTACAGGTGTTGGGGCCCCTGCCTCTGTCCGGGGATAAACTGCCCCCTGAAGCTAGCTGACCTTATACCTACTCCCGGGTCTGGAGGTCAGTTCCTCAGTACCCTTAGGCTGATTTCTATACACTGAAGATTAAGACGCATCTGCAACAGTTGGGTGTCTTTATTGATGAAATGTTTCGCCCACACACTTCTTCAGTAAAATACGGAGGTAGCAGGTGTAGTAGTGAAATAAAGATGATGTAATCAGTCCATCGGCCTTGGAGAAAAAAAAAATATTTGAGATGATCAGTCACTCAGCCTGGAGAAGAGTATGTGAAGTATTGGCAGTAAGCGCACTCGTTCTTGCTCACTTATGTTACACATAGTATGGTATCTGCTAACTTCATTGTACATAGTGTAAATACGTGCTTATATCTGGTGAAAGTTATTATTGAGCGTTGAACATAAAACAAGTTTTCATTACACTAGTTATTCAAGTGTATATAACTTGGACGTACAGGCGCTCAAAGCAACCTCTGGTGTTTTTGTCTTAACATTATTGGATCACTTTTGCTCACTTGCTGGTATTACGTGTGTACGGTCAGGTGCCTCTGGCCATCTAACTGTACCTGTGTTCGTAATAAGAACCAAAGTTACTTTACAGCTACGAATGTGAAGGACCAAGTGATGATGATGATGAGGAACAAGGTTTTCTGATGGAGAAAGAGAGAGAAGGAAGCCAAGAACTTGAAAGATACACAGAGGTGTTTACACAAGAAACTGGATCGGCTACCACAAGGAACTATGGTTAAAGCAGATCGACAGCTGCTAAGAAAGCAACAAAACCAGTGATGGAACTACTAAATGAGCTTGATGTAACAAGAGCAATTGGGACCAGATAACTTATAATGTTCATGGATGCTGAGAGGCGCAGAACCACTACGGTCTGTGACCCAACAACGTGACGGTATACAACCGATCTCTCCAATCAAGTTGAGTGCCAGAAAAATGAAAGAGGCAAATGTGGTCCTCATATATAAAAAGAGGACAGATAAGAGATGCTGTATTAGAGGTCGGTATCTATAACATGCGTACTGTCAAGAGTTCTGGAGATGATAGTAAGGAAAAGGTGGTAGTGATGATGGTAATGTAACTGGCTTTAAGTAATTCAGAAGCATTCTAAGATATACCTTGGAAGTAATGGAGATTCAAAAACAGTTACTATTGTTATGGACTCTTGGAGTGTTCAATATTTACCATGATTTCCTTGTGTTTTTTGGGTGTTGAGTGCATATGTTTAAACAAGTCATTACGATTATTACCAAATCATTCATTTGAAAATCGTTCATTACCACCGTAACTTGCTTAGATATCAACACTTTTAGGCCCAGTCTCTAGACTCATTTTGTGCCTCTGTAATCTTTTCAGTACCGCCCACACGATGGGTATGAGGTACGTAATAAAGTTGTTAAAGAAATAAACTCTCCTCCAGCAGTCTTGTGTGAAGGTGCCAGGGGAAATAAACTGTGTAAATCTCAGTGGTTTCGAGTTACTTCTCTTCCAAAATATTGGGGCTGCAGATTCTAAAATACATTAAAAAAAGGCAAACTTAACATCTTTCTTGGTTGTGTTATAGTTTGACCAGAAATGAGGTGATTCTGATTAGTGGTTCACTGTATGTATCAAGTGTGGGGCTGTTTTCCTCTTCTAAGATGAACTGGATGGAAGAGTCATCTGAGATTGTCTCTGAACCAGAAGAAATCATATATGTTGGTGTGGTGATGAAGATCTCATCAACATATCTCATCCAAGATACTCCAGAGATGAACACTTAGACACATGTGCAACATCTGGGTATCTTTATTGTAGACGTTTCGCCATCCAGTGGCTTTTTCAATAATGGATAGACAGTAGAACTATATACAAAAGACGAGGTAATCAGTCCCTCGGCCTTGGAGTTGGTGAAGAGCAGTGTAGTCTTGTCGGTATTGTATACAATACTCCAGAGATGTTACGGAATCTCTCTGCTTCATGGAACTCCATGTAAAAGTTCACGAGGACTACACTGATTGAAGACCCCATGACCATAACTGTCTGCTGCTTGTGAAGTTACTGAAGGAGATACACTTGTTTACACACAACTCGATGATAGGATTGTGGTAAGTATATCCTGGCCATAGCCCTTTCTGAAGTAAGGAATCTTGAAAATGGCAGGTATACCCAACTCAACTCATCCACACCACAACTCTGTTGTTAACCCAGTGCTTTCCTGTGACCCGTCTGAATCGGAATTTATCCAATCCTGCTTACATATTTCCATCGTTTTACTTATATCTCTTCTATTTTTCTAACCTGTACACTTCAATCATATTGTCATTTTGCCTTCAACCCAGCTTCGTCGAATTTAAATTGTGTATATAAACATTAGTCGATTGTAAACAATGTATGGGCCAATAGGCCTGCTGCAGTGTTCCTACTTTCTTATTTAAATTGTGTTGGAGACTGTAATGGATTTGAGAATGTTGCGTCCACCTGCAGACACTGGTGTCTCCTGAAACCTGGTCTGTCCTGCAGACACTGATGTCTCCGGAGACCTGATCTGTCTTGCAGACACTGATGTCTCCTTAGACCTGGTCTGTCCTGCAGACACTGTAGTGTCTCCGGAGACCTGGTCTGTCCTGCAGACACTGATGTCTCCGGAGCCCTGGTCTGTCCTGCAGACACTGATGTCTCCTTAGACCTGGTCTGTCCTGCAGACACTGATGTCTCCGGAGACCTGGTCTGTCCTGCAGACACTGTAGTGTCTCCGGAGACCGGTCTGGCTTGGAGACCCGGTCTGGACTGGAGACCTACGAGCCTAAGGCTTAAAACCTCAGCTTTCTCCATCTTAGTTGAAGACCGATAAAAAATATATAAGGGCCTTTTGCGGGTTGAAGAGGAGTTGGACCCTTACTAAGAGTGAGTCTTGATGCCTGTGAAGGACTTGATAATTGAGGAAGGGAAGCCTTGATGCCTGTGAAGGACTTGATAATTGAGGAAGGGAAGCCTTGATGCCTGTGAAGGACCCTTGATCCTTGAGGAATACAGCTGCTGTTGCTGCTACTAACTGTTGCTGCTGCTAGCTATTGCTGCTTCTAGCTGTTGCTGCTAGCTTCCTCTTCTGCTACTAGCTGTTGCTGCTAGCTGCCTCTGCTGCTGCTAGCTGTTGCTAGCTGCCCCTGCTGTTGCTAGCTCCTACTGCTAGCTGTTGCTGTTGCTAGCTGTTGCTGCTGCTAGCTGTTGCTGCTGCTAGCTGTTGTTGCTGTGCTGCTAGCTGTTGTTGCTGTTGCTGCTAGCTGTTGTTGCTGCTGCTGCTAGCTGTTGTTGCTGCTGCTAGCTGTTGTTGTTGCTGCTGCTGCTAGCTGTTGTTGCTGCTGCTGCTGCTGCTGCTAGCTGTTGTTGCTGCTGCTGCTGCTAGCTGTTGTTGCTGCTGCTGCTGCTAGCTGTTGCTGCTGCTGCTGCTGCTAGCTGTTGTTGCTGCTGCTGCTGCTAGCTGTTGTTGCTGCTGCTGCTGCTAGCTGTTGTTGCTGCTGCTAGCTGTTGTTGCTGCTGCTGCTGCTAGCTGTTGTTGCTGCTGCTGCTGCTAGCTGTTGTTGCTGCTGCTGCTGCTAGCTGTTGCTGCTGCTAGCTGTTGTTGCTGCTGCTGCTGCTAGCTGTTGTTGCTGCTGCTGCTGCTAGCTGTTGTTGCTGCTGCTGCTGCTGCTGCTAGCTGTTGTTGCTGCTGCTGCTGCCATCTTCAGCAGAGGTCGGTATGTGTGTGCTGCGTGGTCTTGTCTGCCCCTGAGGTCACTACCCCTTTACTATCCCCCCTTTACCCCCTCCCCTTACCCCCATATTCCCCCTCCCCAACTTCACCTGACCTACGCCACCTGGGGGGGAATTTTCCCGCGAAAATTTCCCCAGTCTTTTTTTTGTTGTTTTGGTATCGCTGCGCGGTAGTTTTTTTTTTTTTCTGGCGGGAAGTTTGCGCGGTAGTTTTCTGGCGGGAAGTTTGCGCAGGGGAAAAAGTGGGTTTCGCATGTTTAGAGAGACGCCCGTGGGCGGTGTGGGCGTGGAAGCTGAAATGGAACCCACCACCTCGCTGTCAGTTACATCTCCCCCTCCCCTTGCCCTTCCCTTCCCCCCCTTGCCCACCCCATGGGCAAGGTCGCAGCAAACTGGCAACAACTGGCAACTCAAGGGTACAGAGTCGTGCCATATACGTCGGTGATTATTGCCCTCCACTCTTCACTGTGTTGAGACACAGCTATGTGCTCTGCTCCTGCCTGCAGAGCTATGTGCTCTGCTCCTGCCTGCAGAGCTATGTGCTCTGCTCCTGCCTGCAGAGCTATGTGCTCTGTCCTGCCTGCAGAGCTATGTGCTCTGTCCTGCCTGCAGAGCTATGTGCTCTGCTCCTGCCTGCAGAGCTATGTGCTCTGGTCCTGCCTGCAGAGCTATGTGCTCTGCTCCTGCCTGCAGAGCTATGTGCTCTGCTCCTGCCTGCAGAGCTATGTGCTCTGCTCCTGCCTGCAGAGCTATGTGCTCTGCTCCTGCCTGCAGAGCTATGTGCTCTGCTCCTGCCTGCAGAGCTATGTGCTCTGCTCCTGCCTGCAGAGCTATGTGCTCTGCTCCTGCCTGCAGAGCTATGTGCTCTGCTCCTGCCTCAGAGCTATGTGCTCTGCTCCTGCCTGCAGAGCTATGTGCTCTGCTCCTGCCTGCAGAGCTATGTGCTCTGCTCCTGCCTGCAGAGCTATGTGCTGTGCTCCTGCCTGCAGAGCTATGTGCTCTGCTCCTGCCTGCAGAGCTATGTGCTCTGCTCCTGCCTGCAGAGCTATGTGCTGTGCTCCTGCCTGCAGAGCTATGTGCTCTGCTCCTGCCTGCAGAGCTATGTGCTCTTCTGCCTGCAGAGCTATGTGCTCTGGTCTTGCCTGCAGAGCTATGTGCTCTGGTCTTATAGGTGACTTGGACCTGCCTCGCATGAGCCAGTAGGCCTGCTGCAGTGCTCCTTCTGTCTTATGTTCTTAGATCTTGTAGCTACAAATAGGTATTCAGATTGAAATAAAACCTAAACATGCCAAGAGATCCTGAACGTAAGAGTAATAAAGAACTAGAATGAACTAGGAAGTGTTCACCCAGGTGTCATATCAGCCAAGACTGTGATGGATATGTCTAACTTCCTGGAGGGCATTCCGGGGGTCAGCGCCCCCGCGGGCCGGTCCATGACCAGGCCTCCTGGTGGACCAGGGCCTGATCAACCAGGCTGTTACTGCTGGCCTCACGTAGTTCATTGTACGAACCACAGCCCGGCAGATCTGGCACTGACTTTAGGGCTACACAACAACAGCCTGGTTGACCAGGCAGTCGACAGAAAAGCCTTGATCCCCCAGGCCAGGCTCCCAGGGTACGAAAACTGGAAATCCGCCCAAGATTTACAGGTGAACCTCGCAAACTCATCGTTTCTCTCACTGATGAGGGAAATGTGCTAATATCCGCCCATCACCTGCCCAAACTGATGTGTATGACCAGCTGTGGTTCGTACGTCAGTTTGCGTGCGGCCAGCAGTAACAGCCTAATTGATCAGACCCTCATCCACCACGAGGCCTGGTCTCAGACCGAGCCGCGGGGGCGTTGACCCCCGAAACCCTCTCCAGGTATACTCCAGGTATACCTATATATATATATATATATATAATGTGTGTGTATGTATACTGGTACAATCTATACATACATACATAGAGAGGGAGAGAGAGAGAGAGAGAGAGAGAGAGAGAGAGAGAGAGAGAGAGAGGTCAGTGCCCGAACTCTGAAGACCCCTGACAAATGCTCCTTGCTTGTGCTTATACTGACGATGGTATTGATAGTATTTGTGGCGGGTGTTGGTGAGGGTGTAAGTGTTGGTGGTGAGGGTGTAAGTGGTGTTGGTTGGGGTGTAAGTGGTGTTGGTTGGGGTGTAAGTGGTGTTGGTTGGGGTGTAAGTGGTGTTGGTTGGGGTGTAAGTGGTGTTGGTGGGGTGTAAGTGGTGTTGGTTGTGGTGTAAGTGGTGTTGGTGGGGTGTAAGTGGTTTGGTGAGAGTGTAAGTGGTGTTGGGGGTGTAAGTGGTGTTGGTGGGGGTGTAAGTAGTGTTGGTGGGGGTGTAAGTGGTGTTGGTGGGGGGTGTAAGTGGTGTTGGGGGTGTAAGTGGTGTTGGTGGGGGTGTAAGTGGTGTTGGTGGGGGTGTAAGTGGTGTTGGTGGGGTGTAAGTGGTGTTGGTGGTAGTATTGTAGAAATCTTCAAACTGGGTCACTGTCTCCTCTAAGTGCCAAATCAACCAGGCTGTGATGGATAGGTGGGCCAGTGGGCTGCCAGCAGCAACAGCCTGGTTGACGAGAGCACCGGAAAAGCCTGTCCCAGGGCCTGGCTGTGAGGAATAGGATCACTCTCGAAACCATTCACAGGTATAATACACCTCTACCTTCTTACTGACAAACCAGAAATTTCCTCTTGAGCAGTTGCTTTAGCAAGTGATTTAAGGGAGTGAAGAATAAGACACTTCTGCAACATTTGGGAATGATTATTCTTCAGGCCAATACAGAGAAGAACGATGGAAAAAGAGGATGGTAATGGCTAGTTTACTGTGCACCTTATATCCATCCTGTGGATGGTAGTGGCTAGTTTATTGTGAACCTCATAACCATCCTGTGGATGGTAGTGGCTAGTTTATTGTGAACCTCATAACCATCCTGTGGATGGTAGTGGCTAGTTTATTGTGAACCTCATAACCATCCTGGGGATGGTAGTGGCTAGTTTATTGTGTACCTCATATCCATCCTGTGGATGGTAGTGGCTAGTTTATTGTGTACCTCATATCCATCCTGTGGATGGTAGTGGCTAGTTTATTGTGTACCTCATAACCATCCTGTGGATGGTAGTGGCTAGTTTATTGTGCAATATATATCCATCTTGTGGATGATAGCACAACAGCATATGGATACACAATAGGCCTAGGAACTAGGCCTCAAAAGGGTTAACAATTCACTTACTTGTTACAGCAAATTTGGAAATTTTGCTTAATATTTCTGGTATCTTATTTCCAAATACGAGATCGAAGTTTTTGACGACATTTCGGTCCCACTTGGACCATTTACAAGAATGTGACTTATAATGGTGCAAGTGGGACCGAAACGTCGTCATAAGCTCCTCCTACGTGTGGGTTATCTGTGTATTGTTCCAGTCACGGTATCGTGCCTCTTTGTTCTTTATAAACACCAAACTCCTTCCTCTTATTTAAGAAGCATCTTGGTGGTTTTAGAACACCCAAGAATAATTCTGATGGTTTCAGGTCTCTCCAAGGGCCGAAGAGAGTTTCCGAGGATAATTAAGGATCTAATGGCTGTGTACATGATTCTATTAGAGTAGCACCGCAGATGGTGTTATAGCCAGTAAGAACTCTGAGAACATCTAGCCTATCTTCTACGTCAAGTATATAAACACCAAGATCAGTGAATGTGCTTCAGTTCCTTCCAGACTACGGTGCTGCCAGCAGCTCCAGGGATGAGGGACTAATTATACCTCGTCTTTTGTATATTGTTCTACTGTTTTCACATTATGTCCTTGTATTGATAAAGACACTGGAGGGCGAAACGTCTACAATAAAGATACCCAGATGTTGCACATGTGTTTAATGTTCAACATAAAGAAGCACTACAGTAGGCCCACTGGCACAATGCGATCAGTATATAAGTCCCCATCGTGATGGACTAAACACATCGACTCCAGGCTCAGGGACTGACTACCTCAAAAGCTACGTCTTTAAGGGTGATGGACTGATTGCATTGTGGATGTAACCTGGACCTGACTCGGTTGGGTCAGTGGCATAAGCCGGTAGGACACTTGGACCTGCCTCGCATGGGCCAGTAGGCCTCCTGCAGTATTCCTTCTTTCATATGTTTATGTTCTTATCTTCCCATTTCTACTGCCTCTGCTGCCGCCTCTGCTGCCTCTGCTGCCTCCTCTGCTGCCGCCTCTGCTGCCTCCTCTGCTGCCGCCTCTGCTGCCTCCTCTGTACTCGACTGAAGAAGCCTATAAATTAGACACATATGCAATACTTGGGTATCTTTATTGAGAAAACGTTTCGCCACACAGTGGCTTCATCAGTCCAATACAAAGTAGAAAGGTGTAAGGAGAGGAGGAGTTTGAGGTTATCAGTCCCTCGGCCTGGAGTCGATGTGTTCTGTCCATCAATCTTGTTAGAAGTGTAGCACAAGGCCGTAGAGGTGCTACACTTCTAACAAGATTGATGGACTGAACACATCGACTCCAGGCCGAGGGACTGATAACCTCAAACTCCTCCTCTCCTTACACCTTTCTTCTTTGTATGGACTGATGAAGCCACTGTGTGGCGAAACGTTTCCTCAATAAAGATACCCAAGTGTTGCATATGTGTCTAATTTATAACTTGTCGGTTCTCTGAACCATTCATCTACACACTGAAGAAGCCTACTGTGTCGGTGAAACGTTTCGGAATAAAGATACCTGAGTGTTGCAGCTGTGTCTTACTTATTGTGTTGGAGGAGAAGCTGTGGTGGCAACCCTTGTGCTAGAATACTGTGTCTGCTGGGGTTAGACAGGTAGAACTGTGTCTGCTGGGGTTAGACAGGTAGAACTGTGTCTGCTGGGGTTAGACAGGTAGAACTGTGTCTGCTGGGGTTAGACAGGTATAACTGTGTCTGCTGGGGTTAGACAGGTAGAATTGTGTGTCTGCTGGGGTTAGACAGGTAGAACTGTGTCTGCTGGGGTTAGACAGGTAGAACTGTGTCTGCTGGGGTTAGACAGGTAGAACTGTGTCTGCTGGGGTTAGACAGGTAGAACTGTGCTGCTGTTGGGGTTGACAGGTAGAATTGTGTGTCTGCTGGGGTTAGACAGGTAGAACTGTGTCTGCTGGGGTTAGACAGGTATGAACTGTGTCTGCTGGGGTTAGACAGGTAGAACTGTGTCTGCTTTAGAGGGTTAGACAGGTAGAATTGTGTGTCTGCTGGGGTTAGACAGGTAGAACTGTGTCTGCTGGGGTTAGACAGGTAGAACTGTGTCTGCTGGGGTTAGACAGGTAGAACTGTGTCTGCTGGTTGCAGGTAGAATGTTGTTGCTGTTGACAGGTAGAACTGTGTCTGCTGGGGTTAGACAGGTAGAACTGTGTCTGCTGGGGTTAGACAGGTAGAACTGTGTCTGCTGGGGTTAGACAGGTAGAACTGTGTCTGCTGGGGTTAGACAGGTAGAACTGTGTCTGCTGGGGTTAGACAGGTAGAACTGTGTCTGCTGGGGTTAGACAGGTAGAACTGTGTCTGCTGGGGTTAGACAGGTAGAACTGTCTGCTGGGGTTAGACAGGTAGAACTTTTGTCTGCTGGGGTTAGACAGGTAGAACTGTGTCTGCTGGGGTTAGACAGGTAGAACTGTGTCTGCTGGGGTTAGACAGGTAGAACTGTGTCTGCTGGGGTTAGACAGGTAGAACTGTGTCTGCTGGGGTTAGACAGGTAGAACTGTGTCTGCTGGGGTTAGACAGGTAGAACTGTGTCTGCTGGGGTTAGACAGGTAGAACTGTGTCTGCTGGGGTTAGACAGGTAGAACTGTTCTAGAGTGAACTGTGTCTGCTGGGGTTAGACAGGTAGAACTGTGTGTCTGCTGGGGTTAGACAGGTAGAACTGTGTCTGCTGGGGTTAGACAGGTAGAACTGTGTCTGCTGGGGTTAGACAGGTAGAACTATGTGTCTGCTGTGGTTAGACAGGTAGAACTGTGTGTCTGCTGGGGTTAGACAGGTAGAACTGTGTCTGCTGGGGTTAGACAGGTAGAACTGTGTCTGCTGGGGGTTAGACAGGTAGAACTGTGTCTGCTGTGGTTAGACAGGTAGAACTGTGTGTCTGCTGTGGTTAGACAGGTAGAACTGTGTGTCTGCTGGGGTTAGACAGGTAGAACTGTGTCTGCTGGGGTTAGACAGGTAGAACTGTGTGTCTGCTGGGGTTAGACAGGTAGAACTGTGTGTCTGCTGTGGTTAGACAGGTAGAACTGTGTGTCTGCTGGGGTTAGACAGGTAGAACTGTGTCTGCTGGGGTTAGACAGATAGAACTGTGTCTGCTGGGGTTAGACAGGTAGAACTGTGTGTCTGCTGGGGTTAGACAGGTAGAACTGTGTGTCTGCTGGGGTTAGACAGATAGAACTGTGTCTACTGGGGTTAGACAGGTATAATTGTGTCTGCTGGGGTTAGACAGGTAGAACTGTGTGTCTGCTGGGGTTAGACAGGTATAACTGTGTGTCTGCTGGGGTTAGACAGGTAGAACTGTGTGTCTGCTGGGGTTAGACAGGTAGAACTGTGTGTCTGCTGGGGTTACAGGTAGAACTGTGTCTGCTGGGGATAGACAGGTAGAGCTGTGTGTCTGCTGGGGTTAGACAGGTAAAACTGTGTCTGCTGGGGTTAGACAGGTAGAACTGTGTCTGCTGGGGTTAGACAGGTAGAACTGTGTCTGCTGGGGTTAGACAGGTAGAACTGTGTGTCTGCTGGGGTTAGACTGGTAGAACTGTGTGTCTGCTGGGGTTAGACAGGTAGAACTGTGTGTATGCTGGGGTTAGACAGGTAGAACTGTGTGTCTGCTGGGGTTAGACAGGTAAAACTGTGTCTGCTGGGGTTAGACAGGTAGAACTGTGTGTCTTCTGGGGTTAGACAGGTAGAACTGTGTCTGCTGGGGTTAGACAGGTAGAACTGTGTGTCTGCTGGGGTTAGACAGGTAGAACTGTGTGTCTGCTGGGGTTAGACAGGTAGAACTGTGTGTCTGCTGGGGTTAGACAGGTAGAACTGTGTGTCTGCTGGGGTTAGACAGGTAGAACTGTGTGTCTGCTGGCGTTAGACAGGTAGAACTGTGTGTCTGCTGGCGTTAGACAGGTAGAACTGTGTGACTGCTGGGGTTAGACAGGTAGAACTGTGTGTCTGCTGGGGTTAGACAGATAGAACTGTGTCAGCTGGGGTTAGACAGGTAGAACTGTGTGTCTGCTGGGGTTAGACAGGTAGAACTGTGTCTGCTGGGATTAGACAGGTAGAACTGTGTGTCTGCTGGGGTTAGACAGGTAAAACTGTGTCTGCTGGGGTTAGACAGGTAGAACTGTGTGTCTGTTGGGGTTAGACAGGTAGAACTGTGTGTCTGCTGGGATTAGACAGGTAAAAATATGTCTGCTGGGGTTAGACAGGTAGAACTGTGTCTGCTGGGGTTAGGTAGAACTGTGTGTTTGCTGGGGTTAGACAGGTAGAACTGTGTCTGCTGGGGTTAGACAGGTAGAACTGTGTCTGCTGGGGTTAGACAGGTAGAACTGTGTGTCTGCTGGGGTTATACAGGTAGAACTGTGTGTCTGCTGGGGTTAGACAGATAGAACTGTGTCTGCTGGGGTTAGACAGGTAGAACTGTGTGTCTGCTAGGGTTAGACAGGCAGAACTGTGTGTCTGCTGGGGTTAGACAGGTAGAACTGTGTGTCTGCTGGGGTTAGACAGGTAGAAATGTGTGTCTGCTGGGGTTAGACAGGTAGAACTGTGTCTGCTGGGGTTAGGTAGAACAGTGCTGGGGTTCTACCGGAGTTCTTTGGTGTTCTGCTGGGGTTCTACCGGGGTTCGGTGTTCTGCTGGGGTTCTACCGGGGTTCTCCGGTGTTCTACTGTGGTTCTCCGGTGTTCTACTGGGGTTCTGTCAAGGTTCTACCGGGTTCTGTCAAGGTTCTACCGGGGTTCTGTCAGGGTTCTACCTGGGTTCTGTCAGGGTTATACCGGGGTTCTGCCGGGGTTGGTATCTTCTCTGGTATTTAATGCTGAGAATATTTTTTTTGTAAGTGTCCTTGACCCGTGGTTCCCCCTGCCTAGTTCCCCCTGCCCAGCACCCCTCCCCTCCCCACACCTCCCCCGACTTAACTGGTATGTGAACACGCTAGCGGCCTAACCAAGGAACATCAACCCCCTCCCCAGACCCCTCCCTCTCCCCTTTCCTCGCTCCCCCTCTTTCTCCATTCCTCTTCTTTCTCTTCATTTTCTCTTCCCCTCCCTCTCTCTCTCTCTCTCTCTCTCTCTCTCTCTCTCTCTCTCTCTCTCTCTCTCTCTCTCTCCTCCTCTCTCTCTCCCTCCCTCTCTCTCCCCTCCCTCCTCCCTCTCTCCCCCTCCCTCTCTCTCTCCCCTCCTCTCTCTCACCCTCCCACCATTCCTCTCACCCTGCCCCATGCCTTCACCACGGTGGGCACCTGTTGTGCATGCCAGGGTACTTGCTTGTACCTGCTGCTTGTACATGCTGTTTGTACCTGCTGCTTGTACCTGCTGTTTGTACCTGTTGTTTGTACCTGCTGTTTGTACCTGCTGTTTGTACCTGCTGCTTGTACCTGCTGCTTGTACCTGCTGCTTGTACCTGCTGCTTGTACCTGCTGTTTGTACCTGCTGCTTGTACCTGCTGCTTGTACCTGCTGCTTGTACCTGCTGTTTGTACCTGCTGCTTGTACCTGCTGTTTGTACCTGCTGCTTGTACCTGCTGTTTGTACCTGCTGTTTGTACCTGCTGCTTGTACCTGCTGTTTGTACCTGCTGCTTGTACCTGCTGTTTGTACCTGCTGTTTGTATCTGCTTGCTTGTACCTGCTGTTTGTGTCTGCTGCTTGTACCTGCTGTTTGTATCTGCTTGCTTGTACCTGCTGTTTGTACCTGCTGCTTGTACCTGCTGTTTGTATCTGCTTGCTTGTACCTGCTGTTTGTACCTGCTGTTTGTACCTGCTGTTTGTACCTTGTTGCTGCTTGCTGCTGTTTGTACCTGCTGCTTGTACCTGCTGTTTGTACCTTGTTGCTGCTTGCTGCTGCTTGTACCTGCTGCTTGTACCTGCTGTTTGTACCTGCTTGCTTGTACCTGCTGTTTGTACCTGCTGTTTGTACCTGCTGTTTGTACCTTTTGCTGCTTTGTACCTGCTGTTTGTACCTTTGACCTGTTTGTACCTTGTTGCTGCTTGTACCTGCTGTTTGTACCTGCTGTTTGTACCTGCTGTTTGTACCTGCTGTTTGTACCTGCTGTTTGTACCTTGTTGCTGCTTGTACCTGCTGTTTGTACCTGCTGTTTGTACCTGCTGTTTGTACCTTGTTGCTGCTTGTACCTGCTGTTTGTACCTGCTGTTTGTACCTGCTGTTTGTACCTGCTGTTTGTACCTGCTGTTTGTACCTGCTGTTTGTACCTTGTTGCTGCTTGTACCTGCTGTTTGTACCTGCTGTTTGTACCTGCTGTTTGTACCTGCTGTTTGTACCTTGTTGCTGCTTGTACCTGCTGTTTGTACCTGCTGTTTGTACCTGCTGTTTGTACTGCTTGTTTGTACCTGTTGCTGTTTGTACCTGCTGTTTGTACCTGCTTTTCGTTTGTACCCGTTTTACTTTTGCTGTTTGTACCTTTGTCCTGTTTGTACCTGCTGTTTGTACCTTGTTGCTGCTTGTACCTGCTGTTTGTACCTGCTGTTTGTACCTTGTTGCTGCTTGTACCTGCTGTTTGTACCTGCTGTTTGTACCTGCTGTTTGTACCTTGTTGCTGTTTGTACCTGCTGTTTGTACCTGCTGTTTGTACCTGCTGTTTGTACCTCTGTTGCTGTTTGTACCTGCTGTTTGTACCTGCTGTTTGTACCTGCTGTTGTACTGCTGTTTGTACCTGCTGCTTGTACCTGCTGTTTGTACCTGCTGCTTGTACCTGCTGTTTGTACCTGCTGTTTGTACCTGCTGTTTGTACCTGCTGCTTGTACCTGCTGTTTGTACCTGCTGTTTGTACCTGCTGTTTGTACCTGCTGCTTGTACCTGCTGTTTGTACCTGCTGCTTGTACCTGCTGTTTGTACCTGCTGCTTGTACCTGCTGTTTGTACCTGCTGCTTGTACCTGCTGTTTGTACCTGCTGTTTGTACCTGCTGTTTGTACCTGCTGTTTGTACCTGCTGTTTGTACCTGCTGCCTGTTGCTTGCTTGCTGCTGCCTGTTGCTTGCTGCTTGCCTGGAATTTGCCTGGCCTTGTTGTGCTAGTCACCGTGTGGGGTGTGATGGGGAAGGGAGGTGAGGGGAGGGGGTCGAGTCTTCTACCCCCCACCTGGTTAATTACCTCCTCTCATACCTGATCTTTAAGCTGTGTAGGGTAGGGGGATCTTGATGCTGGTAAGGGGCTCTTGATCCCAGGATTTAAAGCTGATCCTAATAATAATAATAATAATAATGATAATACTATTACTGCTAATAATAATAATAGTAATAATAACAGTGACCTGTGAATGACCCAAGTCACAGCTCTTGTCCCCGCTGGTCAGGGTGCAGCAAGGGTCACACAGGTTATGTTAGATACTACTGTTGTTGCAGCCCTGACCTCTCCCCCCCCCCACTGTTTTTGTTCACGTTCCATCACATAGATTATTCAGGTTTTATCACATATTGTTCCATTACATGGATTGTACAGATTGTTTCATTACATAGATTGTTCAGATTGTTCCATAACATAGATTGTACAGATTGTTTCATTACATAGATTGTTCAGATTGTTCCATAACATAGATTGTACAGATTGTTTCATTACATAGATTGTTCAGATTGTTCCATAACATAGATTATTTCAGGTTTTATCACACATTGTTCCATCACATGGATTGTTCCATCACGTGGATTGTTCATATTGTTCCATCACATAGATTATTCAGGTTGTATCACACACACATACTGTCCCATCACAAATTGTTCATATTGTTCCATCACATAAATTGTTCGAACTCGTATGAAGGGGTCACAGGTGTGGACACAGGGTCACATGTGTGGACACGGATCACAGGTGTGGATAAAGGGTCACAGGTGTGGGCACAGGGATCACAGGTGTGGTTGAAGAGATCACAGGGGTGTATAAAGGGGTCACAGGTGTGGCTGAAGAGATCACATATGTGTATAAAGGGGTCACAGGTGTGGAAGAAGTGTGTCACAGGTGTGGGAGGGTCACAGGTGTGGACACGGATCACAGGTGTGGACACAGGGATCACAGGTGTGGATAAAGGGGTCACAGGTGTGGTTGAAGAGATCACAGGTGTGTATAAAAGGGTCACAGGTGTGGTTGAAGAGATCACAGGTGTGTATAAAGGGGTCACAGGTGTGGTTGAAGAGATCACAGGTGTGTATAGGTCAAGGGTTGAAGATCACAGGTGTGTATAAAAGGGTCACAGGTGTGGTTGAAGAGATCACAGGTGTGTATAAAGGGGTCACAGGTGTGGTTGAAGAGATCACAGGTGTGTATAAAGGGGTCACAGGTGTGGTTGAAGAGATCACAGGTGTGTATAGACAAGGAAGAGATCACAGGGTAAAGTCAGGTTGAAGAGATCACAGGTGTGTATAAGGGCAGGTGTGTGAGGATCACAGGGTGTGAGAGTCAGTTGCCAAGGTAAACAAAAATCAGCTGATCAAAGTAAACAAAAGTCAGCTGAGAGGCCGCGTCCGCCTGCCACACTCTCACTCTTGCTGACACGCGGATGTGAAAGTTACCTCTCTCTCTCTCTCTCTCTCTCTCTCTCTCTCTCTCTCTCTCTCTCTCTCTCTCTCTCTCTCTCTCTCTCTCTCTCTCTCTCTCCCCTTTCTCTCTCTCTCTCTCTCTTCCTCTCTTCTCTCTCTCTCTCTCTCTCTCTTCTTCTCTCCTCTCTCTCTCTCTCTCTCTCTCTCTCTCTCTCTCTCTCTCTCTCTCTCTCTCTTTTCTCTCTCTCTCTCTCTCTCTCTCTCTCTCTCTCCTCTCTCTCTCTCTCTCTCTCTCTCTCTCTCCATCTATTTATCTATCTATCGTCTTTTCGTGTAGTGATGGTATGAAAGATTTCTCTTCCAATTTGAGTTCTCTCTCTTCTCTCCTCTCTCTCTCTCTCTCTCTCTCTCTCTCTCCTCCTCGTGATTTTCTATCTATCTGTCTTTCTCCGTGGTAGGATGGTACTGAATGAGCATTTCCTTCCAATTTGGTCTTCTCCCCACTGTCCCTTACCACTCTTCTCTCTCTCTTTTCGTTTTATGGTGATGGTCGACTTTATGTCCAAGTGTTGACTTTATGGGGTGTCAGGGTCGACTTTATGAATGACCATAATCCTTACCTGGTGAATGGTTTCACTTGTAGGTTGGATGGCACTCTCTGAACTCTGCCATGGTGCCAGCTCTCTGGTGCTCATGCCTGTTCGATTATGGTGCCATGGTCGACTTTATGGTGCCATGGTTGACTTTATGGTTACCATGGTCGACTTTATGGTACCATACCTTTACCATGGTTCGATTATCACTTTGGAACCCTGCCATGGTCGACTCTTAGTGGTAGGCCCATGGTCATTGTAGTCCTGGTCAAATATGGTACCATGGTCGACTTTGGTCCATGGTCGACTTATGGTACCATGGTGACTTATGGTGTCATGGTCGACTAGGTCCGGTCGATTTTATGGTACCATGGTCGACTTTATGGTGCCATGGTCGACTTTATGGTACCATGGTCGACTTTATGGTGCCATGGTCGACCTTATGGTACCATGGTCGACTTTATGGTGCCATGGTCGACTTTATGGTACCATGGTCGACTTTATGGTGCCATGGTCGACCTTATGGTACCATGGTCGACCTTATGGTACCATGGTCGACTTTATGGTGCCATGGTCGACTTTATGGTACCATGGTCGACTTTATGGTGCCATGGTCGACTTTATGGTGCCATGGTCGACTTTATGGTACCATGGTCGACTTTATGGTACCATGGTCGACTTTATGGTGCCATGGTCGACCTTATGGTACCATGGTCGACTTTATGGTACCATGGTCGACTTTATGGTACCATGGTCGACCTTATGGTACCATGGTCGACCTTATGGTACCATGGTCGACTTTATGATGCTCTAGTGGAATAAGGAAAGGGGGAGGAGATAATGGGGAGGGGTGGAAGTAATGAGGAGGAGTGGAGTTAACGGGGACAGTTGTAGGTAATGGGGAGGTGGTGGTGGTAATGGGGAGGGGGTGAAGGTAATGGGGACGGGTGGAAGTAATGGGGAGGGGGAGGTAATGGGGAGGCGGCCACCTTGAGAGTACACTCACCCCAGCTTGGGCAGGTTTAAGGTCGTCCGTGTTGGTTCTCCCCTCCCCACTTCCCCTCCCCATCCTCACCTTCCCTTCTCCATCCCTACTTCTTCTCCCTATCTGCCACTCCGCCACCCTTCCCCTCCTCCACCGACCACCCGTCCCCTTCCCCTCACCTCCCCCTCCCCATCACCTCCCCCTCCCCATCACCTCCCCCTCCCCATCCTCTATACCAACCCACCAGTGTCTTGGCTGAGGCCGAGCAAATACAAGACGAAAGGAAAGGTAGGGAAAGTTAGTTAGGTGCTAGGTGCGGGGGCTGAGCAGAATAGCTAGTAGTTGATGGGCTAGGTGAGCTAGATTAAGGTGAGGGCTAGTAGTTAAGTGGGCAGGTGAGCTAGGTAGTAAGGTGGGCTAGTGGTAGGTTAGAGTGGCTAGGTGAGTAGCTAGTTAAGGTGGGCTAAGTACTAGGTAGTTAAGGTTGGCTAGGTGGTAGGTGAGCTTGTTAAGGTGGGCTAGTGCTAAGTAGTTAAGGTGGGCTAGGTGCTAAGTAGTTAAGGTGGGCTAGGTGCTAGGTAGCTAAGGTGGGCTAGGTGCTAGGTGAGCTAGTTAAGGTGGGCTAGGTGCTAGGTAGTTAAGGTGGGATAGGTGCTAGGTGAGTTAGTTAAGGTGGACTAGGTGCTAGGTAGTTAAGGTGGACTAGGTGCTAGGTAGTTAAGGTGGGCTAGGTGCTAAGTAGTTAAGTTGGGCTAGGTGATAGGTGAGTTGTTAAGATGTGCTAGATGAGCTAGTTAAAGTGGGCTAGGTGCTGGGTGAGCTAGGTGCTAGATGGGCTAGGTGCTAGGTGAGTTAGTTAAGGTGGGCTAGGTGAGTTAGTTAAAGTGGGCTAGGTGCTAGGTAGTTAAGGTGGGCTAGGTGCTAGGTAGTTAAAGTGGGCTAGGTGCTGGGTGAGCTAGGTGCTAGATGGGCTAGGTGCTAGGTGAGTTAAGGTGGGCTAGGTGAGTTAATTAAGGTGGGCTAGGTGAGTTAGTTAAGGTGGGCTAGGTGAGCTAGTTAAGGTGGGCTTGGTGCTAGGTGAGTTAGTTAAGGTGGGCTAGGTGCTAGGTGAGTTAAGGTGGGCTAGGTGCTAGGTGAGTTAGGTGAACCGGTCTCTAAATACCTGTCATGTGTTTTATCACGTTTATCCTATTATCGTGTGTGTGTGTGTGTGTGCTCACCTATTTGTGGTTGCAGGGGTCGAGTCATAGCTCCTGGCCCCGCCTCTTCACTGATTGCTACTAGGTCCTCTCTCTCCCTGCTCCATGAGCTTTATCAAACCTCGTCTTAAAACTATGTATGGTTCCTGCCTCCACTACGTCGCTTTCTAGGCTATTCCACTTCCTGACAACTCTATGACTGAAGAAATACTTCCTAACATCCCTTTGACTCATAGGAGTCTTCAACTTCCAATTGTGACCCCTTGTTTCTGTGTCCCCTCTCTGGAACATCTTGTCTCTGTCCACCTTATCTATTCCTCGCAGTATTTTATATGTCGTTGTCATGTCTCCCCTAACCCTCCTGTCCTCTAGTGTCGTCAGGCCGATTTCCTTAACCTTTCTTCGTAGGACAATCCCCTTAGCTCTGGGACTAGTCTTGTTGCAAACCTTTGCACTTTCTCTAATTTCTTGACGTGCTTGACCAGGTGTGGGTTCCAAACTGGTGCTGCATATTCCAGTATGGGCCTGACGTATATGGTGTACATAGTCTTGAATGATTCCTTAGTGAGGTATTGGAATGCTATTCTTAGGTTTGCCAGTCGCCCGTATGCTGCAGCAGTTATCTGATTGATGTGTGCCTCAGGAGATGTGCTCGGTATTATACTCACCCCAAGATCTTTTTCCTTGAGTGAGGTTTGCAGTCTTTGGCCACCTAGACTATACTCTGTCTGCGGTCTTCTTTGCCCTTCCCCGATCTGCAAACAGGGACACTTGTGTGTGTGTGTGTGTGTGTGTGTGTGTGTGTGTGTGTGTGTGTGTGTGTGTGTATACAAGTACTCACCTAGTTGTGGTTGCAGGGGTCGATTCACAGCTCCTGGCCCCGCCTCTTCACTGGACGCTACTGGGTCACTTCCTGCTCCATGTGTGTGTATGTGTGCCCCATAGTACTTATTTTCCGCCTCTCAGTCTGTCCCTCTCTGTCCTATCAGTTTCCCTGAGTATTTTGTATGTTGTTATCATGTCTCCCTCTGGTCTTCTGTCCTGTCATGTAGCTCAGCTCTGGAACTAGTCTTGTTGCAAACTTCTTCACTTTCTCTAGTTTCTTAACCTGCTTCCTGAGGTGTGGGTTCCATAGTGGTGCTGCGTACTCTAAGATGGACCTGACATGTTGTATAAAACATCCTAGGTAATTTACACGTATGTTAAACTATGTATGATAATTGTACTTATGTGAACTGTACCTAAATAACTTACACCCAGAATGATTCTTTGCTAATATTCCTGAAGGTCATCTCAGATTTATCAGGCAAACATTGGCTGCAGAGATTATTAACTTGAAGTGAGTCTCTGGTGATATGTTAGACACTATGCTTACTCCCAGATCCTTCTCTGAATGATGTCTGCAGCCTCTGTCCTCAGAACCTATACTCTGTATCTGGTCTTCTGGCACCTTCCCCAATCTTCATAATCTTGGATTTATTGTGGTTGAATTCCAGCAGCCACTTATCTTAGCAGTCTTGCAGGTAGTCCAGATCTATTTGTAGTCTTTCCTCACCTGTTTGTATTCTCCTCATTAGTTTTACTGGCTTGGGCCAGTGAGTGAATTGGACCTGCCTTGCATGGGCCAGTAGGCCTGCTGCTGTGCTGCTTTCTCATGTTCTCTTCAGATACATCTGACATAATTCCACCTGGAATGTCGTTCACATTAATGAGAAACAAGAGTGACCTTAATACCGATCCTTGTGGCATCCCTCTTGTTACTCTTCCCCGGACAATCACTCTTTGCTTCCTTCCCCTAAGGTACTCTGTGATCCACCGGATCACTTCCTTCCCCTAAGGTACTCTGTGATCCACCGGATCACTTCCTTCCCCTAAGGTACTCTGTGATCCACCGGATCACAGTAAATGCAGTCCACCCAACTCTCTCTCTCCTGTCTCAACTCTATATCACATAATTCTGAAACGTTGGTAAGACAAGACTTGCTATCTGTGAACCCATGCTGGTTATTGCTTAATATAACCAGGTTTCTCCAGGTGCAGCAGCACTCTCCTCCCTCTGAATACCTTCTCCTCTACCTTGCATGATCCACAGGTCAGCTACACTGCCCTCTAGTTCAGTGCCTCCTGCCTATATCTCCTGTCTTAAATATAGGCTCTACGTTCACTGTCTTCCAGATCTCTGGCAACTGTCTTGTGTTCATTGACTTGTTGCAGATGGTGGCTTGTAGTTCAGAGAGTTCTGCTACCTCTTCTGTGGGGTATTAACTGCTGTCCATCCAGTGACTGTGTTCCTCTCTCCAGTGACTGTGTACCTCTCTCCAGTGACTGTGTACCTCTCTCCAGTGACTGTGTACCACTCCAGGTAGGTAGACACTCTCCAGTGATTGTGTACCTTTCTCTTGTGACTGTACCACTCTCCACTGACTGTGTACCTCTCTCTTGTGACTGTACCACTCTCCACTGACTGTGTACCTCTCTCTTGTGACTGTACCATTCTCCACTGACTGTGTACCTCTCTCTTGTGACTGTACCACTCTCTAGTGACTGTGTACCTCTCTCTTGTGACTGTACCACTCTCCAGTGACTGTGTACCTCTCTCTTGTGACTGTACCACTCTCCACTGACTGTGTACCTCTCACTTGTGACTGTACCACTCTCCACTGACTGTGTACCTCTCTCTTGTGACTGTACCACTCTCCAGTGACTGTGTACCTCTCTCTTGTGACTGTACCACTCTCCTGTGGCTGTGTTCCACTCTCTTGTGACTGTACCACTCTCCAGTGGCTGTGTTCCACTCTCTTGTGACTGTACCACTCTCCAGTGACTGTGTTCCACTCTCTTGTGACTGTACCACTCTCCAGTGACTGTGTTCCACTCTCTTGTGACTGTACCACTCTCCAGTGACTGTGTTCCACTCTCTTGTGACTGTACCACTCTCCTGTGGCTGTGTTCCACTCTCTTGTGACTGTACCACTCTCCAGTGACTGTGTTCCACTCTCTTGTGACTGTACCACTCTCCTGTGACTGTGTTCCACTCTCTTGTGACTGTACCACTCTCCAGTGACTGTGTTCCACTCTCTTGTGACTGTACCACTCTCCAGTGACTGTGTTCCACTCTCTTGTGACTGTACCACTCTCCTGTGGCTGTGTTCCACTCTCTTGTGACTGTACCACTCTCCAGTGACTGTGTTCCACTCTCTTGTGACTGTACCACTCTCCTGTGGCTGTGTTCCACTCTCTTGTGACTGTACCACTCTCCAGTGACTGTGTTCCACTCTCTTGTGACTGTACCACTCTCCTGTGGCTGTGTTCCACTCTCTTGTGACTGTACCACTCTCCAGTGACTGTGTTCCACTCTCTTGTGACTGTACCACTCTCCTGTGACTGTGTTCCACTCTCTTGTGACTGTACCACTCTCCTGTGGCTGTGTTCCACTCTCTTGTGACTGTACCACTCTCCAGTGACTGTGTTCCACTCTCTTGTGACTGTACCACTCTCCAGTGACTGTGTTCCACTCTCTTGTGACTGTACCACTCTCCTGTGGCTGTGTTCCACTCTCTTGTGACTGTACCACTCTCCTGTGGCTGTGTTCCACTCTCTTGTGACTGTACCACTCTCCAGTGACTGTGTTCCACTCTCTTGTGACTGTACCACTCTCCTGTGGCTGTGTTCCACTCTCTTGTGACTGTACCACTATCCAGTGACTGTGTACCACTCTCCAGTGACTGTGTTCCACTCTCTTGTGACTGTACCACTCTCCAGTGACTGTGTTCCACTCTCTTGTGACTGTACCACTCTCCTGTGGCTGTGTTCCACTCTCTTGTGACTGTACCACTCTCCAGTGACTGTGTTCCACTCTCTTGTGACTGTACCACTCTCCAGTGACTGTGTTCCACTCTCTTGTGACTGTACCACTCTCCAGTGACTGTGTTCCACTCTCTTGTGACTGTACCACTCTCCTGTGGCTGTGTTCCACTCTCTTGTGACTGTACCACTCTCCAGTGGCTGTGTTCCACTCTCTTGTGACTGTACCACTCTCCAGTGGCTGTGTTCCACTCTCTTGTGACTGTACCACTCTCCAGTGACTGTGTTCCACTCTCTTGTGACTGTACCACTCTCCAGTGACTGTGTTCCACTCTCTTGTGACTGTACCACTCTCTTGTGACTGTACCACTCTCCTGTGACTGTGTATCACTCTCGTGTGACTGTGACCGTAGCTGTGCTGCAGTGTGTTATATAACACGGGTGTGGGCAACACAGTGCTAAGCTGTGCTATAGTGTGACAGTCCGCGACAGGAATTTCTGATATCACGTTGTGACGTGAGCGACTTCCAAGAAACTCTCGCACGTTTCGTGTCCTGAAGCAGCGATGTTTCGCCCTGTCCACCCCTCACTACCAGTCATGGATGGGGTAACAATCAGGCGTGTGGTAGTGGGGGATTTCAGTGTTTACATGAGGTAACAATCAGGTGTATGGTAGTGGGGGATGGCAGTGTTTACATGGGGTAACAATCAGGTGTATGGTAGTGGGGGATGGCAGTGTTTACATGGGGTAACAATCAGGTGTATGGTAGTGGGGGATGGCAGTGTTTACATGGGGTAACAATCAGGCGTATGGTAGTGGGGGATTTCAGTGTTTACATGAGGTAACAATCAGGTGTATGGTAGTGGGGGATGGCAGTGTTTACATGGGGTAACAATCAGGTGTATGGTAGTGGGGGATGGCAGTGTTTACATGAGGTAACAATCAGGTGTATGGTAGTGGGGAATGGCAGTGTTTACATGGGGTAACAATCAGGTGTTTTTTTTAGTGGGGAATGGCAGTGTTTACATGGGGTAACTATCAAGTGTATGGTAGTGGGGGATGGCAGTGTTTACATGGGGTAACAATCAGGTGTATGGTAGTGGGGGATGGCAGTGTTTACATGGGGTAACTATGAGGTGTATGGTAGTGGGGAATGGCAGTGTTTACATGGGGTAACAATCAGGTGTATGGTAGTGGGGATGACAGTGTTTACATGGGGTAACAATCAGGTGTATGGTAGTGGGGATGACAGTGTTTACATGGGGTAACTATCAGGTGTATGGTAGTGGGGGATTGGCAGTGTTTACATGGGGTAACAATCAGGTGTATGGTAGTGTGGATGACAGTGTTTACATGGGGTAACTATCAGGTGTATGGTAGTGGGGAATGGCAGTGTTTACATGGGGTAACAATCAGGTGTATGGTAGTGGGGATGACAGTGTTTACATGGGGTAACTATCAGGTGTATGGTAGTGGGGGATGGCAGTGTTTACATGGGGTAACAATCAGGCGTATGGTAGTTGGGGATGTCAGTGTTTACATGGGGTAACAATCAGGTGTATGGTAGTGGGGGATGTCAGTGTTTACATGGGGTTACAATCAGGAGTATGCTAGTGGGGAATGGCAGTGTTTACACGGGGTAACAATCAGGTGTATGGTAGTGGGGGATGGCAGTGTTTACATGGGGTAACAATCAGGAGTATGGTAGTGGGGGATGGCAGTGTTTTCATGGGGTAACAATCAGGTGTATGGTAGTGGGGAATGGCAGTGTTTACATGGGGTAACTATCAGGTGTATGGTAGTGGGGGATGGCAGTGTTTACATGGGGTAACAATCAGGAGTATGGTAGTGGGGGATGGCAGTGTTTACATGGGGTAACAATCAGGTGTATGGTAGTGGGGATGTCAGTGTTTACATGGGGTAACAATCAGGTGTATGGTAGTGGGGATGGCAGTGTTTACATGGGTAACAATCAGGTGTATGGTAGTGGGGATGTCAGTGTTTACATTGGGTAACAATCAGGTGTATGGTAGTGGGGATGGCAGTGTTTATATAGGGTAACAATCAGGAGTATGGTAGTGGGGATGGCAGTGTTTACATGGGGTAACAATCAGGAGTATGGTAGTGGGGGATGGCAGTGTTTACATGGGGTAACAATCAGGTGTATGGTAGTGGGGGATGGCAGTGTTTACATGGGGTAACAATCAGGTGTATGGTAGTGGGGAATGGCAGTGTTTACATGGGGTAACAATCAGGTGTATGGTAGTGGGGGATGGCAGTGTTTACATGGGGTAACAATCAGGCGTATGGTAGTGGGAAATGGCAGTGTTTACATGGGGTAACAATCAGGTGTATGGTGGTGGGGATGGCAGTGTTTACATGGGGTAACAATCAGGTGTATGGTAGGGGGATGGCAGTGTTTACATGGGGTAACAATCAGGTGTATGGTAGTGGGGATGGCATTGTTTACATGGGGTAACAATCAGGTGTATGGTAGTGGGGAATGCAGTGTTTACATGGGGTAACAATCAGGAGTATGGTAGTGGGGATGGCAGTGTTTACATGGGGTAACAATCAGGTGTATGGTAGTGGGGATGGCAGTGTTTACATGGGGTAACAATCAGGTGTATGGTAGTGGGGAATGGCAGTGTTTACATGGGGTAACAATCAGGTGTATGGTAGTGGGGGATGGCAGTGTTTACATGGGGTAACAATCAGGTGTATGGTAGTGGGGGATGGCAGTGTTTACATGGGGTAACAATCAGGTGTATGGTAGTGGGGGATGGCAGTGTTTACATGGGGTAACAATCAGGTGTATGGTAGTGGGGATGGCAGTGTTTACATGGGGTAACAATCAGGTGTATGGTAGTGGGGATGGCAGTGTTTACATGGGGTAACAATCAGGTGTATGGTAGTGGGGGATGTCAATGTTTACATGGGGTAACAATCAGGTGTATGGTAGTGGGGAATGGCAGTGTTTACATGGGGTAACAATCAGGTGTATGGTAGTGGGGGATGGCAGTGTTTACATGGGGTAACAATCAGGTGGGTGGGACGTCATACTTGTCAAGGTCGCTGCCTGACTCCGCCCAGCCAGGCCACCTCCACCTGCCTTCATGGGCACTCAACCAACATTCTTAACTACCCATTAACCTCATTAACGGTTCAGTTGCACCATTGTACGCAATTGAGGTTGTCTTGAGCAGTTAGAATGTTGTTAATTACCTGGTATAACCCCGCTTAAGTCAGGATGACTTAAGTTAAGGTCCTGGAAAGAAGCGGCAGTTTTGAACGTCATTACTTAAAAAATCGTATGTTAAAAGGCCTTTGTTTGCACCTGTGTTTGCTTAAACAAGCGTAAATTCGTGCGCCTTTCTTGATATGACTGGAGTAATACGCTTATTGGTGAAATCCGTTAAAAATAATAGCTTCGTTTAATGTCTCTGGGGAGAACTGGCAACTGCTTCACCAGAGTGACCAGGTCTTAAAAAAAAATTCTCTATTTTGTTTACCGATTTCTTTCCTCTTGATATTTTTTTAAGCTTCTCTCGTGTATGTAAACAATTTTATGGATTTAGTAGTTTTTAGCAAACACTGATGTAATATATACGTTAATTATTGTTATAATACTACGTTGTTATGTGTTAATTAAGAGAGAGTTGGACGTTGATTTATGGTGAGTGATGATATGTGCAACACCTGTGTGTTGTGCCACAGCTGTTATGTGCAATACCTGTGTGTCGTGCCACAACTGTTATGTGCAACACCTGTGTGTCGTGCCACAGCTGTTATGTGCAACACCTGTGTCGTGCCACAACTTATGTGCAACACCTGTGAGTCGTGCCACAGCTGTTATGTGCAACACCTGTGTCGTGCCACAGCTGTTATGTGCAACACCTGTGTGTCGTGCCACAGCTGTTATGTGCAACACCTGTGTGTCGTGCCACAACTGTTATGTGCAACACCTGTGTGTCGTGCCACAACTGTTATGTGCAACACCTGTGTGTCGTGCCACAACTGTTATGTTTAACACCTGTGTGTCGTGCCACAACTGTTATGTGCAACACCTGTGTGTCGTGCCACAGCTGTTATGTGCAATACCTGTGTGTCGTGCCACAGCTGTTATGTGCAACACCTGTGTGTCGTGCCACAGCTGTTATGTGCAATACCTGTGTGTCGTGCCACAGCTGTTATGTGCAACATCTGTGTGTCGTGCCACAGCTGTTATGTGCAACACATGTGTGTCGTGCCACAGCTGTTATGTGCAACACCTGTGTGTCGTGCCACAGCTGTTATGTGCAACACCTGTGTGTTGTGCCACAGCTGTTATGTGCAACACCTGTGTGTCGTGCCACAGCTGTTACGTGCAACACCTGTGTGTTGTGCCACAGCTGTTATGTGCAACACCTGTTTGTCGTGCCACAGCTGTTATGTGCAACACCTGTCCTGTGTCGTGCCACAACTGCTATGTGCAACACCTGTGTGTCGTGCCACAGCTGTTATGTGCAACACCTGTGTGTTGTGCCACATCTGTTATGTGCAACACCTGTGTGTCGTGCCACAGCTGTTATGTGCAACACCTGTGTGTCGTGCCACAGCTGTTATGTGCAACACCTGTGTCGTGCCACAACTGTTATGTGCAACACCTGTGTCGTGCCACAGCAGGTGATATGTGCAACACCTGTGTGTCGTGCCACAGCTGTTGACATGTGCAACACCTGTGTGTTGTGTCGCAGCTGTTATGTGCAACACCTGTGTCGTGCCACAGCTGTTGACATGTGCAACACCTGTGTGTCGTGCCACAGCTGTTGACATGTGCAACACCTGTTTGTCGTGCCACAGCTGTTATGTGCAACACCTGTGTCGTGCCACAGCAGGTGATATGTGCAACACCTGTTTGTCGTGCCACAGCTGTTATGTGCAACACCTGTGTCGTGCCACAGCAGGTGATATGTGCAACACCTGTTTGTCGTGCCACAGCTGTTATGTGCAACACCTGTGTCGTGCCACAGCAGGTGATATGTGCAACACCTGTGTGTCGTGCCACAGCTGTTGACATGTGCAACACCTGTGTGTTGTTCCGCAGCTGTTGATATGTGCAACACCTGTGTGTCGTGCCACAGTTGTCGATTTGTGCAACACCTGTGTGTCGTGCCACAGCTGTTATGTGCAACACCTGTGTCGTGCCACAACTGTTATGTGCAACACCTGTGTCGGGCCACAGCAGGTGATATGTGCAACACCTGTGTGTCGTGCCACAGCTGTTGACATGTGCAACACCTGTGTGTTGTGCCGCAGCTGTTATGTGCAACACCTGTGTCGTGCCACAGCTGTTGACATGTGCAACAACTGTGTGTCGTGCCACAGCTGTTGACATGTGCAACACCTGTTTGTCGTGCCACAGCTGTTATGTGCAACACCTGTGTCGTGCCACAGCAGGTGATATGTGCAACACCTGTTTGTCGTGCCACAGCTGTTATGTGCAACACCTGTGTCGTGCCACAGCAGGTGATATGTGCAACACCTGTTTGTCGTGCCAGCTGTTATGTGCAACACCTGTGTCGTCCACAGCAGGTGATATGTGCAACACTGTGTGTCGTGCCACAGCTGTTGACATGTGCAACACCTGTGTGTTGTGCCGCAGCTGTTGATATGTGCAACACCTGTGTGTCGTGCCACAGTTGTCGATTTGTGCAACACCTGTGTGTCGTGCAACAGCTCTTATGTGCAACACCTGTGTGTCGTGCCACAGTTATGTGCAACACCTGTGTGTCGTGCCACAGCTGTTGATAATGCACAGGTGTTATGTGCAACACCTGTGTGTCGTGCCACAGCTGTTGATAATGCACAGGTGTTATGTGCAACACCTGTGTATCGTGCCACAGCTGTTGATGTTTGCACAGGTGTTATGTGTAACACCTTTGTTTTCTGCCACAGCTGGTGATGGTATACAGGTGTTGGTGGTACACAGGTGTTGGTGGTACACAGGTGTTAGTGGTACACAGGTGTTGGTGGTACACAGGTGTTGATGGTACACAGGGGTTGGTGGTACACAGCTGTTGATGGCACACAGGTGATGATACACAGCTGTTGATGATTCTCAGCTGTTGATGGTACACAGGTGTTGATGATACACATGTGTTGATACACAGCTATTGATGGTACACGGGTGTTGATAGTACACGTGTTGATGATACACAGCTGTTGATGGTACACATGTGTTGATGGTACACATGTGTTGATACACAGCTGTTGATGGTACACGGGTGTTGATGGTGCACAGGTGTTGGTGGTACACATATGTTGATGCACAGTTGTTGATGGTACATACACACACACACACATAGATATATATATATATGTGTGTGTGTGTGTGTATAATGTATTTGTAGTAGCGAGTGAGTGTTATGGTGAGCAGTGTGTTAAGTATATGACTGTTACCACAGCACTCTCGTCTTGTGTTCAGTTTCCTGGTATCCAGGACTGCCGAGTTTCGTCTTCAAGTCAGGTATTAACATGTTCTGTATTAGGAAGGAGGAGGAGGGGAAAATGAGGTGACAAGATAAGAATAAGAAGGTAGGGTGGAGAAGGGGAGAAACGGAAAGATGTAAGAGGCGGAAGAGTAGAGGGAAGATGCAACATTAAAGGAAAGAGGTATGAGAAGGTATGTAGGAAGAGGGAGGAGGAGAAGCAGGAGGAAGAGGCAGAATGAAGGAGGAGAAAAGAGATAAGAGGAGGTAAGAGCAGTAGGAGAGGAGGAGGAGGAGGGGAACCATGGTGGTGAGATTGGTTGGATAATTATAGAGTGGCATTAAATCTTTCCCTATGTCACTTACCCATGAAACTCTCGAGCCTTCCTTGACTCATCTCCAGCCTTCCTTGACTCATCTCCAGCCTTCCTTGACTCATCTCCAGCCTTCCTTGACTCATCTCCAGCCTTCCTTGACTCATCTCCAGCCTTCCTTGACTCATCTCCAGCCTTCCTTGACTCATCTCCAGCCTTCCTTGACTCATCTCCAACCTTCCTTGACTCATCTCCAGCCTTCCTTGACTCATCTCCAGCCTTCCTTGACTCATCTCCAGCCTTCCTTGACTCATCTCCAGCCTTCCTTGACTCATCTCCAGCCTTCCTTGACTCATCTCTAGCCTTCCTTGACTCATCTCAGCCTTCCTTGACTCATCTCCAGCCTTCCTTGACTCATCTCCAGCCTTCCTTGACTCATCTCCAGCCTTCCTTGACTCATCTCCAGCCTTCCTTGACTCATCTCCAGCCTTCCTTGACTCATCTCCAGCCTTCCTTGACTCATCTCCAGCCTTCCTTGACTCATCTCCAGCCTTCCTTGACTCATCTCCAGCCTTCCTTGACTCATCTCCAGCCTTCCTTGACTCATCTCCAGCCTTCCTTGACTCATCTCCAGCCTTCCTTGACTCATCTCCAGCCTTCCTTGACTCATCTCCAGCCTTCCTTGACTCATCTCCAGCCTTCCTTGACTCATCTCCAGCCTTCCTTGACTCATCTCCAGCCTTCCTTGACTCATCTCCAGCCTTCCTTGACTCATCTCCAGCCTTCCTTGACTCATCTCCAGCCTTCCTTGACTCATCTCCAGCCTTCCTTGACTCATCTCCAGCCTTCCTTGACTCATCTCCAGCCTTCCTTGACTCATCTCCAGCCTTCCTTGACTCATCTCCAGCCTTCCTTGACTCATCTCCAGCCTTCCTTGACTCATCTCCAGCCTTCCTTGACTCATCTCCAGCCTTCCTTGACTCATCTCCAGCCTTCCTTGACTCATCTCCAGCCTTCCTTGACTCATCTCAGCCTTCCTTGACTCATCTCCAGCCTTCCTTGACTCATCTCCAGCCTTCCTTGACTCATCTCCAGCCTTCCTTGACTCATCTCCAGCCTTCCTTGACTCATCTCCAACCTTCCTTGACTCATCTCCAGCCTTCCTTGACTCATCTCCAGCCTTCCTTGACTCATCTCCAGCCTTCCTTGACTCATCTCCAGCCTTCCTTGACTCATCTCCAGCCTTCCTTGACTCATCTCCAGCCTTCCTTGACTCATCTCCAGCCTTCCTTGACTCATCTCCAGCCTTCCTTGACTCATCTCCAGCCTTCCTTGACTCATCTCCAGCCTTCCTTGACTCATCTCCAGCCTTCCTTGACTCATCTCCAGCCTTCCTTGACTCATCTCCAGCCTTCCTTGACTCATCTCCAACCTTCCTTGACTCATCTCCAGCCTTCCTTGACTCATCTCCAGCCTTCCTTGACTCATCTCCAGCCTTCCTTGACTCATCTCAGCCTTCCTTGACTCATCTCCAGCCTTCCTTGACTCATCTCCAACCTTCCTTGACTCATCTCCAGCCTTCCTTGACTCATCTCCAGCCTTCCTTGACTCATCTCCAGCTCTTGACTCATCTCAGCCTTCTTGACTCATCTCAGCCTTCCTTGACTCATCTCCAGCCTTCCTTGACTCATCTCAGCCTTCCTTGACTCATCTCCAGCCTTCCTTGACTCATCTCCAGCCTTCCTTGACTCATCTCCAGCCTTCCTTGACTCATCTCCAGCCTTCCTTGACTCATCTCACCTCTTGACTCATCTCCAGCCTTCCTTGACTCATCTCCAGCCTTCCTTGATCTCAGCTTTGACTCCCCGCCTTCCTTGACTCATCTCCAGCCTTCCTTGACTCATCTCCAGCCTTCCTTGACTCATCTCAGCCTTCCTTGACTCATCTCAACCTTCCTTGACTCATCTCAGCCTTCCTTGACTCATTCAGCCTTCTTGACTCATCTCCAGCCTTCCTTGACTCATTCCAGCCTTCCTTGACTCATCTCCAACCTTCCTTGACTCATCTAGCCTCCTTGACTCATCTCCAGCCTTCCTTGACTCATTCACTCCTTACTCTCAGCCTTCCTTGACTCATCTCCAACCTCCTTGACTCATCTCAGCCTTCCTTGACTCATCTCCAATCCTTCCTTGATCATCTCACCTTCTTGACTCATCTCACTCCTTGACTCATCTCCAGCCTCCCTTGACTCATCTCCATCCTCCCTTGACTCATCTCCATCCTCCCTTGACTCATCTCCATCCTCCCTTGACTCATCTCCATCCTCCCTTGACTCATCTCCATCCTCCCTTGACTCATCTCCAGCCTCCCTTGACTCATCTCCATCCTTTGACTGGAGATGACTCCAGTCTTCATTGACTCATCTCCAGTCTCTCCCCTCCCTTCAAGGGAGGAAGAGGCACAGACGATAATAAAGCGCTCTTAATCCAAGAGAATGGAGCTGTTCTCTTTTTTAAGTCTGATTGCCCTTGCGGCTTCTGCGCTTCCTCGTCAATATGGTCGATATAATTGCCTCTTCCAGCTTCCTCCATGGGCTCTTGAGTCTCTTCCAAGTCTTGTACTCTGGAAAGAGGCATCTGCTATGGACTCCCTTAAGTATCTTCCAGGTCTCATAGTATGGAAAGAGAGTAGCCTCCATGGACTAAAGTCTCTTCCATGTCTTGCAGTTCCTTCCAGCCATGGACTGGAAATGTCTTCCATGTATTGCAGTGTCTTCCAGCCATGGACTAAAGTCTCTTTTTATATCTTGCGGTTTCTTCCAGCCATGGACTGGAAATGTCTTCCGTGTCTCGCAGTTCCTTCCAGCGTCTCGTAGCCTGGAAGGAGTGAGTTCTTGCATGCGTCATCAAGTGTAGCTTTATCCCCTGTGTCTCAGTTCTCCTGGAAGATGTATGCAGATCTTCCAGCTAGCCATGTCTACACGTTTTATGGTCCTGGAAGACAGCCAACTCAAACCTCCTTTATTTTCCTCAAGTCTAATTATCTTTAGGATATTTTTTGGTCCTGGAAACTAGTTGTCTTCAGGCCACTTCATGGTCCTGGAAACTAGTTGTCTTCAGGTCACTTCATGGTCCTGGAAACTGTCTTCAAGTCACTTCATGGTCCTGGAAACTAGTCTTCAGGTCACTTCATGGTCCTGGAAACTGTCAAGTCACTTCATGGTCCTGGAAACTGTCAAGTCACTTCATGGTCCTGGAAACTAGAAGACAACTAGTTTCCCGGACCATAAAGTGACCTGAAGACTAGTCCTGGTCCTGGAAACTAGTTGTCTTCAAGTCACTTCATGGTCCTGGAAACTAGTTGTCTTCAAGTCACTTCATGGTCCTGGAAACTAGTTGTCTTCAAGTCACTTCATGGTAATGAAAACTGACTGAAAATTTTATGGTCCAAGGAGACTGAAGCCTTCATGGTGGAGGAGACTGACTGAAGCCTTCATGGTGGAGGAGACTGACTGAAGCCTTGATGGTGGAGGCGACTGACTGAAACCTTCATGGTGGAGGAGACTGACTAAAACCTTCATGGTGGAGGAGACTGACTGAAGCCTTGATGGTGGAGTTGACTGACTGAAGCCTTGATGGTGGAGGAGAGGATGGTTGACTGAGTCATGGTGGTCGCCAGGAACGTCTAAGGAACTTGGAACATACGTCAGTGACACAGGAAGCAGCATGATGATGAACTGTAAAAATCTGTCATAACTGTGGGCCCGGAGCACCTGTCAGGGACCCTCTGTAAATCACAGCGTTAGTCTGGCTCTTTCAGCTGCCTCCAAGTGTTAGTGTGGCTCTTTCAGCTGCCTCCAAGTGTTAGTGTGGCTCTTTCAGCTGCCTCCAAGTGTTAGTCTGGCTCTTTCAGCTGCCTCCAAGTGTTAGTCTGGCTCTTTCAGCTGCCTCCAAGTGTTAGTCTGGCTTTTCCAGCTCCCTCCAAGTGTATCACCCACTACCTACTACCACCCACTACCTACTACCACCCACTTCCACCTACTACTACCCACTACCACCTACAACCCACGACCACCTACTAGCATCTACCACCCAGTACCACCCACAACCATCCACTACCACCTACTACCACCCACTATCACCTACTAGCACTACCTGTATGGTGCCACAGGTGGTGCTAGTAGCTACTACCACCCACAACCATCCAATACCACCCGCTACCACCCACTGCCACCTACAACCCATTACCACCCACTACTGCCTACCACCCAATACCACCTGCCACCCACTACCACTCTGTTACGCCCAGACACAGTTTATTTACAAATATCCTGCATTTATGTTCATCTATCTAATATTACATTGCGATTATCATCGTTAATTGCTAAAACGATGTTAATCAGCTTTATAATATTACATATTCATTTTCATCTTTCATGTTTTCATTTATATATATGTACATAAGAGGGATCGTAGCAGTGGTAACAGCCATTCAATGTTTGTGACGTCACCTCTGGTGGCTACTCACCTGACGCAGCTCACAATTAAAATACCTTAAGTCAATAATGTTATCTACGTTATATTAAATATATATTTTACAAAGTTTTTTTTCGATCTCCTTATTAATCTGTACAGAAGAACGGAACTTATTACGATATTACGGGAGAATAAATTCTTGCCCTTGCCCTTGCACTCAATTTATCTTGTAACTACCAATACCTATGTAATCTGCAAGGAAATAAAAATTAACATCGCCTATGCCAATAAAGAATATCGTAATACACGCACTACCAACCATTACCACCAGCTACTACCTACTATCACCCACTACCACCCACTACCACCCACCATCTACCACCTATTACCTACCACCACCCACTACCTACCACCCACTACCACCTACCACCCATTACCATCCACTACCACCCAGTACCACCCAGTACCATCCAGTACCACCCAGTACCATCCACTACCACCTACTACCACCCACTACCACCCACTACCACTCACTACCACGTACTCCCACCCATTACCACCCTATACTACCCACCACCACCCACCACCGCCCACTACCACCCACCACCACCCACTACCTACTACCACCCACTACCTACTACCACCCACTACCACATACTACCATCCACTACCACCCACTATCTACTACTACCCACTGCCACCCACTATTTACTACTAACCACTGCCACCCACTATTTACTACTACCCACTGCCACCCACTGCCACCCCCACCGCCGACCACCAACTACCACCACCCCCCCCACCCACCCCCAATCATCTCTTCCGGTGATGACTTATTAAGTAATTTATGGGAAATTTAACCGATGTTAACGAGTTTGGTCATTAAGGTCGTCTAGCTGGGATCGAAGCTGGGATTTACGACTCTTTGGTGCCTTCCTAATTACTCTTATTGACAGTGCTACTACCATGATACCATGGTACTATCAGTCACTACCATGGTACACATCAACAGTCACTACCATGGTACCCATCAACAGTCACTACCATGGTACCCATCAACAGTCACTACCATGGTACCCATCAACAGTCACTACCATGGTACCCATCAACAGTCACTACCATGGTACCCATCAACAGTCACTACCATGGTACCCATCAACAGTCACTACCATGGTACCCATCAACAGTCACTACCATGGTACACAACAGTCACTACCATAGTACCCATCAACAGTCACTACCATAATACCCATCAACAGTCACTACCATGGTACCCATCAACAGTCACTACCATGGTACCCATCAACAGTCACTGCCATGGTACCCATCAACAGTCACTACCATGGTACCCATCAACAGTCACTACCATAGTACCCATCAACAGTCACTGCCATGGTAGCATGGTACCCATAATGAAAATAATATTAATGAAGGTACTAATTATAATAATAATAATATTATTATATTGTTATTGTTATTAATATTTAAAATAATATAGCAAAAAATAATAATGATAATCTTGTGTAGCACGGTGTACAAGGGTCGGGTCTTAGCTCCTGGGCCCAGCAGTTTCTACTGAGTGGTGATGGCTTGTGTCCCCTACACACACACACACACACACACACACACACACACACACACACACACCACACGCGGGGCCAGGAGCTATGAATCGACCCCTGCAACCACAACTAGGTGAGTACAACTAGGTGAGTACACACACACATGGCGCAGGGAGAGTGACCCGGTAGCGGCCAGTGAAGAGGCGGGGCCAGGAGCTGTGACTCGACCCCTGCAACCACAACTAGGTGAGAACACCTCCCCCTCCATCTTGAAGTGTGGTAACGTCCACTGCGTTATGTGTCCCATTAAGAATCTGTGAGTGTTCAGGTGTGGTTACATCACAGTATGGGGGATATACCGCACCAATATGCGGTACTTCCCCTGCTGTACTCTCACCTGTCCTACTCTCATACGTATCGCGAACAAGCGATACAAGATGCAAAACAACCACGGGGGGGGGATTGATGGCTGTAGGCCTTTCGTGTTCCAATCAACACATCAGGAGCTTGCAATGTTGCACAAATGAGTAAGTCCCCCACGACACTTCGTTTGTCCCCCACGATACTTCCTGTGTCCCCCACGATACTTCCTGTGTCCCCCACGATACTTCCTGGGTCCCCCACGATACTTCCTGTGTCCCCCACGATACTTCCTGTGTCCCACGATACTTCCTGTGTCCCCCACGATACTTCCTGTGTCCCCCACGATACTTCCTGTGTCCCCACGATACTTCCTGTGTCCCCCACGATACTTCCTGTGTCCCTACGATACTTCCTGTGTCCCCACGATACTTCCTGTGTCCCACGATACTTCCTGTGTCCCACGATACTTCCTGTGTCCCACGATACTTCCTGTGTCCCCACGATACTTCCTGTGTCCCCACGATACTTCCTGTGTCCCCACGATACTTCCTGTGTCCCCCACGATACTTCCTGTGTCCCACGACACTTCCTGTGTCCCCACGACACTTCCTGTGTTCCCCACGACACTTCCTGTGTCCCCCACGATCTTCCTGTGTCCCCACGACCTTCCTGTGTTCCCACGATACTTCCTGTGTCCCACGATACTTCCTGTGTCCCCCACGATACTTCCTGTGTTCCCCCACGACACTTCCTGTGTCCCCACGACACTTCCTGTGTTCCCCACGACACTTCCTGTGTCCCCCACGACACTTCCTGTGTTCCCACGACACTTCCTGTGTTCCCACGACACTTCCTGTGTCCCCCACGACACTTCCTGTGTTCCCCACGACACTTCCTGTGTTCCCACGACACTTCCTGTGTCCCCCACGACACTTCCTGTGTCCCCCACGACACTTCCTGTGTCCCCCACGACACTTCCTGTGTTCCCACGACACTTCCTGTGTCCCCACACTTCCTGTGTCCCACGACCTTCCTGTGTTCCCCACGACACTTCCTGTGTCCCCCACGACACTTCTGTGTTCCCCACGACACTTCCTGTGTTCCCACGACACTTCCTGTGTCCCACGACACTTCCTGTGTCCCCACGACCTTCCTGTGTCCCCACGACCTTCCTGTGTCCTCCACGACCTTCCTGTGTCCTCACGACACTTCCTGTGTCCCCACGACACTTCTGTGTCCCACACTTCCTGTGTCCCCACGACGCTTCCTGTGTCCCCCACGACACTTCTTGTGTCCCCCACGACACTTCCTGTGTCCCCACGACACTTCCTGTGTCCCCCACGACACTTCCTGTGTTCCCCACGACGCTTCCTGTGTCCCCACGACGCTTCCTGTGTTCCCACGACCTTCCTTGTTCCCCACGACCTTCCTGTGTCCACGACACTTCTTGTGTCCCCACGACATTTCTTGTGTCCCCCTGACACTTCCTGTGTCCCCACGACACTTCTGTGTCCCACGACACTTCTGTGTCCCACGACACTTCTGTGTCCCACACTTCCTGTGTTCCCACGACGCTTCCTGTGTTCCTCCACGACCTTCCTGTGTCCCACGACACTTCCTGTGTTCCCGACCTTCCTGTGTTCCCACGACACTTCTTGTGTCCCCACGACATTCTTGTGTCCACGACCTTCCTGTGTCCCCACGACCTTCCTGTGTCCCACGACACTTCCTGTGTCCCACGACACTTCCTGTGTCCTCACGACCTTCCTGTGTCCCCACGACACTTCCTGTGTTCCCCACGACCTTCCTGTGTCCCCACGACCTTCCTGTGTCCCACGACACTTCCTGTGTCCTCACGACACTTCCTGTGTCTCCACGACACTTCCTGTGTCACGACACTTCCTGTGTCCCCACGACCTTCCTGTGTCCCACGACCTTCCTGTGTCCCCACGACCTTCCTGTGTCCCCACGACACTTCTGTGTCCCACGACTTCCTGTGTTCCACGACCTTCCTGTGTCCTCCACGACACTTCCTGTGTCCCCACGACCTTCCTGTGTCCCCACGACGCTTCCTTGTCCCACGACCTTCCTGTGTCCCCGACACTTCCTGTGTCCCCACGACGCTTCCTGTGTCCACGACCTTCCTGTGTCCCCCACGACACTTCTGTGTCCCCCACGACACTTCCTGTGTCCTCCACGACACTTCCTGTGTCCCCCACGACACTTCCTGTGTTCCCACGACACTTCCTGTGTCCACGACACTTCCTGTGTCCCACGACGCTTCCTGTGTCCACGACTTCCTGTGTCCCCACGACCTTCCTGTGTTCCCGACCTTCTGTGTCCCCGACCTTCCTGTGTTCCCACGACGCTTCCTGTGTCCCCACGACCTTCTGTGTCCTCACACTCTTTCGACACCTTTTTCTTGACGACACTTCCTGTGTCCCGACACTTCCTGTGTCCCCACGACTCCTTGTCCCCTTGTGTTCCCACGACGCTTCCTGTGTCCCCCACGACGCTTCCTGTGTTCCCCACGACGCTTCCTGAGACCCCCCACGACACTTTCTGGCTACTGCCTCCATCATTTCATAGATTCTCTTTCTGTTAGAATTGTCTTTATTTAAATTCTAGACTTTGTATATTTACTTCTACTCCCTCTCTGCTCTCTCTCTCTCTCTCTCTTCTCTCTCTTCTTCTCTTCTCTCTCTCTTCTCTCTGCTTGCACCAGGTAAGATTGCCTTACTAAGAAAGCCTGTTACATGGGATCCGCCCGACCGCTCCCCCTCCTCTCTTCCCACACCACCCATGTACAATACCATTAACAACACCACCCACAACACCACCCCCGTACATAAGAAAGGAGGAACACTGCAGCAGGCCTACTGGCCCATGCGAGGCAGGTCCAATTCTCCCACCGACTTAAACCAATGCCTTGACCTGTCAGGTCAATCACCTTCACTTAAGGAAGGAGCACGGCATCTGACCTAGTAGCACAAGCTAGTCAGGTCCAACTCACACCCACTTATGTATTTATCTAACCTATTTTTAAAACTACACAACGTCTTAGCCTCTATAACGGTACTCGGGAGTTTGGTCCACTCATCCACAACTCTATTACCAAACCAATGCTTTCCTATATCCTTCCTGAACTTGAATTATTCCGTACAATACACACACACACACACACACACACACACACACACACACACACACACACACACACACACACATATATATATATATATATATATATATATATTTTTTTTTTTTTTCTCAACAAGTCGGCCGTCTCCCACCGAGGCAGGGTGACCCAAAACGAAAATACTTTCATCATCATTCAACACTTTCACCACACTCATACATAATCACCATATATATATATATGTGTGTCATTTATTTGGTAAATTAGACACATGTGCAACAATTTGGTATATTTATTGAGGAGACGTTTCGCCCCACAGCGGCTTCATCAGTCCAGTACAAAGAGGAAAAGTGAGGATCAGAAGGTAATCAGTCCCTCAGGCTGGAGTCGACTCCAGCCTGAGGGACTGATTACCTCAAACTCCTTCTGATCTTCACCATTCTTCTTTGTAACAATTGTGACTGATGAAGCCACTGTGGAGCGAAACGTCTCCTCAATAAAGATACGTGTTCCCTAGCTGGGTTGGTAGCGCACTGAGCTCACACACTGAGGTCCGGGGGTCGATCCTCTATACGGTGGAGACATTAGGACGTGTTTCCTTAAGACACCTGCTGTCCATGTTCACCTAGCAGGAAAATAGGTACCTGGGTGTTAGTGGACTGGTGTGGGTCGCATCCTGGGAACAAAATTGACCTAAGTTGTGGGAAATGCTGTGCATAACAAGGGGCTTTCTATATAGTAGTATGTCACTGATGTCAGCTATGGTCTGTATAAGTTGTATCATGTACTGGTAGAAATAATCATTATTAGTATTAGTATAAGTGATACACAAGTGTTCAATCAAGGTGCAAAGTGTCATTATAAGTGCCATGATAAATGGCACCCACACGTGTAGCGATTTTCTTTAAATGTAAAAAAATATAAGTGCCAGGGTGATTGAGTGCCAGAGTGCCGTACCTGTAAGGTCATAGAGTGCCAAGGTATTCCCCCATATGGTGTTTGTGGGGGAAGTGCCAAGCTTCCTTCCAAGGTCGAGGCATGGGGTGCCAGGTGAAGGTGGTGCCAATTGGGGCTACGAGGAGAGGGAGAGAGTGCCAGCCCTCGAGGCTGCCAGCCTTCAAGTGTAAATGTTTAGGTTTTGAGGCTGGAACTATTGGCACTGTAGGTGTGGGAGGGGCAAGGAAGGGAAGGAGGAGGAAGGGAAGGTGGGAGGAAGGGAAGGTGGGTGGGAGGGAGGGTCCACGGAATGAATTATTACACAGGTGATTATTGCAGGAAGACTTCACGTTGGTTCTTGAAGACCCTCGTGTAGTAGATAGTCTTTAACGACCCTCGTGTAGTAGATAGTCTTTAACGACCCTCGTGTAGTAGATAGTCTTTAACGACCCTCGTGTAGTAGATAGTCTTTAACGACCCTCGTGTAGTAGATAGTCTTTAACGACCCTCGTGTAGTAGATAGTCTTTAACGACCCTCGTGTAGTAGATAGTCTTTAACGACCCTCGTGTAGTAGATAGTCTTTAACGACCCTCGTGTAGTAGTCTTTAACGACCCTCGTGTAGTAGTCTTTAACGACCCTCGTGTAGTAGATAGTCTTTAACGACCCTCGTGTAGTAGATAGTCTTTAACGACCCTCGTGTAGTAGATAGTCTTTAACGACCCTCGTGTAGTAGTCTTTAACGACCCTCGTGTAGTAGATAGTCTTTAACGACCCTCGTGTAGTAGTCTTTAACGACCCTCGTGTAGTAGATAGTCTTTAAAGACCCTCGTGTAGTAGATAGTCTTTAACGACCCTCGCGTAGTAGATAGTCTTTAACGACCCTCGTGTAGTAGATAGTCTTTAACGACCCTCGTGTAGTAGATAGTCTTTAACGACCCTCGTGTAGTAGTCTTTAACGACCCTCGTGTAGTAGATAGTCTTTAACGACCCTCGTGTAGTAGTCTTTAACGACCCTCGTGTAGTAGTCTTTAACGACCCTCGTGTAGTAGATAGTCTTTAACGACCCTCGTGTAGTAGATAGTCTTTAACGACCCTCGTGTAGTAGATAGTCTTTAACGACCCTCGTGTAGTAGATAGTCTTTAACGAAACTCGTGTAGTAGATAGTCTTTAACGACCCTCGTGTAGTTGATAGTCTTTAACGACCCTCGTATAGTAGATAGTCTTTAACGACCCTCGTGTAGTAGATAGTCTTTAACGACCCTCGTGTAGTAGATAGTCTTTAACGACCCTCGTGCAGTAGTCTTTAAAGACTATTAACCTGCAGTTAAGAACATGAATTACCAGACACTAAGAATGGTTGCTACATTCTCATACACAATCATTCTTTCACATTCACTCTTTCTCCCTCTCTCTCACTTCCCTCTCTCTCACTCTCACACACACTCATTCTCTCTCACTCTCTCCACTCTCACTCTCATTCTCTCTCACTCATTCTCTCTCACTCCCCTCTCTCTCACTCCCCTCTCTCTCACTCACACTCATTCTTCTCACTCTCTCCACTCTCACTCATTCTCTCTCACTCTCATTCTCTCTCTCACTTTCTCTTTCTCTTTCACACAGACACACAAAGAGACGTGAATTACAACAAACTTTAGTATACTACAGCAGACTTGATTAAACTACAGCAGACTTGATTAAACTACAGCAGACTTGAGTATACTACAGCAGACTTTATTAAACTACAGCAGACTTGATTAAACTACAGCAGACTTGATTAAACTACAGCAGACTTGATTAAACTACAGCAGACTTGATTAAACTACAGCAGACTTGATTAAACTACAGCAGACTTGATTAAACTACAGCAGACTTGATTAAACTACAGCAGATTTGAGTATACTACAGCAGACTTGATTAAAATATAGCAGACTTGAGTATACTACAGCAGATTTGAGTATACTACAGCAGACTTGAGTTTTAAAACGTGAGGTTGGAGTGCTGAAGGAGGAGGTCCTGCTTCTCCAGGATGAAATTAGGAGGCTGAAGGTTCACCTCAATGGTTTTGGAAGAGAGGGTGAGGTGGCTGCAGTTCTGGAGGGGAATAGGGATACCAGTAGTGAGGTGCAGTCTGCCACTCCTGCAGGAGGGTGAAGGGGGAGGAAGAAAGGCTACTAGGAGTGAGGTGCAGTCCAGCACCTGCTACAAATGGCAGTGGTTCCCAGTAAAGGCAGGAACATCAAAATAAGGAAGGTTAGAGAAGACTTGAAGGTAGGAAATCGCTTCTCTGTTCTTCAGGATGAGTGTACTCCAGTGGCCAGTGAAGGTAAAGGTACTACTTTCCCAAGTGAAGGTAAGGGTACTACTTCCCCAAGTGAAGGTAAAGGTACTACTTCCCTGCTAATAGAGGTAGCAATTCTTGTGTAGGTGACTCACAGGTAAGATATATGGACCGTGTTTTCTGTAATAGGAATAAAGGTGAGAGAGAGGGTGTGCTTCCTGGAGCTGGTGTTGGAGACATAGTCAGCAGGTTGGATATATCATGTCAGGTAATGGGGACAAACCCATTATCTGTCTCAGTGCTGTGGAAATGATATTGGGAAGGGTAGGAGAGAAAGAGCTGCTAGAAATACGCGATAGAGTAAAAAAAAGGGGG
>WNWK01001049.1:240000-333812 GCA_009830355.1 Cherax destructor | reverse complement strand
TATGTTAGTGTAGTATGTTAGTGCAGTATGTTAGTGCAGTATGTTAGTACAGTATGTTAGTGCAGTATGTTAGTACAGTATGTTAGTGCAGTATGTTAGTGCAGTATGTTAGTGCAGTATGTTAGTACAGTATGTTAGTGCAGTATGTTAGTGCAGTATGTTAGTACAGTATGTTAGTACAGTATGTTAGTGCAGTATGTTAGTACAGTATGTTAGTACAGTATGTTAGTGCAGTATGTTAGTACAGTATGTTAGTGCTGTATGTTAGTGCTGTATGTTAGTACAGTATGTTAGTGCAGTATGTTAGTACAGTATGTTAGTACAGTATGTTAGTGCAGTATGTTAGTACAGTATGTTAGTGCAGTATGTTAGTGCAGTATGTTAGTGCAGTATGTTAGTGCAGTATGTTAGTACAGTATGTTAGTGTAGTATGTTAGTGTAGTATGTTAGTGCAGTATGTTAGTGCAGTATGTTAGTGCTGTATGTTAGTACAGTATGTTAGTGCAGTATGTTAGTGCAGTATGTTAGTGCAGTATGTTGGTACAGTATGTTAGTCAGTATGTTAGTGCAGTATGTTAGTGCAGTATGTTAGTACAGTATGTTAGTGCAGTATGTTAGTGCAGTATGTTAGTGCAGTATGTTAGTGCAGTATGTTAGTGCAGTATGTTAGTGCAGTATGTTAGTGCAGTATGTTAGTGCAGTATGTTAGTGCAGTATGTTAGTGCAGTATGTTAGTGCAGTATGTTAGTGCAGTATGTTAGTGCAGTATGTTAGTGCAGTATGTTAGTGCAGTATGTTAGTGCAGTATGTTAGTGCAGTATGTTAGTGCAGTATGTTAGTGCAGTATGTTAGTGCAGTATGTTAGTGCAGTATGTTAGTGCAGTATGTTAGTGCAGTATGTTAGTGCAGTATGTTAGTGCAGTATGTTAGTGCAGTATGTTAGTGCAGTATGTTAGTGCAGTATGTTAGTGCAGTATGTTAGTGCAGTATGTTAGTACAGTATGAGATGGAGGAAGAGGTGGATATGGTCACCAAGTTGCACTTAAATGACGTATATTTATGTTATTAGTTACAATTTCATTATTCCATTCGTCTATGATAGACTTTGAGAAAATAAATAATAGGAATGTTACATAACATTTAAACGTAATGGAGATAGCAAAATTAGAAAAAAACCCGACATATGGACGAGTGTAATGGTGTTCTGTTTCTGTGCGTGCGCGCGTGCTCTCTGAGAACACTTGAGAACACCTGCAGATATTAGGGAGAGTTTAAAAAAAGACTCCTTTCATATGCCTATAGTTAAATATACCATCGCTCTATCAAAACAATTATGGATATTTTTACTCAAATAATAAGCTAGGATGTTCATCCTCGAATATTTTGAAAAGTGAGTTATTTTGATATTTACTAAACCTGAGTTTATATATATGAAGCAATCGTAATGATTATTTTTTACAGCACATTCAGTACTCATTGGTATACAAGCCAAGTAGCATATATTAGCAATAGTCCCCAGGTTTTTTATTTGGGGGGGGGGCGTTTCACAGCGGATATTTAGGATAAAAAAATTGCAGCTTCCCTACTTTTGTGAAAAAAATACATAACAGTATTTTTCTTTACAAAAAACAATTATTTGCAATTGCTTTATCACATTCCAGTAAAAAAAACATTTGCCTGAATGGAGATAATTGTTGCCCCATTATTAAAAAAAAATATTTTTCAACCAATCGTCTTGAATCTTATCTTTAATTTAGTTTTCGCAAACCCACTGTAAATTCTCACAAAAAAATGCAAGAAATCGCACAATAAACAAAAAATACGATACCAGGATCCTTAAGTCCGGTGGCAAAGCCAATATGTTGTAGTTTGACTTATGTGTTTGTTGGAATTCTAATTATGCAGAAGTTTCAAAACAAACAAATTTAATCGAGGTCAAGTTTTGAAGAGAATATGACAAAAGTAGAATGTTTTGCTTGAAAATCATTATTTTAATTACCACAGTTTAGTTTTCCCGATTTTCTTGTTTTAAGGTTAGTTTTACAAGGATGGATTTAAGTTTTATAATTTATTGGAAAATGTGATACTTTTACTTACCATCTAAAAAAAGAATGGTACAACAAAAGGTGTTAATTCAGTATTTAATAATATTTATTAGCATTTTAAAAAAACTTGGTTTGGTTAATCTAATATAGCAGAAATGTGGTTAAGAAATAACTTTTTTTATTTAGAATATTCCTTGATGGGGTGAGAGGGAATGAAATAGTTAAGGACTGGAGAGGGACTTAGACTCACTCCTGCTACTCTCTATCTGAGACTTATATTTAGATGGAACTCACTACCCAGAGAGAAGTCATAACCCTGCTCTACTTTTCATAGGAATTTATACGCCCCTGAACTCACCGTGGAGTATTGACCATCTCCCTGGAAAAGGACAATAGCGAGGATGACGAGTTTGAGGACTAGGTCGACGCCATTGACCATGATGAGTGACCTCTGTCGCTGGCGATGGGAGTACCTCTGGAACGCCACCTCCAGCTGCTGATCCTTGAAGCTGCACCAGAAGGAAGAAGTCAATGTTAGTCTGATACACAATCTGCTTTCTTCTTTAAATTAACCTTAGTTTAAAAACGTATACTTGAGGCAATATCCTTAAATAGAGCTCCCAGCATTTAGTGTTCTAGTTGCTGTCCTTGGATATTGTCAGTGGTCATTGTAAGTGATCGACTCAATGAACATACCAATAAGAGTATAAGAAAGTTTCCAAAGTCTAAAAAGTGTGATAAGGTCAAAAAATTTACAATTTAAATTTGAATGTGGGAGTCTTTTCTGGAGTCCTGAATGAGGGCCAGCGAGAGGCGGGTCAGTGCTCCTGGCATTGTGTTGCCACAAGTGATGCAAAAAAAAGTTATTAACAACAGGTCAAGGTTGTGACCTCAATCAGAAAAAAATGCAAACATCTGGTCAGTGATGGTTGTAGTGCCATGATAAAGTCGTTAATAAGTGATTTGGAAAAGAAAGAAAGATACAACAAATTTCTGCAGTTGGTGTTGCTAGAGATGAGCAGTGAAAACAATTAGCATCATAAGGTCTGTTGCGTATAGTTATTCATACAATAGAGTAAATTTTTATGAAAATTCGAAAAAGGTGAAGAGGGTAATACGAAAAACATGGAGTGAGAAAAAACATAGTAACTTCTTAGTGGAATTTCGAGACGCGGTGTTACTTGTGGAAATATAAACTGTAGAGTTGGCAGAAGTCGCAATATACACAACAGAAAGCCAATACTTTTCCACTAAAGTTTCTACCCCAGTGCTATACCTTTCCTAACAGTGATTACCATAGAAATTGGTATGGTGGAGTTAGAAAATATTTATAAAAAAATAAATACAAAGATATACGACGGACCAATATCTCAAGTTGCTCACCATCACATATAAACTGCCAGAGATCACCAGTTCAACAAATCTATAGAAGTATGTATATATAAACGAAACTCTAAATACTCCGCTAAGAACTTATTTAGTAATCCTCTACAATAGCTGGCCTTTCCGAAACTATATAAAATGGAACACTGAGAAATATAAAATCTCCAGAGTGTATATACAAAACTGTAATACCAGTTAGCTGGTATTACAGTTTTGTAATTCCGAGATATTTAAACGTATGATACCTTTAAAAGTATATATACCAAAGACTTAAAAAAATATACAAACTGAAAACTAAATACTTTTAAAGAAATTATTTATATTAGCTAGCTAAGAAATCTGTCAATTTCAATGGGACTATATAAAGCCTATAAAAGAATATATATATAAATATAAAACATATATAGCAGCGTACTATTAGATCTGCCTTGAATACAAGTTCAATGGGAACTGAAACTATCAAACCTCTAAAAGTAAATTATATATATATATATATATATATATATATATATATATATATATATATATATATATATATATATATATATATATATATATATTTTATGCAAAAAGATCACAGTAAACAGGTGATATTAAAATATGCAAGACAACCACTATGAAAAAATAGAAGAATTCCAAGCGCTTTCGTGACTGCTCACGATAATGTGAGTGATAATGTGAGCAGTCAAGCGCTTGAATTCTTCTATTTTCATTTATATATATATATATATATATATATATATATATATATATATTATATATATATATATATATATATATATATATATATATATATATATATATATAGGTAGTAGGTTGGTAGACAGCAACCACCCAGGGAGGTACTACCGTCCTGCCAGGTGACTGTGAAACAGAAACCTGAAACTGTTTTACATGATGGTAGGATTGCTGGTGTCTCCCATAAACACGCTGGATAACAGGTATATCTAGCTACTTCTACTTACACTTTAGGTCACACTACACTGTCATACACATGCATATATATACATACACACATCTAGGTTTTCTTCTTTTTCTTAATAGCTCTTGTTCTTTTATTTTCTCTATTGTCCATGGGGAAGTGGAAAAGAATCTTTCCTCCGTAAGCCATGCGTGTCGTATGAGGCGACTAAGATGCCGGGAGCAATGGGCTAGTAACCCCTTCTCCTGTACAAATCTACTAAAAACGAGAAGAAGAAAAACTTTATAAAACTGGGTTGTCTGAATGTGCGTGGATGTAGTGCGGATGATAAGAAAGAGATGATTGCCGATGTTATGAATGAAAAGAAGTTGGATGTCCTGGCCCTAAGCGAAACAAAGCTGAAGGGGTAGGCGAGTTTCAGTGGGGAGAAATAAATGGGATTAAGTCAGGAGTATCTGAGAGAGTTAGAGCTAAGGAAGGGGTAGCAATAATGTTGAAGGATCAGTTATGGAAGGAAAGAGGGAATATGAATGTGTAAATTCAAGGATTATGTGGATTAAAATAAGGGTCGGATGCGAAAAGTGGGTCATAATAAGCGGGTATGCACCTGGAGAAGAGAGGAGTGTAGAGAGAGAGAGAGATTTTGGGAGATGTTAAGCGAATGTATAGGAACTTTTGAACCAAATGAGAGAGTAATTGTGGTAGGGGACCTAAATGCTAAAGTGGGAGAAACATGCAGAGAGGGTGTAGTAGGTAAGTTTGGGGTGCCAGGTGTAAATGATAATGGGAGCCCTTTGATTGAACTTTGCATAGAAAGGGGTTTAGTTATAGGTAATACATATTTTAAGAAAAAGAGGATAAATAAGTATACAAGATATGATGTAGGGCGTAATGACAGTAGTTTGTTGGACTATGTATTGGTAGATAAAAGACTGTTGAGTAGACTTCAGGATGTACATGTTTATAGAGGGCCACAGATATATCAGATCACTTTTTAGTTATAGCTACAGTGGGAGTAAAGGTAGATGGGATACAAGGAAAATAGAATCAGTAAGTAAAAGAGAGGTGAAGGTTTATAAACTAAAAGAGGAGGCAGTTAGGGTAAGATATAAACAACTATTGGAGGATAGATGGGCTAGTGAGAGTGTAGGCAATGGGGTCGAAAATGTATGGGGTAGATTTAAAAATATAGTGTTAGAGTGTTCAGCAGAAGTTTGTGGTTACAGGCGAGTGGGTGCGGAGGGAAGAGGAGCGATTGGTGGAATGATGATGTAAAAGAGTAGAAGGGAGAAAAGTTAGCATATGAGAGGTTTTACAAAGTAGAAGTGATGCAAGGAGGGAAGAGTATATGGAGAGAAAAAGAGGGTTAAAGAGTGGTGAAGCAATGTAAAAGAGAGCAGATGAGAGAGTGGGTGAGATGTTATCAGCAAATTTTGTTGAAAATAAGAAAAGTTTTGGAATGAGATTAATAAGTTGAGGAAGCCTAGAGAACAAATGGATTTGACAGTTAAAAATAGGAGAGGAGAGTTATTAAATGGAGAGTTAGAGGTATCGGGAAGATGGAGAGAATATTTTGAGGATTTGTTAAATGTTGATGAAGACAGGAAGCTGTGATTTCGTGTGTAGGGCAAGGAGGAATAACATCTTGTAGGAGTGTGGAAGAGCCAGTTGTGGGTGTAGGGAAGTTCGTGAGGCAGTGGGTAGAATGAAAGGGGTAAGGCAGCTGGGATTGATGGGATATAGATAGAAATGTTAAAAGCAGGTGGGGATATAATTTTGGAGTGGTTGGTGCTATTATTTAATAAATGTATGGAAGAGGGTAAGGTACCTAGGGATTGGCAGAGAGCGTGTATTGTTCCTTTGTATAAAGGCAAAGGGGACAAAAGAGAGTGCAAAAATTATAGGGGAATAAGTCTGTTGAGTGTACCTGGTAAAGTGTATGGTAGAGTTATTATTGAAATAATTAAGAGTAAAACAGAAAGCAGGATAGCAGATGAACAAGGGGCTTTAGGAAAGGTAGGGGTGTGTAGACCAAGTGTTTACAGTGAAACATATAGGTGAACAGTATTTGGATAAGGGTAAAGATTTTTTTGTGGCATTTATGGATTTGGAAAAGGCGTATGATAGGGTAGATAGGGGGGCAATGTGGCAGATGTTGCAGGTGTATGGAATAGGAGGAAGGTTACTGAAAGCAGTGAAGAGTTTTTATGAGGATAGTGAGGCTCAGGTTAGAGTGTGTAGGAGGGAAGGGGACTATTTCCCAGTAAAATTGGGCCTTAGACAAGGATGTGTGATGTCACCGTGGTTGTTCAATATATTTATAGATTGGGTTGTAAGAGAAGTGAATGCGAGGGTCTTGGCAAGAGGTGTTGGGCTAAAAGATAAAGAAGCAAATACAAAGTGGGAGTTGTCACAGTTGCTTTTGCTGATGACACTGTGCTTTGGGAGATTCTTAAGAGAAGTTGCAGAGGTTGGTGGATGAATTTGGTAGGGTGTGTAAAGAAAAAAATTGAAAGTGAATATAGGAAAGAGTAAGGTGATGAGGATAACAAAAAGAATAGGTGACGAAAGATTGGATATCAGATTGGAGGAGAGAGTATGGAGGAGGTGAATGTATTCAGATATTTGGGAGTGGACATGTCGGCGGATGGGTCTATGAAGGATGAGGTGAATCATAGAATTGATGAGGGAAAAGGGTGAGTGGAGCACTTCGGAATCTGTGGAGACAAAGAACCTTGTCCATGGAAGTAAAAGGGAATGTATGAGAGTATAGTTATACCAACGCTCTTATATGGGTGTGAAGCATGGGTGATGAATGTTGCAACGAGGAGAAGGCTGGAGGCAGTGGAGATGTCATGTCTGAGGTCAATGTGTGGTGTGAATATAATGCAGAGAATTCGGAGTTTGGAAATTAGGAGGAGGTGCGGGATTACCAAAACGATTGTCCAGAGAGCTGAGGAGGGGTTGTTGAGGTGGTTTGGACATGTAGAGAGAATGGAACGAGACAGAGTGACTTCGAGAGTGTATAAATCTGTAGTGGATGGAAGGCGGGGTAGGGGTCGGCCTAGGAAAGGTTGGAGGGAGGGTAAAGGAAGTTTTGTGTGCGAGGGCTTGGACTTCCAGCAAGCATGTGTGAGCGTATTTGATAGGAGTGAATGGAGGCATATGGTTTTTAATACTTGACGTGCTGTTGGAGTGTGAGCAAAGTAACATTTATGAAGGGATTCAGGAAACCGGCAGGCCGGACTTGAGTTCTGGAGATGGGAAGTACAGTGCCGGCACTCTGAAGGAGGGGTGTTAATGTTGCAGTTTTATAACTGTAGTGTAAAGCACCCTTCTGGCAAGACAGTGATGGAGTGAATGATGATGAAAGTTTTTCTTTTTCGGGCCACCCTGCCTTGGTGGGAATCGGCCGATGTGTTAATAAAAAAAAAAATATATATATATATATAAAGTAGGTGTACCAGCTCAGTGTGACACTGTAACCATTTAAATCAATCAGTATATATATATATATATATATATATATATATATATATATATATATATATATATATATATATATATATATATATATTGTGTGTGTGTGTGTGTGTTGTTGTGTGTGTGTGTGTGTGTGTGTGTGTGTGTGTGTGTGTGTGTGTGTGTGTGTGTTATATACTTGCTTGAATATAAGAAGTCAAGTGTCAGGAGTATAGTTGGGTGTATGAGACTGAAATAATAATTAACTTAAAATAGTATATAAATATTCAATAAAAGTATATATATCAAACACTAGAAGAATGTAAAGAACTACAATATAGCAACACAAAACTACATCATGAAATGATGTATACACTGCACAAGCAGCCGAAACTGGGCTTCTGCCTGGATTACTTGCAATTTCTGTGGAAAATGGTGTCATGCTTCATGTGCAGACATTCAGCATTCACCCACAAAGGATATTAAACCAGGAAAATGTTTTTGGGTCTGCCCGAACGATAGCCAACTGTGGGAAAAAAATTGCATCTATACTAAAAGACAGAAACATCAAAACAGCCTTTTTAAAAACTTTACAGCCTTGTATGAGAGTTGGGAACATAAAAGAAGTGGGTCAGATGGAGGTGTCGCCCCTGGTGCGGGTGCTGTCTTCGAAGACAATACCTGTAAGAATACAGAAACGAAAGCTAGTGCCACGGAGGGAGGACAGGAGACCTGGAGCTATGGAAACAGGTGTAGACAAGGATAAGCAAACCCCAAAGTTACAAAATAGCAATACAACTGTATTGCTATTTTGTATGAGGAATAATGAAAATATAATATCAGTAAAAACTGGTGGAGGCACCCTTGTTAGCACAGGTGCTGTAGACACTGGGGAGTCAGAAAAAAATGTACCAGTAGGGAATGGAGCCACGAAAAACCATGGCAAACATAAATCAAACCTATGCAAATTCTATAGGCATGGGATATCTGGAGAAACAGGTAGGACGTGACACTTTGACCACCCCAGAAAATGCCTTGCCCACATGACAGCAAGAGAATGAATCTCTTCTTCCTCTGAGTTTTCCACCCTGAAATGTGTCGCTCTTCAGTCCAGGAAAGATATTGCTGTAACTTGTATTGTCAGGCACACTACCTAAAGGGGACAAGAAGATACAGAACATTTATACCATGAAAAAACCAGGGTAGCCACAACCACTCCAGAGAGAAAGAGGTTTTTTAGCACGAGGAATGAAAAAAAGCTGGCAAGAAATGACAGAAATCGTACACCAACTCAAATCACTTCTGGCGTGGAGGCACAGTCAGTGGCCTCCACTCCAAATCAACAGATATTAATGCCAGAAAAAAGCCCTTCCCCCCACATATCACCAATATGGCAACGTTCATCTTTTCAAATATACAGGGTCTAAAGTCAGCAACAAACAACAAAATACCTTTCATCAGTGGACTGCTCACAGAGTCAAATGCAATGTTCGCAGGTTTCACAGAGACCCACATAAAAGATCACTTTGACAACGAAATGTGGATCCAGATGTGACAGAGTGAACAAGCAAAAAGGGGGACTTGGGCTGTATGTCACAGAGTCACTGATATGCTCGGAACTAATAAACACCTCAAATGATGATGTTGAAGTTTTGGCAATAAAGATCGAGATCCAAAACCTTGTCATTGTGGTTGTACACAAACCTCAAGATGCAGCTTCCCAATAATTCCAGGAACAGCTTTTGAAAATTTATCACTGTCTGGAAAATCTTTCAGCTCCTGTCCTAGACAGCTTGCTGCTAAGAGATTTCAACGTAAGACACCTAAAATGGAGGAATGTAGTAAATAATGCTCTAGCATTTTCATTTGAGCTGCTTCCTGGGGAGGCAGCTGAGATTAAAATTCGCACACACACGAGCTATTAAATATCTGCACCAAATTCACCTTAAACCAGCAAATAATAGAGCCAACAAGACTGGAGAATACACTGGACCTCATCTTCACCAACAGTAATTTACTGATATGAAATATAATCGTATCAAAGAAAATATACTCAGATCACAACATAATAGAGGTACAGACCAACAGAATGTCATCACTTATGAGGGTGCCTTCCCCAAATTCAACTTCAATAACAAAAACATACGGTGGGACCAAGTCAACCATGTCATAAATGAAACAGGCTCGAAAGTTGTTCTAAGCAACATGGATCCGAACCTATGTCTAGAAAAAAAATTAACTCTGTGGCACTTGAGGTATGCTTAAGGCATATTCCTTAAAGGAAAAGGAAGAGAAAATGTAAACTAGAAAGGGAGAGGGGCTCCCTATACAAGCGAAGGTGAAGAATCACAGAACAGCTGAAAGAAGGCAATATACAGTAAACCCTCGGTTTTCGTTCACCTCCAAACTCGAATGGTTATATAAATATATTTATGTAAGTACTTTTGTAAGTGTATTTTTGGATGTCTGAAACGACTCATCTAATTTACATTTGTCGTTATGGGAACAAATATCGAACGTAAGCTTAAAGAATTTTACAGGAGACAAGAAACGCAGTAAGAACAAAAAGTCATAAATGAAACTGAAAGAAATCCAAAATATTTTTTTTCTTATACCAAATCTAAGTCGAGAACAACATCCAGTACTGGGCCCCTACTTAGATGAGATGAGACTTAAACAAATGACAGCAAGGAAATGAGTGAGTTACTAAAGTCCCAGTATGACCCAGTATTCAGTGAGCCGCTAATCAGATATATATATATATATATATATATATATATATATATATATATATATATATATATATATATATAGTTATTAACACATCGTCCGATTCCCACCAAGGCAGGGTGGCCCGAAAAAGAAAAACTTTCATCATCATTCACTCCATCGCTGTCTTGCCAGAGGGGTGCTTTACACTACAGTTATAAAACTGTAACATTAACACCCCTCCTATATCAATAACAACGCTTCAACTAGCCGACGATTCGAACCCATGTCGTTCGAATCCTGGGTTAGTCACATACTCCAATTTGGACCTGACGTACACTGTGTATGGAATCCTTAATGATTCTTTATTTAGATGTCGGAATGCTATTCTTAGGTTTGCTAGTAGCCCATACGCTGCAGCAGTTATTTGGTTAATGTGCACCTAAAGAGATGTGTTCAGTATTATGCTCATCCCAAGATCCTTTTCCTTGAGTAAAGTTTGCAGGCTTTGGACCCCTCATCATTCATCACCCATGCTTCACACCCATATAAGAGTGTTGGTATAACTATGCTCTCATACATTCACCTCTTTACTTCCATGGACAAAGTTCTGTCTCCACAGACTCCGAAGTGCACCACTCACCCTTTTCCCCTCATCAATTCTATGCTTCACCTCATCCTTCATAGACCCATATGCCGACACGTCCACTCCTAAATATCTGAATACATTCACCTCCCCCATACTCTCTCCCTCCAATCTGATATCCAATCTTCCGTCACCTAATCTTTTTGTTATCCTCATCACCTTACTCTTTCCTATATTCACTTTCAATTTTCTTCTTTTACATACCCTACCAAGTTCATTCACCAACCTCTGCAACTTCTCTTCAGAATCTCCCAAAAGCACAGTGTCATCAGCAAAAAGCAACTGTGACAACTCCTACTTTGTATTTGATTCTTTATCTTTTAACCCCACACCTCTCGCCAAGACCCTCGCATTCACTTCTCTTACAACCCCATCTATAAATATATTGAACAACCACGGTGACATCACACATCCTTGTCTAAGGCCAACTTTTACTGGGAAATAATCTCCCGCTCTCCTACACACTCTGACCTGAGCCTCACTATCCTCATAAAAACTCTTCACTGCTTTCAGTAACCTTCCTCCTATTCCATACACCTGCAACATCTGCCACATTGCCCCCCTATCCACCCTGTCATACCCCTTTATCAAATCCATAAATGCCACAAAAACCTCTTTACCCTTATCTACATACTGTTGACCTACATGTTTCACTGTAAACACTTGGTCTACACCCCCCTACACTTCCTAAAGCCCCCTTGTTCATTTGCTATCCTACTCTCCGTCTTACTCTTAAGTCTTTCAATAATAACTCTACCATACACTTTACCAGGTATACTCAACAGATTTATTCTCCTATAATTTTTTCGCTCTCTTTTGTCCCCTTTGCCTTTATGCAAAGGAACTATGCATGCTCTCTGCCAATCCCTAGGTACCTTACCCTCTTCCATAAATTTATTAAACAATAGCACCAACCACTCCAAAACTATATCCACACCTGCTTTTAACATTTATATCTTTATCCCATCAATCCCAGCTGCCTTACCCCTTTTCATTCTACCTAGTGACTCACGAACTTCCCCAACACTCACAACTGGCTCTTCCTCACTCCTACAAGATGGTATTTCTCCTTGTCCTATACACGAAATCACAGCTTCCCTGTCGTCATCAACATTTAACAACTCCTCAAAATATTTCCTCCATCTTCCCGATACCTCTAACTCTCCTATTTTTAACTGTCAAATCCACTTGTTCCCTAGGCTTCCTCAACTTATTAATCTCCGAAACTTTTTCTTATTTTCAACAAAATTTGTTGATAACATCTCACCCACTCTCTCATTTGCTTCACCACTCTCTTTACTCTCTATTTCTCTCCTTGCATCACTTCTACTTTGTAAAAACCTCTCATATGCTAACTTTTTCTCCCTCTCTACTTTCTTTACATCATCATTCCACCAATCGCTCTTCTTCCCTCTCGCACCCACTTTCCTGTAACCACAAACTTCTGCTGAATACTCTAACACTACATTCTTAAACCTACCCCCATACATCTTCGACCCCATTGCCTACACTCTCACTAGCCCATCTATCCTCCAATAGTTGTTAATATATTACCCTAACTGCCTCCTCGTTTAGTTTATAAACCTTCACCTCTCTCTTACTTGCTGCTTCTATTTTCCTTGTATCCCATCTACCTTTAACTCCCATTGTAACTACAACTAAAAAGTGATCTGATATATCTGTGGCCCCTCTATAAACATGGACATCTTGAAGTCTATTCAACAGTCTTTTATCTACCAATACATAGTCCAACAAACTACTGTCATTACGCTCTACATCATATCTTGTATACTTATTTATCCTCTTTTTCTTAAAATATGTATTACCTATAACTAAACGCCTTTCTATACAAATTTCAATCAAAGGGCTCCCATTATCATTTACACGTGGCACCCCAAACTTACCTACCACACCCTCTCTAAATGTTTTTCCTACTTTAGCATTTAGATCCCCTACCACAATTACTCTCTCACTTGGTTCAAAGGTTTCAATACATTCGCTTAACATCTCCCAAAATCTCTCTCTCTCCTCTATACTCTTCTCTTCTCCAGGTGCATACACACTTATTATGACCCACTTTTCGCATCCGACCCTTATTTTAATTGACATAATCCTTGAATTTACACATTTATATTCCCTCTTCTCCTTCCATAACTGATCCTTCAAAATTATTGCTACCCCTTCCTTAGCTCTAACTCTCTCAGATACTCCTGAATTAATCCCATTTATTTCTCCCCACTGAAACTCGCCTACCCCCTTCAGCTTTGTTTCGCTAAGGGCCAGGACATCCAACTTCTTTTCATTCATAACATCAGCAATCATCTCTTTCTTATCATCCGCACTCATCCACATTCAGACAACCCAGTTTTATAAAGTTTCTCTTCTTCTCTTTTTTAGTAAATGTGTACAGGAGAAGGGGTTACTAGCCCATTGCTTCCGGCATTTTAGTCGCCTCATACGACAAGCATGGCTTAAAGAGGAAAGATTATTTTCCACTTACCCATGGAGAATAGAGGAAATAAAGAAGAACAAGAGCTATTAAGAAAAAGAAGAAAAACCTAGATGTGTATATGTTATCCAGCGTGCTTATGAGACAGAAAAAAACACATCATGTAAAACAGTTTATATATATATATATATATATATATATATATATATATATATATATATATATATATATATATATATTTTATTAACACATCGGCCGATTCCCACCAAGGCAGGGTGGCCCGAAAAGAAAAACTTTCATCATCATTCACTCCATCACTGTCTTGCCAGAAGGGTGCTTTACACTACAGTTATAAAACTGCAACATTAACACCCCTCCTTCAGAGTGCCGGCACTGTACTTCCCATCTCCAGAACTCAAGTCCGGCCTGCCGGTTTCCTGAATCCTTCATAAATGTTACTTTGCTCACACTCCAACAGCACGTCAAGTATTAAAAACCATATGCCTCCATTCACTCCTATCAAATACGCTCACACATGCTTGCTGGAAGTCCAAGCCCCTCCACAAAACTTCCTTTACCCCCTCCCTCCAACCTTTCCTAGGCCGACCCCTACCCCGCCTTCCCTCCACTACAGATTTATACACTCTCGAAGTCACTCTGTCTCGTTCCATTCTCTCTACATGTCCAAACCACCTCAACAACCCTCTCCTCAGCTCTCTGGACAATCGTTTTGGTAATCCGCACCTCCTCCTAATTTCCAAACTCCGAATTCTCTGCATTATATTCACACCACACATTGACCTCAGACATGACATCTCCACTGCCTCCAGCCTTCTCCTCGTTGCAACATTCATCACCCATGCTTCACACCCATATAAGAGCGTTGGTATAACTATACTCTCATACATTCCCTCTTTACTTCCATAGACAAGGTTCTTTGTCTCCACAGACTCGAAGTGCTCCACTCACCCTTTTCCCCTCATCAATTCTATGATTCACCTCATCCTTCATAGACCCATCCGCCGACATGTCCACTCCCAAATATCTGAATACATTCACCTCCTCCATACTCTCTCCCTCCAATCTGATATCCAATCTTTCGTCACCTATTCTTTTTGTTATCCTCATCACCTTACTCTTTCCTATATTCACTTTCAATTTTCTTCTTTTACACACCCTACCAAATTCATCCACCAACCTCTGCAGCTTCTCTTCAGAATCTCCCAAAAGCACAGTGTCATCAGCAAAAAGCAACTGTGACAACTCCCACATTGTATTTGCTTCTTTATCTTTTAGCCCAACACCTCTTGCCAAGACCCTCGCATTCACTTCTCTTACAACCCCATCTATAAATATATTGAACAACCACGGTGACATCACACATCCTTGTCTAAGGCCCACTTTTACTGGGAAATAGTCCCTTCCCTCCTACACACTCTAACCTGAGCCTCACTATCCTCATAAAAACTCTTCACTGCTTTCAGTAACCTTCCTCCTATTCCATACACCTGCAACATCTGCCACATTGCCCCCTATCTACCCTATCATACGCCTTTTCCAAATCCATAAATGCCACAAAAACATCTTTACCCTTATCCAAATACTGTTCACCTATATGTTTCACTGTAAACACTTGGTCTACACACCCCTACCTTTCCTAAAGCCCCTTGTTCATCTGCTATCCTGCTTTCTGTTTTACTCTTAATTCTTTCAATAATAACTCTACCATACACTTTACCAGGTACACTCAACAGACTTATTCCCCTATAATTTTTGCACTCTCTTTTGTCCCCTTTGCCTTTATACAAAGGAACAATACACGCTCTCTGCCAATCCTAGGTACCTTACCCTCTTCCATACATTTATTAAATAATAGCACCAACCACTCCAAAATTATATCCCCACCTGCTTTTAACATTTCTATCTTTATCCCATCAATCCCAGCTGCCTTACCCCCTTTCATTCTACCCACTGCCTCACGAACTTCCCTACACCCACAACTGGCTCTTCCACACTCCTACAAGATGTTATTCCTCCTTGCCCTACACACGAAATCACAGCTTCCCTGTCTTCATCAACATTTAACAAATCCTCAAAATATTCTCTCCATCTTCCCGATACCTCTAACTCTCCATTTAATAACTCTCCTCTCCTATTTTTAACTGTCAAATCCATTTGTTCTCTAGGCTTCCTCAACTTATTAATCTCATTCCAAAACTTTTTCTTATTTTCAACAAAATTTGCTGATAACATCTCACCCACTCTCTCATCTGCTCTCTTTTTACATTGCTTCACCACTCTTTTAACCTCTCTTTTTCTCTCCATATACTCTTCCCTCCTTGCATCACTTCTACTTTGTAAAAACCTCTCATATGCTAACTTTTTCCCTTACTACTCTCTTTACATCATCATTCCACCAATCGCTCCTCTTCCCTCCTGCACCCACTCGCCTGTAACCACAAACTTCTGCTGAACACTCTAACACTACATTTTTAAATCTACCCCATACATTTTCGACCCCATTGCCTACACTCTCACTAGCCCATCTATCCTCCAATAGTTGTTTATATCTTACCCTAACTGCCTCCTCTTTTAGTTTATAAACCTTCACCTCTCTTTTACTTACTGATTCTATTTTCCTTGTATCCCATCTACCTTTTACTCCCACTGTAGCTATAACTAAAAAGTGATCTGATATATCTGTAGCCCCTCTATAAACATGCACATCCTGAAGTCTACTCAACAGTCTTTTATCTACCAATACATAGTCCAACAAACTACTGTCATTACGCCCTACATCATATCTTGTATACTTATTTATCCTCTTTTCTTAAAATATGTATTACCTATAACTAAACCCCTTTCTATACAAAGTTCAATCAAAGGGCTCCCATTATCATTTACACCTGGCACCCCAAACTTACCTACTACACCCTCTCTACATGTTTCTCCCACTTTAGCATTTAGGTCCCCTACCACAATTACTCTCTCATTTGGTTCAAAAGTTCCTATACATTCGCTTAACATCTCCCAAAATCTCTCTCTCTCCTCTACACTCCTCTCTTCTCCAGGTGCATACACGCTTATTATGACCCACTTTTCGCATCCGACCCTTATTTTAATCCACATAATCCTTGAATTTACACATTTATATTCCTCTTTTCCTTCCATAACTGATCCTTCAACATTATTGCTACCCCTTCCTTAGCTCTAACTCTCTCAGATACTCCTGACTTAATCCCATTTATTTCTCCCCACTGAAACTCGCCTACCCCTTCAGCTTTGTTTCGCTTAGGGCCAGGACATCCAACTTCTTTTCATTCATAACATCGGCAATCATCTCTTTCTTATCATCCGCACTACATCCACGCACATTCAGACAACCCAATTTTATAAAGTTTTTCTTCTTCTCGTTTTTAGTAGATTTGTACAGGAGAAGGGGTTACTAGCCCATTGCTCCCGGCATCTTAGTCGCCTCATACGACACGCATGGCTTACGGAGGAAAGATTCTTTCCACTTCCCCATGGACAATAGAGAAAATAAAAAGAACAAGAGCTATTAAGAAAAGAAGAAAAACCTAGATGTGTGTATGTATATATATGCATGTGTATGCCAGTGTAGTGTGACCTAAAGTGTAAGTAGAAGTAGCTAGATATACCTGTTATCCAGCGTGTTTATGAGACAGAAAAAGACACCAGCAATCCTACCATCATGTAAAACAGTTTCAGGTTTCTGTTTCACAGTCTATATATATATATATATATATATATATATATATATATATATACTGTATATATATATATTCTCCATGGGGAAGTGGAACAGAATTCTTCCTCCGTAAGCCATGCGTGTCGTAAGAGGCGACTAAAATGCCGGGTGCAAGGGGCTAGTAACCCCTTCTCCTGTATATATTACTAAATGTAAAAGAAGAAACTTTCGTTTTTCTTTTGGGCCACCCTGCTTCGGTGGGAAACGGCCGACGTGTTGAAAGAAGAAGAAAGATATATATATATATATATATATATATATATATATATATATATATATATATATATATATATATATATATATATATATATATATATATATATATATATGTATATTAGTAACGTAGAAAAAGCTGCAATATATACTTTTCAATGAAGTAGGTAGAAGGTATGTATTTACCTGTTAGTAAGCGTCGGGAAGTAGACTCCGCGACTGACATGACCTCGTTTGAAGATTTGACCGGTGGGGTCAGCCTCTCTGGTAGAGTTGGTGCGGTCCACCACTGAAACACAGGACATAAATATATATAAACACTAAATATTGACTACCTGTTTATAGTGTCTGGTGTCAGTGCTGTGCGGCAACAGGTCCTGGACCAGGTCTCCTGGTTGCCGGCTTAATGAAACTGGTTAATGGTACATGAAAGAAAGGGATTCGTCAGTAGGTGGTCTGAAGCTGCTTTAATTAGTACACAGAATACCAATGCACAAAACATAGGTAAATTCAGCTTAGCTTAACTACTGCAATCTATCATAGCAAATTCTATATAGATTTCTCACAAATGGCTTGCTGCAAATGTTTCAATTTGCGTTATTTAAGTTAGGTTAAGTTAGAATGTCCTCTATCATTAAATATTAACCAACTACAAGATACGATAACGAGAATAAATAAATAAACTCTTTTTAGGTGAGATCGGAAATCACCGAGCGCAGTTACCCAGTCACCCATTTGACAGTCACAGTGACAGTCAGAGTGACAGTCACAGTGACAGTCACAGTGACAGTGATATTCTGCCTGTCATTAAGAGGACGGGCTCAACACTGACTGGCTTCCATTATTCTACCAAGACTGTCTTGGCAATGGGTTGTACAGAATAGCTACAAACGTTTCATGTTTATATAAATAGTTTAAAAAACCGACAAGTTGATGAAACAGATAGTTGCGTGACACTTAATGTGGAACGTTTCAACAGCCAGTGGATTTTTCAGTCCAATACAAAGAAGAAGGAACTTGAGAAGAAGCATGAAGTAATCAGTCTCTCAGCCTTGAGCTGATGTGTTCAGTCCACCTGTCTTGATAAAAGTACAAGAAATGCATGGAGAAAGTCTGTCGATCTTGGTAAAAGTACATATACTGGTCTTTTATCAACATCTAGAGCTGAACACACACATCTCCAGGCTGTGGGACTGATTACCTCAAACTCCTCATCTTCAACCGTTCTTCTCTGTACTGGACTTATGAAGCCATTGGCTGGCAAACCGTTTCCACAATAAAGATAACCAAATGTTGCAAGAGTCGTTTATCAACAAACGTCCCAGTCTTAATCCAGTCGACATTCCAGCAACATTGTCCAAGCATTTCTCCACCAACGCAAGTGGGTTGCTATTGATTAAATACCACTCGTTCGTGGTTACAATACTATATATACTGCTTGTGGAGGCTAGTACACCAAACGGAGAATAGAATGGAATTATCTCTGAGGCACCCACACCATCGTATGTCCTCGGATCACGGTACAACACCTAGTTCTGCTGGGTGTGTGATCTTTGTAGGATTGTATGGTCCAGTGGGTTAGAGCTTCATGAATTTTTGATCACCACGATGCGAGCTAAAATAACACGGGTTCGATCCCTACAATACAATATTGTATGTTAAGAGTGAAGCTACAATATTGTATGTTAAGAGTGAAGCTACAGTATTGTATGTTAAGAGTGAAACTACAATATTGTGTGTTAAGAGTGAAGCTACAGTATTGTATGTTAAGAGTGAAGCTACAGTATTGTATGTTAAGAGTGAAGCTACAATATTTTATGTTAAGAGTGAAGCTACAATATTGTATGTTAAGAGTGAAGCTACAGTATTGTATGTTAAGAGTGAAGCTACAGTATTGTATGTTAAGAGTGAAGCTACAATATTGTGTGTTAAGAGTGAAGCTACAATATTGTATGTTAAGAGTGAAGCTACAATATTGTATGTTAAGAGTGAAGCTACAGTATTGTATGTTAAGAGTGAAGCTACAATATTTTATGTTAAGAGTGAAGCTACAGTATTGTATGTTAAGAGTGAAGCTACAATACTACAGTATTGTATGTTAAGAGTGAAGCTACAGTATTGTATGTTAAGAGAACTACAGTATTGTAGTTAAGGTGAACATACATTAGAGTGAACTACAGATTTAGTTGTGAAGCACATATTGTAGTTAGGTGAAGCTACATATTGTATGTTAAGAGTGAAGCTACATATTGTGTGTTAAGAGTGAAGCTACAATAAATTGTATGTTAAGATGAAGTACAGATTTGTATGTTAAGAGTGACACAGTTTGATGTTAGAGTGAAGCTACAAATTGTCAGTTAAGATGAAGCTAAGTGATTGTATGTTAAGAGTGAAGCACATTTGTATGTTAAGAGGAACTACATATGTATGTTGAAGAGGCAGCACAAGTATTGTATGTTAAGAGTGAAGCACATATTGTAGTGGTTAGAATGAAGCTACATATTGTGTGTTAAGAGTGAAGCTATAGTATTGTAGTGGGAGAGTGAAGCTACATATTGTATGTTAAGAGTGAAGCTACATGTATGTTAAGTGAAGCTACAATATTGTATGTTAAGAGTGAAGCTACAATATTGTATGTTAAGAGTGAAGCTACAGTATTGTATGTTAAGAGTGAAGCTACAATATTGTATGTTAAGAGTGAAGCTACAGTATTGTATGTTAAGAGTGAAGCTACAGTATTGTATGTTAAGAGTGAAGCTACAGTATTGTTATGTTAAGAGTGAAGCTACATATTGTATGTTAAGAGTGAAGCTACAGTATTGTATGTTAAGAGTGAAGCTACAGTATTGTATGTTAAGAGTGAAACTACAGTATTGTATGTTAAGAGTGAAGCTACATATTGTATGTTAAGAGTGAAACTACAGTATTGTATGTTAGAGTGAAGCTACAGTATGTATGTTAAGAGTGAAGCTACAGTATTGTATGTTAAGAGTGAAGCTACAGTATTGTATGTTAAGAGTGAAGCTACAATACTACAGTATTTGTGTTAAGAGTGAAACTACAGTATTGTTGTTAAGAGTGAACTACAGTATTGTATGTTAAGAGTGAAGCTACAATACTACAGTATTGTATGTTAAGAGTGAAGCTACAGTATTGTGTGTTAAGAGTGAAGCTACAGTATTGTATGTTAAGAGTGAAACTACAGTATTGTGTGTTAAGAGTGAAGCTACAGTTTGTATGTTAAGAGTGAAGCTACAGTATTGTATGTTAAGAGTGAAACTACAGTATTGTGTGTTAAGAGTGAAGCTACAGTATTGTGAGTTAAGAGTGAAACTACAGTATTGTATGTTAAGAGTGAAGCTACAGTATTGTATGTTAAGAGTGAAGCTACAGTATTGTATGTTAAGAGTGCAGCTACAGTATTGTATGTTAAGAGTTAAGCTACAATATTGTATGGTAAGAGTGAAGCTACAGTATTGTGTGTTAAGAGTGAAGCTACAGTATTGTATGTTAAGAGTGAAGCTACAATATTGTATGTTAAGAGTGAAGCTACAGTATTGTATGTTAAGAGTGAAGCTACAATATTGTATGTTAAGAGTGAAGCTACATTATTGTATGTTAAGAGTGAAGCTACAGTATTGTATGTTAAGAGTGAAGCTACAATATTGTATGTTAAGAGTGAAGCTACAGTATTGTATGTTAAGAGTGAAGCTACAGTATTGTATGTTAAGAGTGAAGCTACAGTATTGTATGTTAAGAGTGAAGCTACAGTATTGTATGTTAAGAGTGAAGCTACAGTATTGTATGTTAAGAGTGAAGCTACAGTATTGTATGTTAAGAGTGAAACTACAGTATTGTATGTTAAGAGTGAAGCTACAGTATTGTATGTTAAGAGTGAAACTACAGTATTGTACGTTGAGAGTGAAGCTACAGTACTGTATGTTAAGAGTGAAGCTACAGTATTGTATGTTAAGAGTGAAGCTACAGTATTGTATGTTAAGAGTGAAGCTACAATACTACAGTATTGTGTGTTAAGAGTGAAACTACAGTATTGTGTGTTAAGAGTGAAACTACAGTATTGTATGTTAAGAGTGAAGCTACAATACTACAGTATTGTATGTTAAGAGTGAAGCTACAGTATTGTGTGTTAAGAGTGAAGCTACAGTATTGTATGTTAAGAGTGAAACTACAGTATTGTGTGTTAAGAGTGAAGCTACAGTTTTGTATGTTAAGAGTGAAGCTACAGTATTGTATGTTAAGAGTGAAACTACAGTATTGTGTGTTAAGAGTGAAGCTACAGTATTGTGAGTTAAGAGTGAAACTACAGTATTGTATGTTAAGAGTGAAGCTACAGTATTGTATGTTAAGAGTGAAGCTACAGTATTGTATGTTAAGAGTGCAGCTACAGTATTGTATGTTAAGAGTTAAGCTACAATATTGTATGGTAAGAGTGAAGCTACAGTATTGTGTGTTAAGAGTGAAGCTACAGTATTGTATGTTAAGAGTGAAGCTACAATATTGTATGTTAAGAGTGAAGCTACAGTATTGTATGTTAAGAGTGAAGCTACAATATTGTATGTTAAGAGTGAAGCTACATTATTGTATGTTAAGAGTGAAGCTACAGTATTGTATGTTAAGAGTGAAGCTACAATATTGTATGTTAAGTGTGAAGCTACAGTATTGTATGTTAAGAGTGAAGCTACAGTATTGTACGTTAAGAGTGAAGCTACAGTATTGTATGTTAAGAGTGAAGCTACAGTATTGTATGTTAAGAGTGAAGCTACAGTATTGTATGTTAAGAGTGAAGCCTGGTCACAGACTGGGCCGCAGGGGCGTTGACCCCTGGAACTCTCTCCAGGTATACTCCAGGTATACAGAATTGTGCTAACCTATCTGTACTCACCTCTTTGTGGTTGCAGGATTCGATTCATAGCTCCTGGACCCGCCTCTTCACTGATCGCTACTACGTCACTCTCCCTGTTCAATGAGCTTTATCAAACCTCGTCTTAAAGCTATGTATGGTTCCTCCCTCTACTACATCACTTGCCAGACTATTTAACTTCCTGACAACTCTATGACTGTGTGTGTGTATACGTGTGTGTGTGTACTTACCTATTTGTGGTTGCGGGGTCGAGTCATAGCTCCTTGCCCCGCCTCCACTGATCGCTACTAGGACCTCTCTCTCCCTGCTCCATGAGATTTATCAAACCTTGTCTAAAAACTATGTGTGGTTCCGCTGACACTACATCACTTTCCAGACTATTCCACTTCCTGACAACTCTGTGAATGAAGAAATACTTCCTAACATCCTTCTGACTCTTCTGAATCTTCAACTTCCAATTGTGACCCCTTGTTTTTGTGTCCCATCTCTGGAACATACTGTATTTGTCCACCTTGTCAATTCCTCGCAGTATTTTATATGTCGTTATCATGTCTTCCCTAACCCTCCAGTCCTCCAGTGTCGTCAGGTCGATTTCCCTTAACCTTTCTTCGTAGGAAATTTCCCTTAGCTCTGGGACTAGTCTTGTTGGAAACATTTGCACTTTCTCTAATTTTTTGACGTGCTTGACCAGGTGTGGACTCCAAACTTATGCTGCATACTTCAATATGGGCCTGACGTACATGGTACAGAGTCTTGAACGATTTATTGCTGAGGTATTGTAACGCTATTCTTAGGTTTGCCAGGCGCCGATATGCTGCAGCAGTTATCTGGTTGATGTGCGCCTCAGATGTACTCGATATTATACTCACCTCAAGATCCTTTTCCTTGAGTGAGGGTTGCAGTCTTTGGCCATCTAGCCTAAACACTGTTTGCAGTCTTCTTTGCCCTTCGCCGATCTTCATGACTTTGCATTTGGCGGGGTTAAATTCGAGGAGCCAGTTGCTGGCCCAGGCTTCCAGCCTGTCCTGGTCTCTTTGTAGTCCTGCCTGATCCTCATCCGATTTAATTAACTCTCTTCATTAACTTCACATCATCTGCATCATCTTCTGAGACTATCCTTGCCTTCCTGTCAGGCATTCTCTGATCCATTGAAGTGCTTTTCCTGTTATGCGTGTCTGATCCTCTAGATTTTGGACTAACTTGTTATGAGTGAAGCTACAGTGGTGTGTGTGGAGAGTGAAGCTACAGTGGTGTGTGGAGAGTGAAGCTACAGTGGTGTGTGTGGAGAGTGAAGCTACAGTGGTGTGTGTGGAGAGTGACGTTACAGTGGTGTGTGTGGAGAGTGAAGCTACAGTGGTGTGTGTGGAGAGTGAAGCTACAGTGGTGTGTGTGGAGAGTTAAGCTACAGTGGTGTGTGTGGAGAGTGAAGCTACAGTCTCTGGCCTCCTGCTGTGTTATGCTTGCCAGGTTACCGTCTTTGAGAGATGTTCCACACATCATCACATTAGTCAACACAACGCTCATTATTTATTTGTAGAGTTGTGATGCAACAGTATGTTATTTCGATGTATGTTGTTCTCATCTATGTTATTCTGATCTATATTATTCTCTTCTATGTTATTCTGTTCTATGTTATTCTATTCTATGTTATTTTGATCCTCATTAACTCTCACTGTCAATTTCCACCATCGCTAACAGTCACTTCCCATTCTCCATCACGCAGTCATTTCGACCATCACACAGTAACCTCCATCACACAGTTACCTCAATCACACAGTCACCTCCATCACACAGTCACCTCCATCACACAGTTACCTCCATCACACAGTAAACTCCATCACACAGTCACCTCCATCACACAGTAACCTCCATCACACTCACACAGTAACCCCCATCAAACAGTTATCTCCATCACACAGTTACCTCCCCCATCACAAAGTCACCTCCATTACATAGAAACCTCCATCACAGAATAACCTCCATCACACAGTTACCTCCATCACACTCACACAGTATTCCCCATCAAACAGTCACCTCCATCACATAGTCGCCTCCATCACACAGTCACCTCCATCAAACAGCCACCTCCATAACACAGTCTCCTTCATCAAATAGCCACTTCCTCCATCACACAGCCACTTCCTCCATCACACAGCCACTTCCTCCATCACACAGCCACCTCCTCCATCACGCAGCCACTTCCTCCATCACACAGCCACCTCCTCCATCACACTCTCCATCACTCACTCATGAGGACACGATTCATCAACTTCAACAGTCACTCCCTCAACTTAGTTCGAAAGTCTGAAGCAACACTCACGACCTGACCTGCGCTAAACGACCTGCACTACACGACCTGCACTACACGACCTGCACTACACGACATGCACTACACGATCTGCACTACACAACCTGCACTACACGACCTGCACTACACGACCTGCACTACACGACCTGCACTACACGACCTGCACTACACGACCTGCACTACACGATTCCTTGACACTACACGACCTTACCCCCTACACGATCTCTGCTACTACACGACCTGCACTACACGACCCTATGCACTAACACGACCTTCACTACACGACCTACGCCCCTTTTCACACGACCTACACTATACGCCCGTAACACTACATTCGACCTGCTCCCTGCACACGACCTGCAATACACAATCTGCACTACACGACCTTTCACTACACACACTTGTCACACAACGCATTAATTCGAATTGATCAACAATGTTACGAGTAGCTTTCACTACACTGACGTTACATTCAGACTATATTATCTTTATGCACGTGTTCTATGTACTACATTAGATCCTATAAACTCACATGCATGTACCAATCCTACAGACTTACATTTCCACACGACCTGCATTATCAGACCTCACTACACGACCTCCTACACACATACCTCAATCACGACCTGATGTCACCTATACAGTATCCATGCACACAGACCTCACACACGTCCCACACTACATTACCTACACACAGACCTCCACTCACACGTACCTAACACCTCACACAACATACTCCATACACAGTATAGCTCTACAAGCTCACCTCCATTCACACTAGAAACCTCCAACTTCACAGAATACCTCCATACTTACAGTTGACTCTCACACTAGCACGATTCCTCCTCAATACACACCTCCATGACTACAGACCTCCATCACTACAGTCGACCTTCCATCATAAACCACTCATAACACACGTCCTTCATAACATGACCTCACTCCATACACGACCTGCACTACACAGATCTCATCACACAGCACCTCACTCATACCTGCACTCACTGCCTCATCACACACACTCCTCCATACACTACATACCTACACTCATGAGACACTCGACTCATCACTTGAACATACTCACCTAAATTAGACCTCGAAATCTGAAGCAACACTAGACCTACCTGCGCTAAACGACCTGCACTACACGCCTGCACTACACACATCTACACTACACACCGCACTACACACATGACACTACAATAAATGACCACACTAACCTTCACCTACTACATGACTACATGACCTGCACTACAGATCACTACATGACCTGCACTATATGACCTCACTACTACGACTTGCCTATACGACCTGCACTACAGACCTGACACTACATGACCTGCAATGCACTACATGCACTACAACGCAGACCTACACACTACACCTGCACTACAGATCTCACTCATGACTACAATACAGACCTTCACTACACTACATACACTACATGATTTACTGACAGTCTTACACTCATGACCTACACTAATCACGACCTACAATAAGACCTGCACTACACGTCCTACACTACATTACCTACACTACAATGACCTGCACTGCATGACCTAGGCACGCTCGCAAGACTCTACACACCTATTACCCCTCCACTACGACCTACACTACACACCTACACTAAGAAACTTCACTACATACCATACACTACAGATCTACACTACGACCTATACAGGACCTACACTGCACACCTTTACACATACCAGACTACACACTACACTACACGACCTGCACATGATTTCACTCACTGACTAAAACATGACCTACACTACAGACCTCATTAACGACAACGACCTGCACTAGACGACATACTACGTGACCTACAATACACTAATGCATACATGACCTACACTTCATGAAACACTGCTGACCTACACTATGACCTACATATACCTAAAATACATGACTACACTACCTGCACAATACATACACCTCACACACATCCTACATACATTACCTACACACAGACCTACAATAAATGACCACACTACATACCTTACACTCATGACCTACATTACCTGACCTAATACATGCATCACTTGCACTTACAAGATCTACCACTTGCACATGACTACATCATGACCTACAATACATTACCTACACTCCATGACTTACACTTCATGACTTACACTTCATGACCTAGACTGAAAGACCTACACTTCATGACCTACACTACACGACCTACAATACATGACCTGCACTATTTGACCTACACTACATGACCTACACTACATGACCTGCACTGCATGACCTAGACTGCAAGACCTACACTACATTACCTCCACTACAAGACCTACACTACATGACCTACACTATATAAACTGCACTACATGACCTGCACTACAAAATCTACAATACGTGACCTACAGTACAGGACCTACACTACATTACCTTTACTACATGACCTACACTACACTAAATGCACTAAATGACCTGCAGTACATGACCTACACTTCATGGCATACACTACATGACCTACACTACATGACCTACACTAAACGACCTACACTAGATGAACTATACTACGTGACCTGCATTACATGACCTACGATACAGGATCTACACTACATGAGCTACACTCATGCCACCAATGACACATACCTCTCCTACCTACAACACACTACAACCTGCACATAACATCACTCAATCTACACTACAAGACTACATACATGATGCTCACACTCATGACCTGACATAAATGACCTACACTGATAACCAATGCACTGCACATTATATACCTAAACCACCTGCTACAAATCTATCACATGACGTACAGTACATGACCTACACTGCATGATCTACACTATATGACCTACAGTACTTGACCTATACTTCATGACCTACACTACGAGACATACACTACATGACCTGCACTATATGACATCACCAACCCACTATATAACACACTGCTGACCACACTATGACACACATCATACCTGCACAACAATCACACTACATGCACAACACATCACCTGACTACAACTACTCACCACCTGCACAACACATCACCTCCTGCACACACATGACCACTCTGACCTACAATACCACACTACATGACGCATTTGACCAACACTAAATGACCTAAACTGCATGACATAGAACACGTCACAACTCCAACATTATCACACTTGCACAACACAAAAATAACACTCCCAACATACCTGCACAACATATCACCACCTGCACAACATATCACCACCTGCACAACACATCACCACCTGCACAACATATCACCACCTGCACAACACATCACCTGCACAACACATCACCACCTGCACAACACATCACCACCTGCACAACACATCACCACCTGCACAACACATCACCACCTGCACAACACATCACCACCTGCACAACACATCACCTGCACAACACATCACACCTGCACAACACATCACCACCTGCACAACACATCACCTGCACACCATATCATCACTTTCTCAACATATCACCACCTGCACAACACATCACCACCTGTACAACATATCACCACTTGCACAACATATCACCACCTGCACAACATATCACCACCTGCACAACATATCACCACCTGCACAACATATCACCACCTGCACAACACATCACCACCTGCACAACACATCACCACCTGCGCAACATATCACCACCGGCACAACACATAACCACCTGCGCAAAACAACACGACGTTCGACCCACTGGAAAACCATACATATAAACATCACACCCCATAAAAGACCGTCACACCACACTAAGCACTGTCACTGCACACAAAACACCGTCGCGTCATATAGAACACCGTCACATCACATCAATCTCCGTCACACAAAATTATCGCTTTACAGAAAACACTTCCTCAACACTCGAAACACTATCACTCCATACAAAACATCATCTCAACACACACATCACCGTTACCCCATTCAAAAGTCCGTCGCAGCACACAACACACCGTAACATCACGGCAAATCACTTCTCTCAAAACGCATTCACATCATAGAAAACATCGCACCATTAAACTAAAACCTGTCACATGAAAAAAAAAAAAACTTTAGCAACATTTAAAATATCTGTCCTCACTATTTACAATAAATCATATTTCAAAACACTGTCATATTAAACACAATCACAATATATAATATCACATCATATATCAAACCAACACAGCAAACAAAACATCGTCACATCAGGCGAAACATCGTTGCTTCACTTGAAACATCGTCACATCACAGGAAACATCGTAACTTCACAGGAACATCGTAACTTCACATGGAACATCGTCACATCACTGGAAACATGGTCGCATCATGCGAAATATTGTCGCTTCTCACGTAACATATTTACTACATTAAATACCGTTACATCACACATCCACATCATATATTACGTCGTTACGTCATTTGAGAAACCGTCACATCGTGAAGAATCGCCGTAGCGTTAAATGAGAAACACCGTCACATCTTATAAAAAAGAGTAACCTCACATGCATCACCGTCACATCTTATTGAACACAGTAACCTCACACAAATCACCGTCACATATTATTAAACACAGTAACATCACATGCATCACCGTCACATCTTATGAAGCACAATAACCTCACATGCATCACCGTCACATCTTATTAAACACAGTAACATCATATGCATCACCGTGAGGTTATATATATCACCGTCACTTCTAAAAAAAAATACATTGTCACATCATACAAAACACCGTTACAGTTCCCTTAACTCTCCCACATTACATAAATATCTTCTCAATAAATAAAACTTTATCACATCACATAAATAACAGTCACAACTCATAAAGAAGCACCGTCACATCAAATATAACATCGTCATATCAAATTAACTATTGTCTAACTCAAGCGAAACACCCGCAAGTCAAACAACATTCTTTCACATCACACATAACATGGACACATCAAACAAAACAGTAATTTTAAATAACACCTTCACTTAAAATAAAACACCATCACATCAAACAAAACACTGTCACTTTACCAAAAGACATTTGTATTAAACCAAACATCGTCACATCAAAGAGAACACCCTCACAACATACTAAGCACCGTCACACAACACAAAACACCGTCACAGCACACAAAATACATTCATATCAAATAAAACCCCTTCATATCAAACAAAATACCATAACATTAAACAAAACACTGACATACAGATTGCAGTCCCTCATTAAGCCGTGTAAAACAATTAACACAAGCTCTCGCAACGCATAAATACCATCAACTCTTTGTCGTTCGTGGCAAAATTAAATTCAGCTTTGAAGAAATCCCAGTGTGCAAATGGGGAGTCAGTGATTGCAAAATAAATACGTATAGAATGGCAGGTATTTCTGACAAGTATGAAAGAAAGAAATGAGGGAAATGGACATAAAAACATAAGAACATAAAAAGAAGGAACACTGCAGCAGGCCTACTGACCCATACGAGGCTAATCCATCACTCCCCGGCTTAGACCTGACTACCTAGAGTTAACCCTCTCCAGGTAAACTCCAGGTAGTCAGGTCACTTCCACTTAAGGAAGGAGCAAGGCATAAGACCTAGTAGCACAAGCTAGTCAGGTCCAACTTACACCCACCAACACCCACTTATGTATTTATCTAACCTATTAAAACTACACAACGTCTTAGCTTCTATGACGGTACTCGGGAGTTTGTTCCACTCATCCACAACTCTATTACCAAACCAATGCTTTCCTATATCCGTCCTGAATCTGAACTTTTCAAACTTGAAACCATTGCTGCGAGTCCTGTCTAGGCTGGATATTTTCAGCACGCTATTTACATCCCCTTTATTTATTCCTGTTTTCCATTTATACACCTCAATCATATCCCACCTAATTCTACGCCTTTCTAGAGAGTGCAGATTCAGGGCCCTCAGTCTATCCTCCTAGGGAAGATTTCTGATACATGGGATCAACTTTGTCATCCTCCTTTGTACGTTTTCCAGAGCATTTATATCCATTCTGTAATACGGTGACCAGAACTGTGCAGCATAATCTAAATGAGGTCTAACCAAGGATACATAGAGTTGAAGAACAACCTAAGGACTTCTATTAATTATACTTCTTGATATGAAGCCAAGGATTCTGTTAGCTTTATTGCGAATATTTATGCACTGTTGTCCTGGTTTCAGATTACTACTAACCAGAACTCCTAAATCCTTTTCGCAATCACAAGTATTAAGATCTACATTATTCAGTTTATATGTGGCATGGTTATTGTCCTGACCAACATTTAGAACTTTGCATTTGTCTACATTAAACTGCATCTGCCACTTCTCCGACCACTGCATCAGTCTATTCAAATCATCCTGGAGTGCTCTAATGTCCTCATTAGAATGAACTGGACGGCCTGCCTATTTGTCAACCATGCCTCTACCCAGGAAAAAAATTCTCCTAGTCCGTGTGCCTTAAGTTTCCTCAATAGCCTCTGATGTGGAACTCTATCGAAAGCCTTACTGAAGTCCATATACATAATATCATATTCATTACCATGATCTACCTCCTCAAACACCTTAGTGAAAAAAGTTAGTAAATTCCTAAGACAGTAAAATCGTATTGAGATTCATTAATCAATTTATGCCTTTCAAGATGGCTACGAATTGCCTCGGCAATTATTGATTCCATGAATTTACCAACTATGGAGGTAAGGCTTATTGGTCTATAGTTCGAAGCTAAGGACCTGTCACCTGCCTTGTAAATAGGTATTACATTTGCCATTTTCCACTTGTCTGGCACTATGCCAGTTTGTAATGATATATTGAAAAGATTTGCCAAAGGTTTGCTAAGTTCCTCTTTACATTCCTTTAAAACTCTTGCAAACAGTTCATCAGGGCCTGGGGATTTGTTAGGTTTTAATTTCTCTATTTGTCTGAGCACCATGTCACTAGTTACCCCAATCGAGCATAGTTTATTATCTTCCTGTTCTACATAATTTATTATTTCTGGAATTTCTCTAGTATCTTCCTGAGTAAAAACTGAGAGGAAGTAAGTATTGAAAATTTCACGCATATCCTTATCACTGTCAGTGATAAGACCTGAGTTACTCTTAAGTGGGCCTATCTTGTCCCTAATCTTACTTCTGTATACCAATACTGAAGACGTCACATACATGTATTATATGTAAATGCAGTGATCAAGGTTCCAGGACCGAAGTGTACTTATTTGTGTCCATTTCCCTCAAGATGGCAGCAGTTGTTTGCCTTCTTACTACGACAGAAAGACAATTGGTGCAGATCAAATCTTTATTATAGGTTTCGGATCTTGACCCCCCCACCCTATCACTCTCCCTTCCCTCCCTCCCTCCCTCTCTCCCTCCTCTCTCTCTCTCTCTCTCTCTCTCTCTCTCTCTCTCTCTCTCTTTTTTTTTTCTCTCTCTTCTCTCTCTCTCTCTCTTCTCTCTCTCTCTTCTCTCTCTCTCTCTCTCTCTCTCTCTCTCTCTCTCTCTCTCTCTCTCTCTCTCTTCTCTCTCTCTCTCTCTCTCTCTCTCTCTCTCTTTTCTCTCTCTCTCTCTCTCTCTCTCTCTCTCTCTCTCTCTCTTCTCTCTTCTCTCTTCTTCTTCTCTCTCTCTCTCTCTCTCTCTCTCTCTCTCTCTCTCTCTCTCTCTCTCTCTTTTTTTTCTCTCTCCTCTCTCTCTCTCTCTCTCTCATGAGCTGTGTTGAACATTTTTTTTCTCTAACACCAGCTTTTATGTGTTAACTGGATCTGGGTGTTTCCTATGGTTGAATTCTCGAGCGAACGCACTCACACAATTATCTCAGGAGGAATGGTGTGACAGTGTTGACATAATCACTACATACATCATTCTCCGGGGTGTAGACACGGTAGACAAAGACAGATTCTTTATCAAGGATGACAAACGAGAAGGGAATAATTGTAAACGCTCATGTCAGCGAATAACAAGGATATCAGACATTTTCACCATCAAAATGATAAAGAAAGAGATAGACCTGAACACTGGCAGTGTAAGCGGGTTGTTTACAGTGTCCTGCTTACGCAGAACGGGTAGTATGGAAAAACTAATGTTTTTTTTTCCTTCTAGAGTTAGAAGCCAGAGTTAGAACCGTAAACATGGGGTCAGGAGATTCTTGGGGATTGTCGAGGAAAGTGAAGTACCTCAGTCGCCTCTTCAACTTCAATAGACCTGTTCTGATGGACAGTGAGTTGTTACGCATTTACCTTAAGCCTTAATTGTAAGTTAGTAAATTGTAAGCTACTAGTAAGTTTAGCCCCTTGCCTAAGATTGTAGTTTAGACATTTAAGTTTAACTAGGATTATAGGCATAAGATGCATAAAGAACATCTATTTCCTAAGCCCTGTAGGCCCATGGGAGTTTGAAATCTTGGTACGCACAACAAAAAGGTTTCGAGCTGACAGGACTCACGTCACAATGTAATGTAAAGTGTGCACAATAATCCTGGTACATAATTAATCTCGGGACCTTAATACCGTACAGTGTTAGACTTAGTGACTCATCCAGTACGACGTGGTATTAATTCTCACTGTAAACACACCTAAACTAAAGAATCTCTACTTATTAAGTTTCAGTGAGGTACCTTGGTCAACTGCCCACAGAACAAGGAAGCCCATTTGCACTGAAGTTCTCTAGGAAATTTAGTGGAACATTCTAAGTAGTGTTAGAAGATTGTGCAATTCCCGTGACAAACATATTTTTACCTGGTTACATTGTTGGGCAATCAGTGTCTACAAGTAGGTCTTGTTGGTATCTATAAGTGTTGTATGCATCAGCCTACACTACTGATATGTGTTACAAAGTGATATTTAATGTGCATCGCTGTATATTTTAACACAGCCCTGTCATGTCTTTTCACGTAAGTTTAATGAGAGAGACCTGGGAGTTACAGTGTAAGAAGATCTCACGTTTAAGGAGCACAGCAATGTTATTATCGCAATTGCAAGAAAAATGATAGCCTGAATAAAATACCGACACAATGGAAATATAAACACTTAAGCAGTATAATGTGATCCTTTATTGACAAAGTTTCGCCCACGCAGTGGCCTTTATCAATTCACAATCAGATCTGATTGTGACTTGATAAAGCCCACTGCATGGGCGAAACGTTGTCAATAAAGAATCACATTATACTGCTTAAGTGTTTATTTTTCCAAAGTCAATGATGATTGTCTTCGGGTCACTGGTTCTCTCCAGGCTCGAATACTGCCGAGTTCTAACGACCCCTAAAAGGAAGGCTAAATTGTTGAATTGGAAACTGTAAAGAAAACCTTCACAGCGCGTATAAACTCGGTCAAGCACATAAATTACTAAGCGTGCTTGAAGTCCTTAGACCTTTACTCTTCAGAATGTAGTCAAGAAAGGTATATCGTAATCTACACATGGAAAATACTGGAGGGATTGGCCCCAAACCTGCACACAGAAATTACTACTTATGAACACAAGATGCTTAGTAGACGGTGCAGGATATCTCCAATGTAAAGCACTGAAGCTATGAGTGCACTGAGAGTAAGTGTTAAGGGACTACGAATCTTCAACTCCATCTATTCATGTATAATAAGGATTGATAACAAACTCCAGGCTGTCTTCAAGAGGGAACTCGGCAGTTCCTGAGCAGGCGGGTTGTGGTGCACAGAGTGGACTGCAGGTGATGCGCACTAACATCTTCATCGATCAGGCCAGGAACCAAAAGAAGGCCTGGTCTGGGACCGGGTGGAGGGGGTGGTGAGCTCTGGAAGCAACTACAGATAATATCTGGTTAACTATTATTTTCTGGCTGATGTTTAGCGTGGATTTTGAATGTTAGTTAGGTGTCAGTCAAATAAGACCTTTCTCGACATTTCTAGTCATTCGGAATGCAGATAGAAGTCTATAGAGACCTAAGATAGAACCAGTGAATGGTGTTCTTTAATATAGTAACTAATAAGTATTGGTCTTTCCTTGGTCACTAGGTCTGCCAGCAGCAGAAGGTTCTAGGCGACAAGCGGCTTTATGTATGGTTCATGATGGCGGTCATTTGAAATTGAAGAGGGCGCCTTGCATAAAAACAGAGTACTTGATCACCATCTGGCCCATGACTCACCCAGAAGTCAGGTAACAGCAGCGTCCAGGGTTGTTTGTTTACAAACTCATGTGTTCAGCAAAGGCTACAGGTTTCAACCCTCAGTGCTTCGTTTTTTATTATAATAATAATAATAATACAGGTTTGAACCTTCATTCGCTAAATTCAGCAGTGAGTTATTTTAAAATTAAGTGGAAAACAGCATGTGACTCGTTGTGTATTATTAAAGACGTAGGTTGTGCCAGATGTTTGTACCTGTGTTTTGTTGGAGTGTTGGTCCAATGTTATTGAAGCTGTCAGTTGCCTGCCTGTCACAATGTGCAATAGTGGTAGTCAAACACCCACCTGTCTCAGATGCACTGATTGAGATTTATATGACAATCGACTAACCCGACAGATAAGCTGTCATCAACACTTTGTTCATTCCCGCCCTCAATTGATAAGTCGCTGTACTGACTTCATACAGAAACTTTTTTGGAAAATTGTAGAGGTGTACACTCTAGGAAGCTTTGCCAGGTCAGCAGGTTGTTAATGCCTGTTATGGTTCCATTGGCCCAGCTGGCTGAGAAACGAGGGTGACATGGGCTAATTATACCTAACTTATAATTCTGACTAAAACATTTGAATAAGTCCCTTTTAGTATTTATGTGTGCTTGTCAACCTTTACCTTAGAGGCAGCCACTGATATAAATGCTGAAGTCGTCAGTATATTTTTCAGGAGACTTGCAGACAGGAGGTCATGTCCAGTGTTAATGGTTTCAGACAACTTATCAAACTTTGTCTCCTCTGCAACTTACCTCAAGCAGCTTTTTGAGTAAGCAGAAGCTCAAAAGATCATGAATCAGCGACGATGTCGCTGAAAACCTCTAAAGGCTCCCTGGCAAGGAGGATTTAATGAGAGGCTTATCAGCATCGTGTAGTGATGCCTGGAGAAGACTTTCCACCTTACAATGATTGACTTACAAACATCTAGAACTGCGGTGATTAAAATCAAGAACAGAATCTTCAGTCGACATGTTACATATGTCAGCAATGGTCTAAATCACATAGAAGTGTTGAGTCCGTCTCTTTTAATCTGTATATGTCGACTTAAACCAGTACCTCCACTTAGAGACAGTGAAACACTGGAAAATCGTACCTGCCCTTAGTCTGACCATCTCTGACAGAAGTTCAGGTATCTTAATAGTGGCCTTGAAGAGATTCTGACGTGAAGATTATCTTATGTCATTAAGAGAACGCTTCTTTGGAGCCGAGACTCCTGATAATCAGATGTCACTGTAACTATGTGATATTTGATAACTGATGACTATAAACCAAAGTCTTGATGGACAATAGGAAGATTGTGGCCACACACCCAGATGTTAGTGGTACCGCCAGGAGCTGTAGTCTTAAGTAAAAGCGCTGTTCGCACCGACTCCATAGACACGCTAGTATCTCTAGAATTACACTGTCCAGTAAAGAAAACCATGAATCCTCAGGAAATGCCTCCAGCCGAATACTGCTCCAAATATTAGGCAACAGTGGTGGTAAGAGAATATATCAATGGAACAATAGACAGTGATCAAATTTGACTAGGTCAAACAACCGCTTCTCCCCCTTCACAGTGAGCCAAACTGTTATTTTATTTTTGTTCTAAATAGAGAAATAAGCCAGAGTTAGAACTGTTAACGTGGGGACTGGGGATTCTTTTTTTTCAAGAATGGGGAAGTGTTTCAGTGACCTTTTCAACCACAAGAGGCCAGTTCTGAGTGGCAGCAGCGTTGCTACCACTCAGAATTGGTCTTAATTGCCAATTAGTTAAGTGTAAGTGTCTAGTAAGTTTAGCCCACAGCCTAAGTATAAGTAGCATAGTGAACATTCATTGTCTCAACACTGTAGACCTTAAATTTAACACTAGATGTCAGGTCAGGCGCAGGAGAGATAAGAGAGATGAGTCTCGGCAGCGCACAGCAGTAACAAAAACAAAAAAAAGGCTTCGAGCTGGCAGAACTCAAGTCATCATTTAGTATAAAATATGCGCGATTATCGTGGTACATAATTAATCACGTGACCTTAATACCAAACAGTGATTTATTCAACTTAGCGTGGCATAAATCCACCTTGTAAACACATTTGGACTCAGGAAAGCCTACATTTTACATTTCAATGATGTATCTTGGTCAACCCTCCACGTTACAAGTAAATCCATTTACAGTAAAGCTCTCCAGGTAAGTCATTGGAACAACCTAAGTAGTGTTAGGGGACTGTACAATTCCTGTGTCACACAGGTATTTTTACCGGCTTACATTACTAGGCAAGGTGTCTACAAGTAGGCTGCGTCGGTATCTGTCACTGTAGTGTTCTTCAGTTTATACCTACAGGTGGTACAGTTATATCATGTGTGTACCTATGTATTTTTTTACACAGCATAGTCTTTTTTACTATTATTAGCTAGGTGTGGGACGGCCGATTTTTATTTTATTTTGGCTGATGTAATTGTTAATTAGTTAAGTGTCAGTCAAATAAGTTCTCTCCCAAAAGGAAGTTTTATTAAAAACATTTTCGAAAACGGAGAATATTTATAAATAAATTAGGTGAGTGAAACTGCGAAAAAACGAATTAAATGGTTAGATAATTAGCGAAATCAACACAGGAAGTTAACGTAATTCCTTTTAGGTGTAAAATAAGGTATTAAGGCAGCCTCTCCAGGGACCATCACAAGACGGATAATCACAATGCGAGACGACAGAGCTCCGTAATATTAGCCTGTTTGAGGTAATGAGACTGGGATTAAATATTAACCTCTCTTGCCTCTAACCAAATATGTCCCCCAGCATTTGGGTTAGAGGAGGAGGAGAGTGTGTGTGTGCGTGTGTGTACTCACCTATTTGTACTCACCTATTTGTGGTTGCAGGGGTCGATTCATAGCTCCTGGCCCCGCCTCTTCACTGATTGCTACTAGGTCCTCTCTCTCCCTGCTCCATGAGCTTTATTATACCTCGTCTTAAAGCTATGTATGGTTCCTGCCTCCACTACATCACTTGCTACACTATTCCACTTCCTGACAACTATATGGCTGAAGAAATACTTCCTAACATCCCTTTGACTCATCTGAGTCTTCAACTTCCAATTGTGACCCCTTGTTTCTGTGTTCTCTCTCTGGAACATCCTGTCTCTATCCACCTTGTCTATTCCACGCAGTATTTTGTATGTCGTTATCATGTCTTCCCTAACCCTCCTCCAGTGCTGTCAGGCCGATTTCCTTTAACCTTTCTTCGTAGGATTCTTGGGACATTAACCTTAGCTCTGGAACTAACCTTGTCGCAAACCTTTGAACTTTCTCTAATTTTTTAACGTGCTTGACCGGGTATGGGTTCCAAACTGGTGCTGCATACTCTAGTATGGGCCTGACGTACACGGTGAATAGTGTCTTGAACGATTCCTTACTAAGGTATCGGAACGCTATTCTCAGGTTTGTCAGTCGCCCGTATGCTGCAGCAGTTATCTGGTGGATGTGTGCTTCCGGAAACGTGCTTGGTGTTATATACTCACCCCAAGATCTTTCTCCTTGAGTGAGGTTTGTAGTCTTTGGCCACCTAGCCTGTACTCTGTCTGAGATCTTCTTTGCCCTTCCCCGATCTTCATGACTTTGCATTTGGCAGGGTTAAATTCGAGAAGCCAGTTCCTGGACCAGGTGTCCAGCCTGTCCAGGTCTCTTTGTAGCCCTGCCTGATCCTCATCCAATTTAATTAATTTTCCTCATTAACTTCACATCATCTGCGAACAGAGACACTTCTGAGTCTATCCCGTCCATCATGTCATTCACATATACTAAGAATAGCACTGGTCCTAGGACTGACCCCTGTGAGACCCCGCTTGTCACAGGCGCGAAATGTTATACCCCGTCACGTACCATGACGAGTTGTTGCCTCCCTATCAGGTATTCTCTGATCCATTGCAGTTCCCTTCCTGTTATACATGCCTGATCCTCTAGCTTCTGCACTAATCTTTTGTGAGGAACTGTGTCGAAGGCCTTCCTGCAGTCCAAGAAAATGCAATCAACCCACCTCTCTCTCTCTCGTGTCTTACTTCTGTTACTTTGTCATAGAACTCCAGAAGGTGTGTGACACAGGACTTGTGACACATGAACCTGTGCTGGTTGTCGTTTATAATCTTGTTCCATTCTCCTCCCGATTATCTTCTAAATGACTTTGCACACTATACACGTAAGTGACACTGGTCTATAATTTAGTGCCTCGTTTCTGTCTCCTTTCTTGAAAATGGGAACTACATTTGCCTTCTTCCATACCTCAGGGAGCTGCCCAGTTTCAAGGGATGTGTTGAAGATTGTGGTTAGTGGCACACACAGCATCTCTGCTCCCTCTCTTAGGACCCACGGGGAGATGTTGTCCGGTCCCATCGCCTTTGAGGTATCAAGGTCACTGAGCAACTTCATCACCTCCTCCTCAGTTGTATGTATTTCATCCAACACTTGGTATATTCCTAGTTGGTGTCCTGCTCTGATCTGTCTTCCCAGAGTCCTTCCTGCCTCTACTGTAAATACCTCCTTAAATCTCGTGTTGAGCTCCTCACATACCTCTTGATCGTTTCTTATGAGTTCCCCACCTTCTTTCCTCAGCCTGATTACCTGGTCTTTGACTGTTGTCTTCCTCCTAATGTGACTATACAGAAGTTTCGGGTAAGACTTGACTTTCGATGCTATGTCATTTTCGTACTGTCGCTGGGCCTCCCTCCTTATCTGTGCATACTCGTTTTTGGCTCTACGACTAATTTCTTTATTTTCCTGGGTCCTTTGACTTCTGTACTTTTTCCATTCTCTAGCGCACTTAGTCTTTGCCTCCCTGCATCTTTGGGTAAACCAAGGGCTCGTTCTGGACTTCCCATTATTTCTGTTGCCCTTGGGAACAAATCTTTCATCTGCTTCTTTGCATTTTGTTGCTACGTATTCCATTATTTCGTTTACTGACTTTCCTTCCATGTCTCTGTTCCACTGAACCTCCTGCAGGAAGTTCCTCATACCCGTGTAGTCCCCCTCTTACAGTTTGGCTTTTCCCTTTCAACTCCTGTTGCCCTCTCTACTTGTAACTCTAGTAAGGGCTCAAAGCTCAGAACCACGTGGTCACTGGCTCCCAGGGGCCTCTCATATGTGATATCCTCAATGTCCGAGTTACTCAGGGTGAACACGAGGTCCAGCCTTGCTGGTTCATCCTCTCCTCTCTCTCTGGTAGCGTCCCTGACATGTTAGTGCATGAGGTTTTCCAGTACCACATCCATCATTTAGGCTCTCCATGTTTCTGGACCTCCATGTGGCTCCAGATTTTCCCAATCGATCTCCCTGTGGTTGAAATCGGCCATAACCAGTAATTTTCTTCTGCTTGAGTGAGTTCTTTTTGCCACCTCAGCCAGTGTGTCCACCATTGCTCTGTTGCTCTCTTCATATTCCTCTCTTGGCCTCCTGCAGTTCTGTGGTGGGTTAGACATCACTGCAATGTCTACCTTATGTTCCCCAAACTGAATTGCACCTACTATGTAGTCCCTTTCACTAATCACGTCCATGCCTTCCATTTCCTCAAATCTCCATCGGTTTCTTACGAGCAGTGCAATCCCTCCTTCCCCTCTACTCCTTCTATCTTTCCTCAGGATCTGATATCCTGATAGGAAAATTGCGTGGTATTGTCTCAGTGAGTTTCGTTTCTGTGACTGCTATGATGTCTGGGGACTTCGCATTGATTCTTTCATGCCACTCCTCATATTTATTCGTTATTCCATCCGCGTTCGTGTACCAAACCTTCAACTTCGTTTCTAAAACTGTGGTCCAGGGGGAATATTGTGGTTGAGGGAGCGGGTGCCCTGGCGGGGGCCTATGGGGGGTTGCGGTGGGGATGGGGTTTGTGTGTGTGTGTATGTGTGTTGTGTGTGTGTGTGTGTGTGTGTGTGTGTGTGTGTGTGGAATCATGTTACCCTGATGACTGCTGGACTGCTTTCGATGGGGAAGAAAAATTAAAAAAACAAAAAAACAAAAACAAGATGAAATAAAAACTAGAAGAACAAACAACTTAGAATAGTAGAGAGAGAGAGAGAGAGAGAGAGAGAGAGAGAGAGAGAGAGAGAGAGAGCAACTAAAAATAAAGATCGTGTAATTAAAATGTGAGAGAGATAATATAAACTACGTAGTGGAGGGGAAAAGTTGCGAAGACAGGGAAATAAGAACACAATTAACTCTTAAAGAATTATTCTCTGACGAGGAAAATAAAAGCGACAAAACAGAGATAACAAATGAAAATTGAAATAAGAGACAAGAAACGAAAAGAGGAGAGGATACGAGGAGAATGTTACAAAAATTGGCGTTGGACCATTTCATAAAAAAACAGACTGGGGGAGCTTGTAGTACACGCGATTGTGACCGAATCCGCTGAAGGAAGTGAAGTAAACAAGACGCAAGATTGACAGAGACTCACTTGGTCATATAACCAGACGAAGAACATGTCAGAGTAGCTATGACTGCGCTAATCGCACGAAACAATTTTGAAATAAAAAACTAAACTGAGTTGATCTGAGAGATATAGTTGTATTTATTTACTTGATGGCAAGATAGAACAAGACCAGTTAAGAGTCTGAGAAATAATCAGTAAGAGAAAGGAGGAGATAATGAACCAGGAAGATACAGGACAAAGACACATGAAACAACAAAAAAATTCATCATAATGTTTCGCTCAATTAGAACTTTATCAAATTCATAAAATAAACACTGTAAGATAACAAACTGTTTTAGAAAGACAAATATAGCAAAATGATCTTCATTTATACGTCCTTCATGCATGGCGCCCAGCGAAGTGAGGTGCAGGTATGGAAGTCAGGTATCACAGAGGTGAGGTGCAGGTATGGAAGTCAGGTATCACAGAGGTGAGGTGCAGGTATGGAAGTCAGGTATCACAGAGGTGAGGTGCAGGTATGGAAGTCAGGTATCACAGAGGTGAGGTACAGGTATGGAAGTCAGGTATCACAGAGGTGAGGTACAGGTATGGAAGTCAGGTTTCACAGAGGTGAGGTGTGGAACTGGTGGTCAGGTCGCGGAAATTTGATCATTGGTGATGGAATTGGTTTTGATAAAGTATACGTCCCTCATTTTTGCTTCTTGAATTCGAAGAAGTTTAGTGTAAAATGGCAGACTAGAGGCACCTCCGTCCGGACCTCATGAATACAATACAATCTACACAATATGACCCACACAATACAACCTACACAACACGACCTAAACAATACAACCTACTCAACGCTACCTAAAAGACAATCTTACAAAAAGCGACATGCTCAACACAATCTACAAAATACGATATATAACAGGACCTATACAACACAGCTCGACTTATATAATGAGTGAAAGCACAGTAACCACACAGAATTTATATGAGTATCTGGTGAAAATAAAATTGAGAAGAAAAAAAAAAAAAAAAAAAAAAAAAAATATATAATATATATATATATATATATATATATATATATATATATATATAATATATATGTGCCGATTAGGTAAAACTGGCCAATTAGCAAGAACTCATTTAAAATTAGTCCTTTCTAAAATTTTCTCTTATACGTTTAAAGATTATTTTTTTCATTTATGTTAATGTAAGAATTTCTAATTTTCTACTAAGAGAAACTTTGAAAACCTACTAACCTTATTACAACAAGCGCAATTTAATTTAGCTATACCAAACTAAATATATTTTAGATACGTTAACATTAATTTAATAATAAACAAACACAATGAAATATATTTTTTCGTTATGTTCACAATGAATTTGGCGAAATTATTGCATACACAAATTTTCACTTGTCTTATATGGCAAGGTGAGCGTTGCTATTTAAGCCAAAATCGCAAGTTTTACCTAATCGGCACGACATATATATATATATATATATATATATATAATATATATATATATATATATATATATATATATATATATATATATATATATATATATAATATATATATATATATATATATATATATATATATATATATATATATATATATATATATATATCGGCACGAATATATATATATATATATATATATATATATATATATATATATATATATATGTCGTGCCGATTAGGTAAAACTTGCGATTTTGGCTAAAATAGCAACGCTCACCTTGCCATATAAGACAAGTGAAAATTTGTGTATGCAATAATTTCGCCAAAATCATTCTGAACATAACGAAAAAATATATTTCATTGTGTTTGTTTATTATTAAATTAATGTTAACGTATCTAAAATATATTTAGTTGGGTTATGTTAAATTAAATTGCGCATGTTGTAATAAGGTTAGGTAGGTTTTCAAAGTTTCTCTTGGTACAAAATTATAAATTCTTACATTAACATAAATGAAAAAATATATCTTTAAACGTATAAGAGAAAATTTTAGAAAGGACTTAATTTTAGATGAGTTCTTGCTAATTGACCAGTTTTACCTAATCGGCACGACATATATATATTATATATATATATATATATATATATATATATATATATATATATATATATATATATATATATATATATATATATATATATATATATATATAGAAGAAAGTTCGTGGAGGGGATATGGGGAAACTGGATGAGATAGTTGGAGGGAAAGAAAAGAAACGAAATGATGGAGAAATTATTCAGTGTGTGAAGTGCGCATTTCACCTGACACTGTAGAGTTGTACACAAAATAGATGTTCTAGAACATGGAAAACTTACTGGAAACAGAACTAAGGAGAACAAGGAACTAGACAGAAGAACCAGGACTGAATGCCCAGGAGTAAGAAAGGAAGCAGATTACCAGTTCAAGGAAAATATACCATGACAGACAATAACATCACTAAAATAACAGGATAGCCACATTAGGAGGAATCAGGTGGAGAAATTTAGAAAGACGACAACGGGGTATGTATGTTACTGGATAGTAGTTGTAAGTATTCCTTTAAGAAAATTAAACATTTCCGAAAAAACAGAGAGGAAAGGGGTCGATAATAGGAATTATCATCATAACAACAAAGGAGGAAAAGAAATTACTAATTAAATTGGACAAAATGATTACCATGGGACCTGACAAAAGGAATTGAGATTTACACTATAATAAATTTACAAGTCATTTGAAACTAAGCAGCAGAAAATAACTAAAATATATCAGATTTGGGTGTATCTTGTAAGCTACGATATTGGAGAATAAAATTAGATGAGAAATGAAACACCTGGAAGAAGAAAGTTCTCATAAGCAATACGGTTTTAGTGAACGATAAATTTTGTGTCGCAAACCTCCAAGAAATCTGACAGTGTGTAGGAATGGTCAGGCAAGTTGCCACTGAAACACAACCCAACCACAGCTGAAAGATACAGAAAACCAGGTACCGAAAACAGCTAAGACGGAAAAAGATTAAAGGACTAAAAAGGAGAATGATAAAGAAGCACGATTCAAATCTCATCAGAATAAGTTCGGCCTTATACGCTAGGCTGGTAAACCTAAGAATCTCATTTATGAGCCCTAACAAAGAATATAATGGAATCTGTAATCATTGTTAGTCTCCTCAATGAAGGTGACTTGATGTGGACCTGACTTAACTCAGTGAAGACGTGTCTTATGTGCTCTCTGTGAATCTGAAGAAGATGTCCTCTCTTGAGCTACTCTACCAGCAGCTGAAGGAAGAACTGAGGGTAGCTAAGCTTGAGATACAGAAACTGACTGAGGATCCTCCTGTTGATAATCCTCAAGTCAAGAAAGGAACCTGGACAGTGGCTGGAATGCATGGGACAAAGTTAAGGATCAAGAGGACGGGTGGAGAGGTAGAAACAACGAAGACCCAGGAGAATGTTGTGGAAACATCGAACCCATTCTCCGTGCTACCAGATGAATGTGAGTCAACTTCTGGGAGCGTCACGACGAACGACACCAAGGAAGGTAAAAACATTGTTGTTGTTGGGGACAGTCAGGTTAGGTACATGGATAGGGCCTTCTGTTTGAATGATAGGAGTAGGAGACAGAGGGTGTGTTATCCTGGGGCTGGGATGGAGGATATTGTTAGCCATCTGGACGACATCATGAGAGGTAATGGTAGCAATCCTATTATCTGTTTAGGCCGGGTCACCATTTGGAGAAGACCCGAGCCGGACATACCGGCGAACCTACAAGAAGAAGAAGTATTATCTGTCTCAGTGCTGGAGGCAACGATGTTGGCAGGCGTAAGAGTGAGGACCTGACTAGCAGGTTTAGGTCACCAATAGACATAATTACGAAGAATTGTGGGAACCCTGTCATATGTGGTATTTTGCCAAGGAGAGTAGTTGGAAATGAATGGCTGTCCAGGGCAATTGGTGTCAATTGGACAAATACTGTAAGGAAAATGCAGTAACATTCATTGACAACTGGGACCTCTTCTATTGCAGAAATGACATGTATGCCAGGGATTGGGTTCACTTATCTAGGTCTGGGGTGGGGGCACTGGCAACTGCAGTGGAGGGAGCTGTTAGGGCTTTAAACTAGAAATAGTTAGTGGTATGGGTTTTGGGGGAAAACAATAAAGTCCCAGTGTAGTAATATTATAAATTCTAGGAGAACTAGTAATAGGCAGAATAAGGTGGATACTGGAAAGCCAGTGGCACTAGATGTCATGGACAGTAATAGGTATAGTGGAAAAACAGAAAAGAGCAGGAAGGGTAAAGAGAAAGGAGGGTCTTTAAATGTATATTACAACAATTGTCGTAGTGCTAGGAATAAGATGGACGAGTTGAGATTACTTGCTAGTACGGGTAATATTGATGTTTTTGCAATAACTTAAAACGTGGTTTAACATGAAAAATCGGGACTTGCCTGCTGAATGTCACATCCAGGGTTTTAAATTGTTCCAAGTAGACAGAAGTATCGGGAAGGGGGGTGGGGTGGCACTCTATGTCCGTGATCATTTAAATTGTTGCAAAAAAAACTGGCATAAAGTCTGAAATAATACATACAGAGTCTGTCTGGATAGAATTTTCAGAGGGGTGTGAAAAATTTATTTTAGGCGTGATATATCGTCCTCCAAACTTAGATAGGGAACAAGGGAGACTACTCTGGGAGGAAATTGTTAAGGCCACAAGGCATGATAACGTAGTAATTAAAAAACTAACCCAAAAAAGTTTTTTCCAGGTTTATCTCTCTTGGAGAGATATCCTCATGATCTTATTTATATCCCCTTTGTTAATGCCCATTTTCCACTTGTATACCTCGATCATGTCTCCCCTCATTCTTCGTCTTACAAGTGAATGTAATTTAAGGGTCTTCAATCTTTCTTCATACGAAAGATTTCTAATGCTATGTATTAATTTAGTCATTCTACGCTGAATGTTTTCTAACGAGTTAATGTCCATTCTGTAATATGGAGACCAGAACTGAGCTGCGTAATCTAGGTGAAGCCTTACTAATGATGTATAAAGCTGTAATATAACCTCTGAACGTCTGTTGCTTACACTTCTTGATATAAATCCCAGTAATCTGTTAGCCTTATTACGTACGCTTAGGCATTGCTGTTTTGGTTTAAGCTTGCTGCTTACCATAACCCCCAAGTCCTTTTCGCAATCTGTACAGCTAAGTTCTACGCCATTCAACTTATAAGTGCTTGGGTTATGGACACTCCCGAGCTTCAGAACCTTGCATTTATCTACATTGAACTGCATCTTCCACTTTTTTGACCAAGAATTGAGTTTGTCTAAATCGTCCTGAAGTTCCCTGACATCTACGTTTGAATAAATTATCCTACCTATCTTCGTGTCGTCGGCGAATTTGCTCATATCACTAGTAATTCCCTCATCAAGGTCATTGATATATATTATAAACAACAACAACGGGCCTAAGACTGATCCCTGTGGAACGCCACTTGTTACAGATTTAACCCCATTGTTACAGATTTAACCCCATTTAAGCACACTCTCTGCTTCCTATTGGTGAGCCATAACTCGATCCATGACAACACTTTTCCCCCAATTCTATGAGCTGATACTATCCTTAACAGTCTCTGGTGTGGTACTCTATCAAAAGCCTTACTAAAGTCTAAATAAACAATATCGAATTCTTTATTGTGATCAACAGCCTCAAAAGCTTTACTAAAGAAAGTTAATAAATTCGTTAGGCAGGAACGGCCCCTCGTGAATCCATGCTGAGTATCATTAATCAAATTATGTTTATCGAGATGGTTTCTTATAATATCAGCTATAATTGACTCTAGTAATTTGCCTACAATTGAGGTCAGGCTTATTGGGCGGTAATTTGACCGTAGTGACTTGTCCCCTGCTTTAAAAATAGTAATTACATCAGCCAACTTCCACATATCAGACACTACACCTGTTTGAAGAGATAAATTAAAAATGTTACTTAATGGCTCACAGAGTTCCATTTTGCATTCCTTAAGAACCCTTGTTAAAAAGCTCATCAGGACCCCAGCGATTTATTTTGTTTCAGTCGGTCTACTTGTTTCATAACCATTTCGCTAGTGACTGTGATATTACATAATTTATCTTCTTCAGGACCACTACTAAAATTAATTACTGGGATATTATTAGTGTCTTCCTGTGTGAAACCTGAGAGAAAATAATTATTAAAAATAGAGCACATATCATTGTCCTTGTCACTAAGATGCCCAGAGTTATTTTTAAGGGGACCTATCTTATCTCTAACTTTTGTTCTATAAACCTGGAAAAAACTTTTTGGGTTAGTTTTTGAATTCCTAGCAACTTTAATTTCATAGTCCAGTTTAGCTTTTCTTATCCCCTTTTTAACGTCCCTCTTAATGTCAGTATACTGATTTATAAGATGACCCTCACCTCTTTTTATGCGCCTATAAATTCCTTTCTTCTGCCCTAAAATATACTTGAGCCTATTATTCATCCATTTTGGGTCATTTCTATTTGATCTAATTTCTTTATACAAGATAAATGTTCTTTGGGCAGCCTGTATAGTGTTCAGAAAACTGTCATATTGATAGCTCTCTTTGTTACCCCAGTCCACAGATGAAAACTGTTCTCTAAGCCCATTGTAATCTGCTAAGCAAAAATCTGGGACCGTTACTGAGTTATCCCTACTATCATACATCCATTCAATGTTAAATGTAATTGATTTGTGGTCGCTTTTGCCGAGTTCTCTGTAATTTCTAAATTACTAACAAGGGTTTCCTTGTTTGCCAGAACCAAGTTAAGTAGGGGTTTTTCCCTTGTATGTTCTGTCACAAACTGCTTCAAAAAATAATCCTGAACTACTTCTTAAAAGTCGTTAGATTCTAAACTCCCTGTCAAGAAATTCCAATCAATTTAACTAAAGTTAAAGCTCCTTAGAATTACTACATTATCGTTCCTTGTGGCATTAACAATTTCCTCTCACAGTAGTCTCTCTTGTTCCCTATCTAAGTTTGGAGGACGACATATCACGCCTAAAATAAATTTTTCACACCCCTCTGAAAATTCTATCCAGACAGACTCTGTATGTATTATTTCAGACTTTATACCCGCTTTTATGCAACAATTTAAATTTAATGGGCGATACATTTTAGGGCCAGGACAGCACTTGTTAAGTTTCGTTTGATTGACGACAAAAAAAATTTTATTTAGTAAAATTGGAAAAAAAAGCAATCTTTAGAATCATAGTAAAGAATGATTCATTTGATTGGCTTCAAATTTTCAGTTCTGGTGAAGTTTCCTGACTTCTGTACAAGCTACACCCTGCCATTGGGTGCCATAAGTCCCAATTTACTAATTTTATTGAATATATAGTGATATTAATTTTTTCTTCAATAACTAACAAATGTTTCTTCTGTTTGGTTTCAAAATATTACTAATGATGAATTTTATAATAAGGATGATAACCTGTAAGTTTATTCAGATATTTTAAATTTTACTGAAATAGCTTAAAAACTCGGCATCGGTGGAATTAGATCAATTGCTGAAAAATACCTTTTCTGATCGGCTTCAAACTTTTACCAATGGTGGCCATCATTAACTCACAGCTTGCCACTCACTTTGAGGTGTTTAGAAATAAATTTGACAAATTTATTAAGCAAATTGTTTCCCATGTAATAACTAGTGAATGCTCCTTCTGATCAGCTTCAAACTCTGAATGGTGGTATTGATAAGAAGTATTTTTCTTTTAATTTTGAGTTGTGTGGGTGCCAATTTGTCAATTATTCTCATTGCAACTTTTATCAAGGATGTCAATGTCTTTTCTTACAGAGTTGCAGAGAATTTTAAGAAATAATGTAACTACAAACAGAAATTTGAAAATTACTGAAAATTCGCATTTCCATATCACTTTTAATTCCCAGAATTGAGAGAACCCGTAAATACTGCACGGTGTGATGCCACAACCGTCCTTCTGTCAGCTGCAAGTTGATCATGACATCAAAGGTTTTCGTTAATAACTCAAAACGCCTTCTTCAATGGTCTTCACATTATAAAACCATGTCAACTATTACAAGTTTGTAGAGTGACCTACATTCTCATGTGCTCTGTGCTCAATTTTATACTCACCATTCTCGAAAACTGATTTCCATGAGAACCCTGTGCAGAACTTCGACGTCACTACTGCAGGTGTCACCGACACATTGACTAATGTGTATATTTGTTTCGTTATGTTCAAATTTATTTTCGTAGATTTATGGCAAAAAAAATATTCTCTGCTTATCCGGCAGGAAAAACCCTTGCCGAATAGGCCAAACTCGCCTATTCGACATATTTTGCGCAATATATATATATATATATATATATATATATATATATATATATATATATATATATATATATATATATATATATATATATATATATATATATGTATGTATATATACGTCGTGCCGAATAGGTAAAACTTGTTTTTTTGGCTTAAATTGCAACGCTCTTCTTGCCGAATAAGGCAAGCGAAAATTTCTGTATGCAATAATTTCGCAAAGATCACTCTGAACCTAACAAAAAAAAAAGTATTTCATTGTATTTCTTTATTATTAAATTATTGGAAATTTATTTAAAATGTATTTAGTTGGATTAGGCTAAATTAATTTGCGCTTGTTATAATCAGGTTAGGTAAGTTTCCTAAGGTTCTTTTGGTACAAAATTGTTAATTTTTACATTAACATAAATGAAAAAATATATCTTCAAACTTTTTTTTTTTATTAACACATCAGCCGTTTCCTACCAAGGCAGGGTGGCCCGAAAAAGAAAAAAAATCATCATTCACTCCATCATTGTCTTGCCAGAGGCGCGATTACAATACATTTATAAAACTGCAACATTAACACCCCTCCTTCAGAGTGATGGCACTGTACTTCCCATCTCCAGGAATCAAGTCCGGCCTGCCGGTTTCCCTGAATTCCTTCATAAATGTTACCATGCTCACACTCCAAAGCACGTCAAGTCCTAAAAACCATTTGTCTCCATTTGCTCTTATCTAACACTCTCACGCGCGCTTGCTGGAAGTCCAAGCCCCTTGAACACAAAACCTCCTTTACCCCTTCACTCTCGAAATTATTCTTTTTTGTTCCTTCCTCTCTACATGTCCAGACTTTCTCAGTAACCCCTTCTCAGCCCTCTGGATAATAGTTTTGGTAATCCCGCACCTCCTCCTAATCTCCAAACTACGGATTCTCTGCATTATATTCACGCCACACATTGCCCTCCTTGCAACATTCACCATCCATGCCTCACACCCATACAAGAGCGTTGGCATAACTATTCTCTCATACATTCCCCTCTTTGTTTTCATGGATAAAGATCTTTGTCTCCACAGACTCCTAAGTGCACCACTCAATGGGCTAGTAACCCCTTCTCTTGTACAAACTACTAGAAACAAGAAAAACGTTATAAAACTGGGAGGTTTGAATGTGCGCGGATGAAGTGCAGATGATAAGAAAGGAATGATTGCTAATGTTATGAATGAAAAGAAGTTGAATGTCCTGGCCCTAAGCAAAACAAAGGGGTAAGGGGATTTAAGTGTGGAGAAATAAATGGGGTTAAGTCACAAGTATCTGAGAGAGTTAGAGCTAAGGAAAGGGTAGCAATAGTGCTGATGGATCAGTTATGGAGAGAGAAGATGGAATATAAATGTATATATATATATATATATATATATATATATATATATATATAAAGATGTGTGGTGTCACCATGGTTGTTTCAATATATATATAGATGGAGTTGTAAGAGAAGTGAATACTCAGGTGTTGGCAAAAGGTGTGGGGTTATAAAATAAGGAATCTAACACAAAGTGGGAGTTGTCACAGTTACTCTTTGCTGATGACACTGTACTTTTGAGAGATTCTGAAGACAAGTTGCAGAGGTTGGTGGATGAGTTTGGTAGGGTATGTAAAAGACGAAAATTAAATGTGAATATACGACTTAGTAAGGCGATGAGGATAACAAAAAATTAGTTAACGAAAGATTAGATATCAGATTGGAGGGAGAGAGTATGGAGATGGGTCTATGAAAGATGAGGTGAATCGTAGAATTGACGAGTGGAAAAAGGTGAGTGGTGCACTCAGGAGTCTGTGAAAGCAAAGAGGGGAATGTATGAGAGTATAGTTATACCAACATTCTTATGTGGGTGTGAAGCATGGGTGGTGAATATTGCAACAAGGAGAAGGCTGGAGGCAGTGGATATGTCATGTCTGAGGGCAATGTATGGTGTGAATATAATGCAGAGAATTCGTAGTTTGGAGATTAGGAGGAGGTGTGGGAGATAGTTGTTGAGATAGTTTGGACATATAGAGAGTATGGCAAAACAATAGAATGACTTCGAGAGTGGATAAATCTGTAGTGGAGGGAAGGTGGGGTAGAGGTCGGCCTGGGAAAGGTTGGAGGGAGGGGTAAAAGGAGGTTTTTGTGTGCGAGGGGCTTGGACTTCCAGCAAGCATGCGTTAGCATGTTAGATAAGAGCGAATGGAGACAAATGGTTTTTAGGACTTGACTTGCTGTTGGAGTGTGAGCAGGGTAATATTTATAAAGGGATTCAAAGTAACCAGCAGGAAGTACAGTGCTTGTGCTCTGAAGAAGGGGTGTTAATGTTGCAGTTTTATAATTGTAGTGTAAGCGCGCCTCTGGTAAGGCAGTGATAAAGTGAATGATGGTGAATGTTTTTCTTTTTCGGGCTGTTCTATCTTGGTGGAAACGGCCGATGTGTTAATATATATATATATATATATATATATATATATATATATATATATATATATATATATATATATATATATATATATATATATATATATATATATATATATATACACGTAGCTCTACACCTCATGTACTGTATACGTCATCTGTGGTAATTTTACATTGGTAAGCATCAACTGTACAGTAACAAGGTAACACTGTACTTATGATAGTTTTTTCAAGTGTAGAAAGTGAAACAGTTGTTTTCTTTAACTCTCCTGCTACGGCAAAGAGCCCAATTTATCTCAAATGTCTATCACTCATATATACTACCAATAACCTCAAGAGGCTTGATATACGTGCCTCAGTGTCGTTTGGGTACAAACATTTGTTACTAATTAAACTGTTGACCAGAAAGCCAGACGCCGTCTGGCCCTTTCTAAGGGCAGGGCCCTTGAAAGGGCAGAAAGGGCTGATACCCCCTCCCCCTCTTTTGGAGAATTTTCTCCACATCATCTTTATATCAACAATGTATCTCTTAAATCTTTTGTACCATATTATATAATAAAATATACCTATTGGTAAAAAAAAAAAAGAATGAAAAGATGGGTGGTAGGGAAGTGGAATATTCAAATGGCTTCATGAAGAAATCCAAATATTCTTCCTTGAAGCCTTTTTATCCACTTCTCCGAGGCTATGGGTCCCACAATTTGCACCAGAGGTGGACCCCATTATGTATGTGTATATATATATATATATATATATATATATATATATATATATATATATATATATATATATATATATATATATATATATATATACATGTGTATATATATATATATATATATATATATATATATATATATATATATATATATATATATATATATATATATATATACATGTGTATATATATATATATATATATATATATATATATATATATATATATATATATATATATATATATGTCGTGCCGATTAGGTAAAACTTGCGATTTTGGCTTAAATAGCAACGCTATTCTTGCCATATAAGACAAGTGAAAATTTGTGTATGCAATAACTTCGCAAAAATCATTCTGAACCTAACGCAAAAAATATATTTCATTGTGTTTGTTTATTAATAAATTATTGTAAACGTATCTAAAATATATTTAGTTGGGTTAGGCTAAATTAAATTGTGCTTGTTATAATAAGGTTAGGTAGGTTTTCAAAGTTTCTTTTGGTACAAAATTATAAATTTTTACATTAACATAAATGAAAAAATATATCTCTAAACGTATAAGAGAAAATTTTAGAAAGGACTTAATTTTAAATGAGTTCTTGCTAATTGACCAGTTTTACCTAATCTGCACGACATTTATATATATATATATATATATATATATATATATATATATATATATATATATATATATATATATATATGTCGTGCCGATTAGGTAAAACTTGCGATTTTGGCTTAAATAGCAACGCTCACCTTGCCATATAAGACAAGTGAAAATTTGTGTATGCAATAATTTCGCCAAAATCATTCTGAACATAACGAAAAAAATATATTTCATTGTGTTTGTTTATTATTAAATTAATGTTAACGTATCTAAAATATATTTAGTTGGGTTAGGCTAAATTAAATTGCGCTTGTTGTAATAAGGTTAGGTAGGTTTTCAAAGTTTCTCTTGGTACAAAATTATAAATTCATACATTAACATACATGAAAAATATATATCTTTAAACGTATAAGAGAAAATTTTAGAAAGGACTTAATTTTAGATGAGTTCTTGCTAATTGACCAGTTTTACCTAATCGGCACGACATATATATATATATATATATATATATATATATATATATATATATATATATATATATATATATATATATATATATATATATATATATATATATATATGTGGTTCTCCCTCTTGTGCAATATATGGAATCCCTTGGCAAATAGACAAATACACATAAGCATACATACTCACATAAATACATAAAAAACTTCTTCTGTATAAGTACAAAAAAAATCACACACAAAACATGCACATATACGTCCTTATATTTTGTTACATTGTAATTTTATGACCAGCCTCAAATATTCCTTCATGCAACTCTTTGATATATTTATTATGGAAATATTTCGGCAGCCAGTGACTTTAACAACCATTGCAGAGAAAAACGTTGGAAGATTTGAAGAGGGAGTTTGAGGAAATCAATCCCTTAGCCTAGAAATGAAGCCAATTAGCTGGAAATGGCGTCACAGGTGAGCAGCCTACTAGTGGAAGGTGAGCAGCCTACTAGTGGAAGGTGAGCAGCCTACTAGTGGAAGGTGAGCAGCCTACTAGTGGAAAGTGAGCAGCCTACTAGTGGAAGGTGAGCAGCCTACTAGTGGAAGGTGAGCAGCCTACTAGTGGAAGGGCAAGAGTTGACATTGTAGAAGAAATTTCTGTACGAAGCTTCCAAGATGTTTGTTTGTCAAACAGGTATTGTTAATTATTTATAATACCGACAAGTTGATGAATATGACACAAACAACGCTCAGATGTCTTTATTGTGCAAACATTTCGCAAACCAGTGACTCCATCAGTACTAAATGCAGGTGATAAATACCTTGAACTTCTTAAAATGCATGATGTCACAGGTTGTGGCAGAGTCATACCAATATACAGTAACAAAGGCATTGCTAACACTCCTCAGTATAACAGCATGTACACTATCTTGTCTTACACATAATCAAGAAACTAAGAGGAAAATCTCACACGATTCATATACCCCTTGAACATGCAATTCAGTCATGTATCGTTCGTGTAATACACATATTTAACGCCTTGGAAACTTTAAAAAAAAAACAATGTTCCTGAACTGGGAACTATTCTCGAGGAGGCAACTGCTTCTCAAGCTGAAGTTTTTGATGCTGGGACTGTCTTTTTTCGGTGTGGTCTATATGGTTCAGAGACAGTTATTCGATGAATCAACTACGTTCAGAAAAGAGCATCACTATCAATCAAAACTCTTCCACTGACTGAGAAGAACTTTGCTTTTCTTCTTCAACATGAAAGTATACAAATCGGGCTTTGGAAAACTGTACATAAGTATGACAAAAAGTGGAAAAAGACATTTATGCCCAGTTCAGGACATTTATAATAGGAAACGTTACCCACGAGTGGCAAAGCGTTTCTTCTAATGAATGTCCCGATCTGTTCATTAGTATCTTTTTCCACATCTCGGTATCACCATGTATAATCTCAGTTATATTGAGGGTGTTTTTCCTACTTCTTGGACCAATAGTCTCATTGTGCCTATCCCTAAACCCCAACAGCCTGATACATTTAGACCGATCTCCTTCAGTAGTTGTCTTTGTAAAACTTTTGAAAGAATGATACTTAACAGACTGTGCTACAGAATCAGACACCAATTTTCCCCACATCACTATGGGTTCATGAAATGTAAAAGTGTGCAGAATTGTATTTCCATCTTTCTCACCTCACACACCTCTACTAGTTTTACCACATTTCTTGATCTAAAATTTTCATTTGATATCGCAAACAGAACCGTTATACTACATGAACTAGCCAAAATGTATATTGGTGGTTGTCAATTTTTCTGGATAATAGGATACCTGCCAAATAGAGTATCCTCTGTATTCTACCAAAGCTTTAGAAGCAAGTCAAAATAAATGTCCCTAGGTACACCGCAGCGAGGAGTTCTCAGTCCCATGCTATTTAATGTTCTGATTAATGCTCTCCTAAATGCTCTACCTGCCACACCTAAACATATAGCTATAAGCTATGCTGATGACATCATGATCCACGCAACAGAGAATAAGAAGATGAGTACCATTCTTAAGGAAGTTCAAGCAATTTGTAATTGACTAGGCCTCACAATATCTTCCTCTAAAACAAAGATTTTAACAAGCAAACGACATCCCCCCCCCATCTACTTGCAGGGTGAAAACATTAGCTACGTTAAATCTTACGGATACCTTGGTGTAGATGTACCCTTTAACAAATCCACTATACCACAACTAAATAAAAAATGCAAAGATAGGCTAAATGCTCTTAAAGCTGTTGCTGGCTACAACCCCAACTATGGTGTTAATGTGAGAATCGTGAGAATGATGTACATAGCCTATGTTAGGTTCTTAATTGATTATGCTGCTCCCATGTTGATATTAGCTAGAAAAAGTTATCTCCAATCCTTGGAGTTAATGCAAAATGAAGCTCTCAGAATTATTCTTGGCTGTCCCAAATCTACAAAGTTTCTTAATATGAGGAATAACTTGGTATTTCTAATATCATTGATAGGATTATTAAGATTAACATTGTACTCGGTATTAGAATGTTAAGAAATGAACCAGACACTGTCACTATGAATCTTACTAACTGACTAGAGGTAAATACACACATCTAAATGGATTTTGAAAACATGCAATTATATTAAGTTTTATAACTTGCATGTACTGTATCACTGTAGACAACAAGAGCATTTCACCCCTCCATGGAAGATGTGTTAATTTAATATCACATACCTGCAAGCCCCTCCCAAGAATCTCAGTGCTAGTAATCCCTTCCTTAAATCACTTGTTAAAGCAACTGCTCAAAAAGAAATTTCTCGTCTAGCTGGTAGTAATAAGTTATCACAAGTTATATACACTGATGGATCTAAACAGGAGTCTTCTGGCAGGACTGCATCTGCTCTTGTTGTCACCTCCCTTATTAAGAATTATAACAAATTTGTTGAGTTAGGCATAAGAATTAACAACTGGGCATGCACACTGCAAACTGAAATGTTTGTGATCCTAATAGCGCTAAAACTAACTTATGACACTGAGCTTGACTCTATCATCATTACTGATTCTGTGTCATCATTGAAGGCTCTTGACTCATATAATGACTCCAACAACATGCAATGTGAACAGTCTGACTGATGTTGTAGTGGCCAGGCTTAGGCTTGGTTACAAGTACTTCTGGCAGTTGGGAGACACACAGATGATGATCAAACTAAATGCAAATTATGTGGTCAGGCATATGGTCACTGTCCTGAACACTATGTGCTTAATTGTCCACTTATTGAAGAATATAGATGGAGACAGTATAACAACCCATGTGACATGTCAAGATATCTTATTAATGAAAATAAAATACCAGATATACTAAGAAAATTTCTTAAATTTGCTTGTAACAGATAAGTGAACTGTAGATATAAATCCAAATGTACACCTGTAACCCTTTTGGGGCCTAGTTACTATGCCTTTTGTGTATCCATATCCTCTTGCGGTACCGTCCACAGGATGGATATGGGGTGAACAATAAACTAGCCACTTCGGTGGCAAAATCTGAAACAAAATCTTGTATCACCATACCATTTTTCAGATGAGAAGAAGACCCACCACCCACTACCACATTATGAAATTTAGCTGGAAAATAATTGATAACTTTGTGCTGATGAAGGATTTCACATGCAACTGCTAAATTGAAAATGTGTGTGCTCAAATAAGAGGCATCTGTTTTACTGCTGGTATATTATGTCCGAGCTATTGCTGTACTCGTTTACTAGTGTTCTCACTGATGACGAAGAAAGGACGATGATGATAATTGTGGAAAATTTAGAATTTTCCTGAAGTCAGCACGTGTAAATTTGTATTATATAATAAATGTGTATTAAAATGATACTTCGAAAAATTCTGTGTGAAGAAGGGTGTGTTGCGGGGACGGCCGGGGGCGGAGAGGAGAACGCCATATTGAATTCAATGAGTGGGGGCACTTCGTAATTTACACCAGAAATTCGGCGTGTTCCTAGGCTTAATGTGGTACAGGCCTCAAATGACAATTGTAAATATAGTGATATGTTTCTCCTAAAGAAATGGGGACAAGAAATTGGCAGGACATCAAGAAATTTCATGTGGATGGAGGAAATAAGGGTTGTGGTCACACCTCAGAGAGAAGTAAACCGTCTTTTTATGTAGAACTAACTGGTCAGTGTAGGTTCTAGATAGTAAGGCAGGTGTTGTGGGTGTTCCATCTGCATTAAGTGGCTTTCAGAGAGAAAATTGGTAAGTGTTTGTATTAAACATGTAATTAATGTATTCATAAATGTTATAGTGTAAAAATTATATACAGATAGAGCCTACCACTGTGAAGTTAGTCTTAAAATTTCTATACATTCCACAATTAATTTTTACCAGAACTACTGGTTTATTGTAATTCATCAATTTTAGGTCCCGCTTTGTGGGTTTGAGGGTTGTGGGCATCGAGGGAGGCACTTTCCTGCCACCTAAAGTGTCTTATGTCCCACTTACCTCAGAGTTGCAACAACAATTGGTGAGTAATAATCGCCTTCGTTTCATCTTAACCCAAATTACCTGTACGTAAATGAATATCGTGCACGTAATTTATCACAATAATGATGCCAATGATGATAATGATAACGAGAGCTGAGAGCCATGAAGAGCCATTTAGACTACATTTGGTTTTATTACACTAATTATTATTTTAGCTGGAAATAATTTGTAGTCATTATTACTATCAGTGAACATTTGTTTGTAGCAAATAATCAGTATTTAATTTTTAATTAATCTGATAACCAATTTGGTAATCTTTAATAAAACAAACTTGGCATGTTTGCCAAGCTTATTCATAGGTATATTTCCGGAATGCTACCTGGAGGTGGAGTATACCTGGAGAGGGTTTCGGTGGTCAACGCCGCCGCGGCCCGGTCTGAGACCAGGCCACGTGGTGGATCAGGGTCTGATCAACCAGGCTGTTACTGCTGGCCGCACGCAAACTGACGTACGAACCACAGCCCGGCAAGTCAGGTACTGACTTTAGGTGCCTGTCCAGTGCCTTCTTGAAGACTGCCAGGGGTCTACAGGTAATCCCCCTTATGTATGCAGGGAGGTAGATGGTAGGCTAATGAGTCAAAATTAAGAAAATAAAATCTTTCTGATGAATTTGCAGTTGTTGAACGTGAATTTCCAGGTTAGAAAAACAGGCTTAGACTTCTGATAGATATAAATAAATCACATTAGAGTCTTCTTTTTCTTGATTCGCCGGTAGTCCAAGTGGTGGCCCGGCCTTGGCTCCCTTTCTCGGGAGTATCTCAGACTAATGTCCTCAGACTAATGTATCTCAGACCACATACCACGGGTGGGGTTCGAACCCGCGGTCAGAGAGTCTCAGAACTCTAGACCGTCGCGTAAGCCACTGGGCCAGCTAGCTTCATGTTGACGGCTTTGAAGGGGACTTGAGCTAGAGTTCGTCACGGCCATGCTAGCTGGAGATTCGTCTGTAAAAACTTGCATTTGTGGACACAGTGGTGCCTATGCTAACCTTCCTATGGTGTAGAAATATACCTAGTTGGATGAATCTTATTGAAGCTAGCTGGCCCAGTGGCTTACGCGACGGTCTAGAGTTCTGAGACTCTCTGACCGCGGGTTCGAACCCCACCCGTGGTATGTGGTTTGTTTGCAATCGTGTCATTACGATTTCGTGAGTATCTCAGACTAATGTCCTCATCGTTGGGACTAACTGTCCCCGCCCTCACGGGGCTCGTAGGCCTCTCTGGTCCGCCATCTTCCCCGCCCCAGGGGAGCTAATGGGAATAGCAGTCTTGTGAGCTGCAGGTGGTATTAAGCTCTGGCTCAGGCACCTACCTGCCCTAGAAGGGCTGGGCATAGTGTCTCCTTAATCCATTAGAGTCAAAGTTATGGCCATACGTGGAATATTTATTTCTATTTTTGTTACAACCAACTTGGGTTTGTGCAAATTTTATAAAATATATAATGCTGCAATTCTATATCAGATATTCCAAACGATAATAAATCTTAGAAAAGAAAATTGGATTTCCAACAAATACAGATTCACCAATAAACAGTAACGATTTGCAAGATACTTAGAGGATTGAAGAGAGGTTATTGGTAGAGACTATTTTAAAGGAATGGTACCGAGGACGAGAGGGTATAGATGGAGGCTAACCATACAGATGAGTCAAAGAAGTACCAAGAAATATTTCTCCAGTCTAAGTGTGATAAAGAAATGGAATGAGCTCGGTAAGAAAGTGGTGAAAGTAACCTACGTACCCATTTGCAGTAGTATATATGATTTGACCCAAGACGCCAAAAACCAGCTATGACAATCAAGTGAAAAGAAAACAGGTTGAGCCAGGTACTGAGACTTGACCCCCAGTAAACACAAATTAGTAAATACACAGACACACACACATACACACACACACACACACACACACACACAACACACACACACACACACACACACCACACACACACACACACACACACACACACACAACACACAAACAACACACATCACCACACACACACGCGCACACACGCACACAAACACATCACACACACACAAACACACAATACACACAAACACACACACCAAAACAAAAAACCAAAACACACACATACATACACACACATATATCGTAATGGGGTTCGAGAGATTAAAGGTAGTCAATGGATACACTCTGTTGGGTGGTTATTGGTATATTAACGAAGTCTGTGATGAGAGATACCAGTGCCACTTCTATACTCGTCGAGGTCCAAGGCCGGAGTGAGGCCGACGTCTGTGTCTGAGCACACACATGCGCAGGCCTCTGACGTCACACGCAAAGGGACCAGCTATATAAAGCTAGGATGAATTCTAATACACTACACAAGTGTATACATATTACTGACATGACACATACACACACACACACACACACACACACACACACACACACACACACCCACGCCCCGATGGCATAGTGGCTAGCGCTCTTGCTTCACGCACGGAGGGCCCGGGTTCAATTCCCGGCGGGGCCGAAACATTTCGAAGTGTTTCGTTACACACACACACACATATACATACAACAGGCCTAGTGTCTAATCGACATGTGCCTAGGACAAAATGGTAACACACACACACACACACACACACACACACACACACACACACACACACACATATATGGGCGACTGGCAAACCTAAGATTAGCGTTCCGTTACCTTAACAAGGAATCGTTCAAAACACTGTACACCGTGTACGTCAGGCCCATACTAGAATATGCAGCACCAGTCTGGAACCCATACCTGGTCAAGCACGTAAAGAAACTAGAGAAAGTGCAAAGGTTTGCGACAAGGTTAGTTCCACAACTCAGGGGTCTGTCCTATGAAGAAAGGTTGAAGGAAATAGGACTAACAACACTGGAGGAAAGAAGGGTCAGAGGAGACATGATAACGACATAAAAAATACTGCGGGGAATCGACAAGGTAGACAGTGACAGGATGTTCCAGAGAGGGAACACAGCAACAAGGGGACACAGTTGGAAGTTGAAGACTCAGATGAATCACAGAGATGTTAGGAAGTATTTCTTCAGTCACAGAGTGGTCGGGAAGTGGAATAGTTTAGGAAGTGATGTAGTGGAGGCAGGCTCCATACATAGCTTTAAGAAGAGGTATGATAAAGCTCATGGCGCAGGGAGAGTGACCCAGTAGCGGCCAGTGAAGAGGCGGGGCCAGGAGCTATGAATCGACCCCTGCAACCACAACTAGGTGAGTACAACTAGGTGAGTACACAGGGCCAGGAGCTGAGTCTCGACCCCTGCAACCACAATTAGGTGAGTACACATACAACAGGCCTAGTGTCTAATCGACATGTGCCTAGGACAAAATGGTAACTAACTAACACACACACATGGCGCATGGCGCAGGGAGAGTGACCCAATAGCGGCCAGTGAAGAGGCGGGGCCAGGAGCTATGTCTCGACCCCTGCAATAACAACTAGGTGAGAACACACACACACACACACAAGCATGAGAAACTTCTTGCACGAGGTTCAGTGGGAAAGGGAATTGACAGGAAATCATTAAATGATATTATGGAGTTACTACCGTCCTGCCAAGTGAGTATAAAACAGAAACCTGTAATTGTTTTACATGATGGTAGGATTGCTGGTGTCCCTTTTTTTCTGTCTCATAAACATGCTGGATAACAGGTATATCTTGCTACTTCTACTTACACTTAGGTCATACTACACATGCATGCACATGCATATATACACATACACACATCAAGGTTTTTCTCCCTTTTTCTCAGTAGTTCTTGTTCTTTATTTCCTCTTTTCTCCATGGGGTAAGTCTTATGAAGCGGGTAAAATGCCGGGAGCAACTTGCTAGTAACCCCTTCTCCTGTAGCAAATACTAAAAAAGAGAAGAAGAAAAACTTTATCAAACTGGGATGCTTGAATGTGCGTGGATGTAGTGCGGATGATAAGAATGAGATGATTGCTAATGTTATGAATGAAAAGAAATTGGATGTCTTAGATCTAAGCTGAATTTCAGTGGGAAGAAATAAATGGGATTAAGTCAGGAGTATCCCAGAGAGTTGGAACTAATTAAGGGGTAGCAATAAAGTTGAAGGGTCAATTATGTAAGGAGAAGAGGGAATATAAATATATAAATTCAAGGATTATGTGAATTAAAATAAGGGTCGGACTTGAAAAGTGGTTCATAATAAGTGTGTATGCACGTGGAGAATGGACAAGAACAGAGCATGGTCAATGCAAAACCACTGATCATGGGAGACTTACGCCATAAGGAAACAGACTGGGAAAGTCTGGAGGTATATGGAGGACAGGAAAAGTGGAGGTGGTGATGGAAAGCTTCATTTGTCAACTTGTTATGGACAGAACTACGGATAAAGAAGATCGAGCCAGTGAGGCTGCACCTTGTGTTCACCGTTAGAGACCCTGATATAGGGGACATAGAATATGAGAAGCCCTTTGACGTTCTAATCCCTTGTCGACGTGAACGTAGTGAGGAATAAATCTGACTTCAAAAGAGGATACTGATAGTATGAGGCAATTCCAAAGACATGAAAAAGAACCATGAAACTAAATTAGCAAATAAAATGGAGTGTGTAGCTGGAAAGTTGAGGGAGGGTGCACAAATTCATGACCAGAAGCAGAAGAGTCTCAGGCATGAACAAAATGAATCCATGGTTCACCTAGAGGTACAGGGAGGTAAATTCTAAAAGTATGAGGGAATGGAAAACATATAGGAAGCAAAAAACGCCAGAGAATAGCGAAGCAAGCAGAAGAGCCAGAAATGAACATGCATGGGTAAATAAGAAGAGAGGTTGAATGGCAGTATGAGAATGACATATCATAAAATGCCAAATCTGAGCCCAAGTTGATTTGCAGACACATCAGAAGCTGAAGAAGGAAGGAGGGGTGCTCACTGGGAATGACAAGGAAGTCTATAAGGAACTGAACTAAATATTAAGGAATAAAGAACACTACCAAAGAGTTAAAGTAAGAGAGTTCATCAACAAGTTCCGGACATAGTAGAGATAAAAGGAATAGAAGTGAAGAAAGTATTGAGTGAACAAGATAACTTGAAGGTGATGGAATCAGACAATATCTCTCCATGGGTTCTGTGAAAGAGAGCTGTGAGAAGACAGGAGATGAGGAACTGTATGAATTACTAGCAGCGATCTTCAACAAATATATTGAAATATGGCAGCTGCCAGAGGTCTGGAAAACAGAGAATGTAGTCACAATATTTTAAAAAAAGGACAGGTGGCATTGAACTGCATGCCTTTCACTAATATGTTTAGTATGTAAGGTTATGGAGAAAAAATTTCAGGGAAAGAGTAATGGAGCACCTATAAACGAGTTGAGTCTTGAACAATGATCTGCATGGTTTTGTAGATGGTAAATATTGTTTCACAGTTCTTCTAGAGTTCTGTGATGAGGTAACGGAAGTAAGGTAGGAGAGAGAGGGATGGGTGGACTATATATTTTTGTATTGCAATGGAGCGTTAGATACAGTACTTCACAAGAGACTGACACAATTTTTAGAGGAGCAGGCAGGAATTACGTATATGGAAGGAATACTTAACGGGACTGGGGGTTCCACAAGGGTAAGTACTTGGTCTAGTACTTGTTCTCGAGTATGTAAAGAACATGACAGGAAATTGAATCAGAGGTGACAATGTCTGCAGTTGATATGAAACTAGTGAGACGAAAACAAACAGGAGACGACTAGGAAAGACTACAAATGGAGCAGAACAAGCTGTATGATTAGTCTGACATGTGGCTATTGTAATTCAACACCAGTGAATGCAAAATTAGGAAAATTGGAGGACAAAGACTTCCGGAACCAGTGTATAGGCTCGGGTAATAAAGGCAGGAAACTTCCCTGGAAGAGATGGACATCGAGGTGAGCATAGTTCCGAGCAGGACTTGCAAATTTTCAGATATCTTTCAGGAACATCAGCTAGGAGGCATTCACGACCTTATACGTATACGACATATGTCAGGCCCGTCTTGGTGTATTCAGCGCTAGTACGCAACCCGCATCTGTTGAAGCATATAAGACACATGGGACAAGTGCAACGGTTTGGAGCGAAACAAGTAATGAGAGGAATTGACAGGGTGAACAAAGAGTGTGTTAAGAGGCGGGTCTTAGGTACACGAGGTTATAACCGGAGGTTAAAGGCACAGATGAACATAAAGATGTAAGGAAATACTTTTTTTAGCCTTAGAATGGTCAGGAAGTGGAATGACCTATACAACGCAGTGCAAGAGGTAGAATCCATTCATAGCTTAAATATTATGTATGATAGGGCTCAGTCAGATAATAATAATAATAATAATAATACTAATAATAATAATAATAATAATAATAATAATAATAATAATAATAATATCTTTATTTACTACAAGTACATGTACAATGTATACAGGCCTAGCTGACATCAATGACATACTACCATTAACAAACAGCTGAAAGGCAGGGCCAGGAGCAGAGACTCGACCCCTTTAAGCACAATTAGATGAGTACCGACACACACACACACACACACATGACGGAAGGAATAGACTCCGAAGTGTCCCTGTTTGAAGATGATGTGAAGTTGATGAGAAGAATTCAATCGAACAAGGACCAGGCAGAACTACAAAGGGATCTGGACAGGCTACAAGCCTGGTCCAGCAATTGGTTCCTGGAGTTCAACTCCACCAAGTGCAAAGTCATGAAGATTGGGGAAGGGCAAAGAAGACCATAGACGGAGTACAGTCTGAGGGGCCAGAGACTACAAACCTCACCAAAGGAAAAGGATCTTGAGGTGAGTATAACACCAGGCACATCTCCTGAGGAGCACATCAACCAAATAACTGCTGCAGCATACAGGCGCCTAGCAAACCTAAGAACAGCATTCCGACATCTTAATAAGGAATCGTTCTGGACCTCGTACACTGTGTACGTTAGGCCCATACTGGAGTATGCAGCGCCAGTTTGGAACCCACACCTAGCCAAGCATGTAAGGAAACTAGAGTAAGTGCAAAGGTTTGCAACAAGACTAGTCCCGGAGTTAAGGGGTATGTCTTACGAGGAGAGGTTAAGGAAAATCGACATGACGACACTGGAAGACAGGAGAGATAGGGGGGATATGATAACGACATATACAATACTGAGATGAATTGACAGGATGTTCCAGAGATGGGACACAACAACAAGGGGTCACAGTTGGAAGTTGAAGACTAATGAATCACAGGGATGTTAGGAAGTATTTCTTCAGTCACAGAGTTGTCGGGAAGTGGAATAGTCTGGGAAGTGACGTAGTGGAGGCAGGATCCATACATAGCTTTAAGAAGAGGTATGATAAAGCTCATGGAGCGGGAAGAGTGACCTAGTAGCGACCAGTGAAGAGGCGGGGCCAGGAGCTATGAATCGACCCCTGCAACCACAACTAGGTGAGTACACTCACACACTGTCATAAACAAATACACGTGCATTCAGACGCACACATGCACACACAAGTTTACATGCATATACATAAAATTATACTTACAAACGCAAAAGAACACACGCAAACACATGTATACACACAAGCACAATTACAAAAATTAACAAATTATCGCAGAAACACTTACAAATACACCACCGATAAACACCCGTGAGCACATACAAATAATCAACTTCAAACACACACAAACACCCACAAACACCCACAAACACCCACAAACACCATCTGTACACCCCAATACAGTCTCTTTCACGGCTATACATTTAATATTATTTAATCAAAATGTCTGTAGCGTCCTCCTGCCTTCCATTCCTCCATGCTCCTCTACATTTTTTCCAGTGAGCGTCCTCATGCTCCTCTACATTTTTTCCAGTGTAGCGTCCTCATGCTCCTCTACATTTTTTCCAGTGTAGCGTCCTCATGCTCCTCTACATTTTTTCCAGTGTAGCGTCCTCATGCTCCTCTACATTTTTTCCAGTGTAGCGTCCTCATGCTGCTCTACATTTTTTCCAGTGTAGCGTCCTCATGCTGCTCTACATTTTTTCCAGTGTAGCGTCCTCACGCTGCTCTACATTTTTTCCAGTGTAGCGTCCTCATGCTGCTCTACATTTTTTCCAGTGTAGCGTCCTCACGCTGCTCTACATTTTCCTCAGAGAGTAGCGCCTTCCATTCCTCCATGCTGCTCTATATCTTCGTCATAGTGTCTGCAACGTCTTCTGTGGAGCTGCCTCCCATTCCTACATGCTTCTCTATTCCTCTACCAGGTAAGTCAGCTTAACATCGCCCTCACCCTCAAGCTCGCCCTCTAAGCTCGCCCTCAAAGCCCACCCTGCAAAGAAAGGAATTACCAATGCCCTTTTGCGAGAAGGGGGTGGTCAGACTTTAAATAGAATGAGTTTGATGTAAAGTTCGCATGTCTGTGTGTGTGTGTACTCACCAAGATGTGGTTGCAGGGGTCGATTCACAGCTCCTGACCCCGCCTCTTCACTGGTCTCTACTAGGTCACTCTTCCTGCTACATGAGCTTTGTCATACCTCTTAGCTATATATGGATCCTGCCTCAATTTAATCACTTCCCACACTATTCCACTTCCTGACAACTCTATGACTAAAGAAATACTTCCTAACATCCCAGTGATTCATCTGAGTCTTCAACTTTCCATTGTGACCCCTTGTTAGTGTGTTCCTTCAATGAAACATTCTGTCATTGTCCACCTTGTGTGACGCACAAACACTGTAAGGAAGGTGTGACGCACAAACACTGTAAGGAAGGTGTGACGCACAAACACTGTAAGGAAGGTGTGACGCACAAACACTGTAAGGAAGGTGTGACGCACAAACACTGTAAGGAAGGTGTGACGCACAAACACTGTAAGGAAAGTGTGACGCACAAACAAGTAGGAAGGAAGGTGTGACGCACAAACACTGTAAGTGAAAGTGTGACGCACAAACAATGTAAGGAAGGTGTCACGCACAAACACTGTAAGGAAGGTATTATTCACAGACAAATACTGTAAGGGAAGTATGATGCACAGACAAGTATTGAAAGGAAGGTATGATGCACAGACAAGCACTGTAAGGTATATGACAACAACACTGTAAGGAATGATGCACAAACACTGTAAGGAAGGTATGATGCACATACAAGCACTGTAAGGAAGGTATGATGCACAGACAAGCACTGTAAGGTAGGTATGATGCACAGACAAGCACTGTAAGTATGATGCACAGACACTGTAAGGAAGGTATGATGCACAGACAAGCACTGTAAGGAGGTATGATGCACAGACAAGAACTGTAAATATGATGTACAGACAGACACTGTAAGGAAGGAATGATGCACAGACAAGCACTGTAAGGAAGGTATGATGCACAGACAAGCACTGTAAGGAAGGTATGATGCTCTAACACTTAAGGAATGTATGATGTACAAAGACTATAAGGAAAGTATGATGCACAGACAAGCACTGTAAGGAAGGTATGATGCTCAGACAAGCACTGTAAGTATGATGCACAAGTACTATAAGGAAGGTATGATGCACAGACAAGCACTGTAAGTATGATGCACAGCCAGACACTGTTAGAAAAGAATGATGCACAGACAAACAATATAAGGAAGGTATGATGCACAGACAAGCACTGTAAGGAAGGTATGATGTACATACAAACACTATAAGGAAGGTATGATGCATAGACAAGCACTATAAGGAAGGTATGATGCACAGACAAGCAGTGTAAGGAAGGTGTGATGCACAGACAACCTCTGTAAGTATGATACATAGCCAGACACTTTAAGGAAGGTATAACGCACAGACAAACACTATAAGGAAGGTATGATGCACAAACAAGCACTGTAAGTATGATGTACATACAAGCACTATAAGTATGGTATGATGTACAGAGAAACACTATAAGGAAGGTATGATGTACAAACACTGTAAGGAAGGTGTGCTGCATAGACAAGCACTATAAGGAAGGTATGATGCGCAGACAGACGCTGTGAGGAAGGTATGATGCATAGATAAATGATATAAGGAAGGTGTGATGCACAAACACTTTACTTAAGGTATGATGCACAGACAAGCACTGTAAGGAACAGGTAAACAGCCTTAGCTCAGACTAGCATAAATAGTTGATCATTTCATTTGCATAATGCCAGCTGTGCGAGCCGTCATTTCCAATATTTTAATTCATACTTCCATATTTTGACAGGATTTGTAAAAGCGTAAGAATGAAGATCATGACTAATGTCTCCCAACTCATCAATGGATATAGTTGTGCTGAGAAATTAGAATAAATATGTGAAGGTTCAAACTGACCATCCCAAAGATGTCATCCGTTTATTCAAGATATTTACTTGTTATGAAGAATAAGAAGGCACAATGCCGTGACTGGAACAATGCACAAAAATGACCCTCACATATGTGACTGTAGGGTTTGATTACGTTTCGGTCCGACTTGACCATTAATTAACTAGTCACACAGAACTGCGAAGGAAAGGAAGCCAGAGTACGTATATGCGGGAGGGGTGCAGGGGACGGGAGTAGTAGTTGTAGTAGTAGCAGACTTAGTAGTAATAGTAACAGAAGTGGTAGTAATAGCAGTAGTAGTAGAAGTAGCGCAACAGTTATAGCGGCAGTGCTTCTCTGTGTGAATTGTTATTGGTCGAGGTCGGACCGAAACGTCGTCAGAAGTTTGTCTTCTATATGCGGGTTGCAGCGCTCTATGACCTTGGTGGTCTTGTGCTTTGTTTTGATAATAATAATAATAATAATAATAATAATAATAATAATAATAATAATAATAATAATAATAATAATAATAATAATTATATATGAGGGTTATTTGAGTATTTATTTTAATTTTGTTTTATTATCAGGACCAATATCAAGACTGAGCTTTGCTATCAAGATTAAAGCTTTCACTGAGCTATTCTCTTAATCAAGCTTGTGTCAGCATTTACCTAATTTAAATTGTTATGGATATGTGAGACTGTGTTGTGAAGGACACAGAACACCAGAGTCACCACCTCATCCAGTGTTTTATGTTTCCTTAATTTATTTATTGTGGGAAAGTTATTAATATTATTTTCTAATAATTACTTCTTAATGTAGATCCTTAGTGTTAGGTAAGGAATACATCTGATAGCAGTTATAGGGATATTATTGGTAACAGGTTTACCAACATTGAAATATTATACATAGGAATGAAGATCAGATTTTCCCATTTTTTTCTTTGACATGAAGACGTTGACGTGTGGCTTATTGTAGGTAAATGATTCTGTGGTAGCAGCTTCAAGGCTGGGATAAGAAACCATCCATTAAGATTAGAATCGGAAACCATCCATTAATTAAGGATGGGATTGGAGATCCCCCACCATTTAATCAGTTTAGCACGAGCAGAAGCTCGGGGACATTTAACATTAATCAGTTTGAAAAGAGGCAAGAATCGGGATATGGTTGAGAAACAACTGAGATTCCCCAACAGAGAAACGGAAAATGGAAATCTGTAAATGAGTTAAGTGCCCGAAATTTGTGTTTATCAATTTATAGATGTTTATTTTTTTACTGGTTTATAAACCATTTAAAAATGACTTCCACTTATGTGTTTTTTACTGCTTTTCATTGTTATTGTCACTGCTACTTTGACAATTAGTGTAAAGTGCATCAATTTTCTTGCCAGTATATGTTTAAATGATCGTCTTGTAATAAATAATAAGATAACTTGATCTTTCTCTTCATTAAAAACCTTGTAGAGGCGAGAGGCCTAATCACCCTGACGGGGTGTTTTATAGCATGTTTTATTTTAATTAATTTATATACTTTATGGTCCTTTAATACCGGTTCTCCAGAGACATAGTTCCGAGTCTTTGTCCTCTCTTGTAAACTGATATACAGGTAGTAACAAAATTATATTTTGTCCTATTTATTTTTGTCATTACACCATTCTAGCTGAGTCCCCTGTGTGATATCTTAACCCTTTCACTAGTCTTAACTCAAGTATAATTCTGCCACGTATCTAGTCTTAAAACAGAGTATTGTTTACGTCCACCACTTCCTTATTTCATTCATTCCACCCTAGGTGTGAAAATACGTCCTAACATATTTGTTTCGTCTGTATTTTTAGATGTCGTCTGTTTCCCCTAGCTTCCTCTCATTACATCTTAAGCAGTCTCCTCAACCACTCGATTTAATAACCTGAGTACTATTCATGTCATATTCAAGTTTTCTCTTGCTAGGTTGAGCATTTTATGTGTGCATATTTATCAACTTGGTTAGGGGGTGAAGTGTTAGCTTCTGGCACCGCTTATACTACAGTCACTAGTATTATTAGTCCCTGGTCTTTAGATCCCTATTGTACGTGCTTTTGAAAGTGAATGGTATCTGCCTTTTCCTCATCCTCACTTAAGTTATTCACATTATTTACCGCTCTGAGAGTGAAGAAGTGTTTATTACTATCTCTGTGGCTCATCTGTGTTTCTTGACTTCCATATGTGCCCCTTCATATGGAAAATATATTTGAATAACCCACTTTCAACAGCACAAAATTAACGCTAATACTTTCGATCTAACTAAAGACCCTCCTCATACTAAGCTAATTAGGAGGACGCAAGGAAAAGTTGGGGAAGGACTTGCCGGAAGGAAAGTCCTTCCAAACACAACTCAATTCATATATAGTAAGTGTTCAACCTGTTATTAACAACTACCCAAACTGTTAACTACGTTGTCCAAGTAAATTAATCATATTGATAAGGATGGGAAGTCAAATATAACAGTGACGGTGGGCTCAGGCTTACGTTTTTTTGGGTCAGTTATTTTAATTGTCAGTTTTAAGAAGAGTGGGTGTGCCTTAGTAGGAGCTGTGTTGGGTAAGCTGAGTTTACTCAGATAAGCGAAGCCAGCAGAGTCAACAGACAATTCGCATGAATTATTGATAAAAAAAAATACACGGTAACGATGGAATCCACAAGAAAATATTTAAATCGTGTATGTTAGCAAAGATAAATTAACTAACGTAGCAAGTAAAACAAATAAAAAAACAGAGTCTAGGGATTATCTTGCATAACTCTGACAGACTGTTAACACTTGTCAGAAATACCAGTCTTGGCTAGAATTTGCAGAGAATGTCTGAACGAATTAATAGAAGCACCAGAGGAGTACAGAGTAAGATATGCAAAAACAAAAAAAGTGATGAATTATGTTCATCTGTAAGCAATGAATTTGAACACAGAAGTGTGAACTTGTTATGCAAGAGATATAAACAGTTTATGTCAGAAATAATATTAAAAGTGAAAAAATAAAATAATGGCAACAAAACAGCATTTTTAGAAAACCTACAAGAAATATATGATAAACGGAATTATATATTAAGGATATATTTCAGAAATAGTGAAAGGGAAGAAATACATAATCATAACTGAATCAAAATAGATAAACAAAACAAAATTATGATCCACTTACAAAATAAAAATACTCACAATCATAAAAGTTCGAAACAATAAAATCTGAGCTCAGGGAATTAGAACAAGTTACGTGTTAAGAGTTAAGTGTAGAGAAAAAAAAATTCATGAAAGCTTCTCATTATTTTTAGACACATAGTGAAGCAAACTAAAAGACGGAAGAGAAACATGGAAGGATAAGAAGCATTGAACTTACACATGGCAGTGAGACACAGCAAAGCCTTCATCACTATATAAACTTTCAGTACTAGAGAGAACAGGAATATGTAACAAGCACGACATATAAGATGGAACAACACTTGAGGTACTCACAAAGCGAACTAGTTCATATATCCCAAATGGAACTATACCTCACTCCTCTTTGAGAAAACTCTTGGTATAAATGACCACGTAATGATTGTTGCTGTCGCGAAAATACATAAACACATACAAGGGATGTGGTTTGGACAGTAATGTCTGAATTAAAGATGATAACTGGAGGAAGTGAGAGAATATGGAGAGAGTAAATGTGTTCATATATTTGAGAGACAACTTGTCGGCAGATGGGTCTATTAAAGATGAGGTAAACCACAGAATTAACAAGAGGGTGGAAGTAGGTGCTGCATTGAGGTACCGCTGGAGACAAAGAACCATGTCTATGGAGGCAAAAAGGAAAATGTACCAGAGCATAGTGGTAACAACACTGTTATAAGGGTGTGAAAGATGGGTTTTTAATGTCCCAGCGTGGAGAAGGTTGAGGGCAGTGGAGATGTCATTCCAAGTTAATGTGTGGTGTGAATACAATGCTGAGAATTCGGAGAGTGGAGATCAGATGGTGTGGTGTTGCCACAGTTATTATTCAGAGTAAGGGTTATTTAGGTGGTCTGGACATTTTGCGAGGATGGAGAAAAATATGATGACTAGGAGGGAACATATATGTGGAGTGGATGAAAGGCCGGGTAGGGGTCGTTCTCTAAAGTGTTGGAGGGAGGGAAGTGAGGGAGATTTGGACTTCCACCGGGTTTGTGTGAGAATGTAAGATAGGAGTGAGTAAAGGGCAAGTGTGTTTTATGATTTGATGTGCTGTTGAGGTGTTAACAAAGTAACATTAAAAAAAGGAATACATGAAAAAATGTCTTCAACGGCAGAGTAATTTTCTTAGTAGACGCGAAATTTCAAAATCTTCCTTAGTTACTAGAAAGCTACGTAGAGATGGTAGAAAATCCTTCACCAAATATTTTCATCATTCGGACAAAAAAATTACATATTTAAAATGGATAAACGTAAATTGATAATAATGCATAAGAAATAGTATCGGAAGTAATGTAGATAAACAAACTCGTATGAAAGAATATCTCAGCTTTTTAAGAAATTCGTAATGAATTAGGATCACAAATGCAACTACCATTACAACTGCATTAAATTTTAAATAATCATTCCTTTACAAAAAGGCAAACATGATGAAATGGTTCAACTTAATTTCAATAATAGGAGTTCTGACTTAAAAAAATATATAAGGAACTATAGCAAATATCTTAGTAAAAACAACCTGAGTACTGTATCGCTAGAACAATGCTTAGAGAAACACTAAAACGAGATTATATTCAGAAAGAATGCTAAAGACTTTACTGGAGAAATTTCACCGAATTACACTACAGACCAGATGGCAGAGCAAAGGAAAGTTGCTGTCAACACAAGCCTAATAGAGAAAGAGAGAAAACTAACACTCATACCAAAGGAAAGAAATTCAAGAGAATCAAAATAACGTATCCGAAATGGAAAAAAATAACCCCTTAAATCTCGCAAGTAAAATCTAAATAATTTTTCGAACAATATTAACTCTCCTGAGTAGGTACATACACACAGAACAGCAAAGTTCGAAGTGTTATGAAAACGTTCCTGAACTGCCGGGAAATATATATAGGCTTACCTAATCACCTAGTTAAAATTGTCTCCCTCGAGGTACTCTCCTTGGCAAACTATTCACTTATCCCAGCATATTTCTCGAAACATTTCTGTAATTCTTTTATTGTAAGAGCGTCTAGCGCAGACTGTGAGTCTGCTTGAATCTTCTCCACATCATTAAAACGCAGCCCCTTGAGTGTCATTTATATGTTTGGGAAGAGAAAGAAATTACATGAGGCAAGATATGGGAAGTAGGAAGGGTGGAGAATGACCGGCATGTTGTTTTGGGCCAGAAAATGATGTTTTTTCTGGTTTTGAGTCAGCAAGTGAGGCACAAATTTTCCAGCCACTCGCCTCATATTAAAATTTTCCGTCAAAATACTTTGATATGACCCATAAAAAATTTCCCCCAGCACATCCTCACTGTTTCAGTGTTGGTGTGTTTTTTGTGTTGACTGATGATCAGAGCATTCATCATCATCAACTAATGTTCATTTTAATATGAACTGAGAAATCAATTCAAAACACTGACCCATTGCTACACCACCAATTTTTGCTGAAGTATTATGCGAGTTTCACTACATGTTTTACTGAGTTTGAAAGAGAATTTTGCACACACACACACACATACACACACACACACACACACACACACACACATACACACACACACACACATACACACACACACACACACACACACACATACACACACACACACACATACACACACACAAAAACATTTCGAAGTGTTTCCTTACACACACACACACACACATATACATACAACAGGCCTAGTGTCTAATTGACATGTGCCTAGGACAAAATGGTAACTAACACACACACACACATATGATAACGACATACAAAATACTGCGGGGAATCGACAAGGTAGATAGCGACAGGATGTTCCAGAGAGGGAACACAGAAACAAGGGGGCACAACTGGAAGTTGAAGACTCAAATGAGCCAAAGGGATGTTAGGAAGCATTTCTTCAGCCATAGAGTAGTCAGGAAGTGGAATAGTCTAGCAAATGATGTAGTGGAGGCAGGAACCATACATAGCTTTATGACGAGGTATGATAAAGCTCATGGAGCAGGGAGAGAAGTGACCCAGTAGCGGGCAGTGAAGAGGCGGGGCCAGGAGCTGAGTCTCGACCCCTGCAACCACAATTAGGTGAGTACAATTAGGTGAGTACACACACACACACACACACACAGATCCTGAGGAAGGACAGGGAACAGAGGGGGTGGAGGAGTGGCACTGTTGATCAAAAACCGATGGGATTTTGATGAGCTGGAGAGACTAGACAGAGAAGAAGCAAGAGATTATATAATAGGAACGCTTCAATCCGGAGGTCCCAAGGTGGTAATTTCAGTGTTGTATAACCCACCTCAGAACAGCAAGAGGCCAAGGCAAGAGTATGATGAGAGTAATAGAGCGATGGTTGGCACACTGGCCGAAGCGACCAGAAGGGCTCATGCGAGCAGGGCGAAGCTACTAATCATGGGTGACTTCAACCACAAGGAAATCGATTGGGAGAACTTAGAGCCACATGGGTGACAAGAAACGTGGAGGGCTAAGATGATGGAGGTGGTACTGGAAAATCTCATGTACCAACACGTAAGGGACACTACCAGAGAGAGAGGAGAGGATGAACCAGCGAGACTGGACCTAGTATTCACCCTGAGTAGCGCAGATATTGAGGAAATCACATATGAAAGACCCCTTGGGGCCAGTGATCATGTGGTTTTAAGCTTCGAATACATAGAGCTACAATTGGAGTGGGAAGCGGGAAGGGCCGGACGAACGAAGCCAAACTACAAGAAAGGAGACTACGTAGGCATGAAGAACTTCCTGCATGGAGTTTAGTGGGACAAAGAGCTGGCAGGGAAGTCAGTAAACGAGATGATGGAATATATGACAAAAATATGCAAGGAAGCTGAGGAGATGTTTGTACCCAAGGGTAACAAGAATAGCGAAAAAGCCAGGATGAGCCTGTGGTTCACCAAAAGGTGCAGGGAAGCCAAAACCAAGTGTGCTAGGGAATGGAAGAAGTATAGAAGGCAAAGGACCCAGGAAAGTAAGGAGAGCAGTCGCAGATCCAGAAATGAATATGCACAGGTGAGAAGGGAGGCCCAAAGACAATAAGAGAATGACATAGCAGCGAAAGCCAAATCTGACCCAAAGCTGTTGTACAACCACATCAGGAGGAGAACAACAGTCAAGGATCAGGTAATCAGGCTGAGGAAGGAAGGAGGGAGGTCACAAGAAATGACCGCAAAGTGTGTTAGGAGCTCAACATGAGATTCAAAGAAGTGTTTACAGAGGAGATAGAAGGACCTCCAGAAAGGCGGAGAGGTGGGGTTCACCATCAAGTGTTGGACACAATACATACAACTGAGGAGGAAGTGAAGAGGCTGCTAAGCGAGCTAGATACCTCAAAGGCGATGGGGCCGAATAACATTTCTCCATGGGTCCTGAGAGAGGGAGCAGAGGAGCTATGTGTACCCCTAACAACAATCTTCAACACATCTATCGAAACAGGGCGACTACCTGAGGTATGGAAGACAGCAAATGTAGTCCCAACTTTTTAAAAAAGGAGACAGACACGAAGCACTAAACTACAGACCAGTGCCACTGACATGTATAGTATGCAAGGTCATTGAGAAGATTATCAGGAGAAGAGTGATGGAACACCTAGAAAGGAACGAGCTTATCAACGACAACCAGCATGGTTTCAGGGATGGGAAATCCTGCGTCACAAACCTATTGGAGTTCTATGACAGGGTGACGGCAGTAAGACAAGGGAGAGAGAGGGGTGGGTAGATTGCATTTTCTTGGACTGTAAGAAGGCGTTTGACACAGTTCCACACAAGAGATTAGTGCAAAAGCTGGAGGACCAGGACGAGGCAGAACTACAGAGGGATCTGGACAGGTTGCAGGCCTGGTCCAGCAACTGGCTCCTGGAATTCAACCCCTCCAAGTTCAAAGTCATGAAGATTGGGGAATGACAAAGAAGACCACAGACGGAGTACAGTCTAGGGGGCCAGAGCTTACAAACCTCACTAAAGGAGAAGGATCTTGGGGTGAGTATAACACCGGGCACATCTCCTGAGGCACACATCAACCAAATAACTGCTGCAGCATATGGACGCCTGGCAAGCCTAAGAACAGCATTCCGACATCTTAATAAGGAGTCATTCAGGATCCTGTACACTGTGTACGTTAGCCCCATACTGGAGTATGCAGCGCCAGTTTGGAACCCTCACCTAGCCAAGCATGTAAGGAAACTAGAGAGGGCAAAGGTTTGCAACAAGACTAGTCCAGGAGCTAAGGGGAATGTCCTACGAGGAGAGGTTACGGGAAATCGACCTTAGGAAACTGGAAGACAGAAGAGATAGAGGGGATATGATAACGACATATAAAATACTGAGAGGAATAGACAAGGTGGACAGAGAGAGAATGTTCCAGAGGTGGAATACAGCAACAAGGGGTCACAGTTGGAAGTTGAAGACTCAGATGAACCACAGGGATGTTAGGAAGTATTTCTTCAGTCACAGAGTTGTCAGGAAGTGGAATAGTCTGGGAAGTGATGTAGTGGAGGCAGGATCCATACATAGCTTTAAGGAGAGGTATGATAAAGCTCATAAAGCGGGTAGAGTGACCGAGTAGCGGCCAGTGAAGAGGCGGGGCCAGGAGCTGTGACTGGACCCTGCAACCACAACTAGGTGAGTACAACTAGGAGAGTACACACACACACGCACACACACACACACACATAAGAACATAAGAAAGAAGGAACACTGCAGCAGGCCTTCTGGCCCATGCGAGGCAGGTCCAAGTCCCCCACCGGCTCAAGCCAATGCCCCGACCCAGCCAGGTCAGGTTACATTCACTTAAGGAAGGAGCACTGCATCCGACCTAGCAGCACAAGCTAGTCAGAACCAACTCACACCCACCCGCACCCACTCATATATTTATCCAGCCTATTCTTAAAACTACACAACGTTTTAGCCTCTATAACTGTACTCGGGCGTTTGTTCCACTCATCGACAACTCTATTACCAAACCAATGCTTTCCTATATCCTTCCTGAATCTGAATTTATCCAACTTAAAGCCATTGCTGCGAGTCCTGTCAATACTAGATATTTTTAGCACGCTATTTACATCCCCTATATTTATTCCTGTTTTCCATTTATACACCTCAATCATATAACCCCTAGTTCTACGCCTTTCTAGAGAGTGCAGATTCAGGGCCCTCAGTCTATCCTCATAATGAAGATTTCTGATACATGGGATTAACTTAGTCATCCTCCTTTGTACGTTTTCCAGAGCATTTATATCCATTCTGTAATACAGTGACCAAAACTGTGCAGCATATTCTAGATGAGGCCTAACCAAGGATATATAGAGTTGAAGAACAACCTGAGGACTCCTATTATTTATGCTTCTTGATATGAAGCCAAGGATTCTGTTCGCTTTATTGCGAACACTTATGCACTGCTGTCTTGGTTTTAGATTACTGCTAACCAGAACTCCTAAATCCTTTTCGCAATCAGTAGTATTAAGATCTACATTATTTAGTTTATATGTGGCATGGTTATTGTCCTGTCCAATATTTAGAACTTTGCATTTATCTATATTAAACTGCATCTGCCACTTCTCCGACCACTGTATCAGTCTATTCAAATCTTCCTGGAGTGTTCTAATGTCCTCATTTGAATGAATTGGACGGCTATTTTGGTGTCATCGGCAAAGTTGCTTATATCGCTATTTATTCCCTCATCTATGTCGTTTATGTAGATTGTGAACAACAAGGGGCCCAATACCGACCCCTGTGGAACACCGCTTGTGACGCTTCCCCACTCCGATTTCTCCCAATTTATGCAAACTCTCTGCTGCCTATTTGTCAACCATGCCTCTACCCAGGAAAAATTTCTCCTATTCCGTGTGCCTTAATTTTCCTCAATAGTCTCTGATGTGGGACTCTATCAAAAGCCTTACTGAAGTCCATATACACAATATCATATTCATTACCATGATCATACATACACATACACACCCACATACAAACATATACACATACACACCCACACATTGTTCTATCTTTTAACTATTTCATTTTGTTACTCACAATAAAATCGAACACCGACAGCACGACAAAAAAAAATCCGTCTAATCTCAACGAAATGACCGACAGCAGTGAAACTTGCACTGATACTTTACAGAAGAGTGTGCTGCTCATCATGATCTATGCCACACACATATTTCATCCAGGAAGCCCACGAAAATTCGAGTTCGAAATTTTTTTGATAGTACTTGGTAATGAGTGAAATTATGGAAGAACAATATGAATTCGTGTTTAACAGTTGTGTGAGGGGAAACGTTTGGTAAGAGGGGAAGCACGAATGAATGGTGGAGGTAGTATAAATGGTTGAATGCCTTCTCCACCCGGTTGGAGTTAATATGGGTCCTTCCTGTCATATTGGACTTGACTTCCTGCTCCCACCACGTCTATAATTATGGTTTCCTACTCTTATTTCTTTTTATATGATGGGTGTTGGTTTTTGTTTTGTTAGTGTAACTGGACCTGATTTGACTTACATATTTTAACGTAATTTTTCTTAGTCTTCATTCTTTCAAAGGCCTTTTGCCTATTTTGTGAGTGACTGCTCGTCCAGGTTCGAAATTTTTGTTATTTTTTATATTTTAGCCTTGATCAAATTGAGTCACTCGACATCGGCGAGACAAGGCGGGCAGCTTGATCTATGCATTATATCAGAAACTTAACCTCATCTTTAACTGACCACAGCAATGTGTCACTTCACCCTTTTTAACTGACCATCTGTTGTCTTCAAAGCCCAGCATCTTCCATCGTTGAAACAGCTATTGGCACATCTGCTCTCAGTATTGGGCTGAAGTTTATAGCAGCATCAACTACCTCTTCTTACAAAGGCTTCTCGCTCACACATCGTGAATCCTGAGAGCCACTTCCACGTCCATCGGCACATCAGAATGCCATCTGTCCGATGTATATATTAGATTCGCTTCACAAAATTAATTTATGTATTATTTTTTCATTATTTCCTTCAGTTAGGAAAATTTCATGTTAGTTTTTACGTTTATATAGTTATATTTTTACATTCTGTCAATAAAACTGACTATTTTTCCCATTATAATTTATTTTTCTCTGTCTTTTCATTAGATGGTCTGGTTCTTTCAAATACCATTTGAGGGTCTGAAAGGACCGTTATTCCTTTACAAATTCAATAGACAACATGAGAGTAAATGACTCACATAGTTCTCTGATAAACCAGGATCACCATACAAACTCCATGTATGTCGGTCGCTGCACAATCCGAGAAAGGTATCCTAAAATTGCCTAACCTAAGTTCACTGTACTTCAGTGTACGCGACTGAAATAGTGCAGAGAGAAGTACAAGCTTGCAATGCAGTTAAATATCAGCATTAAATATTTGAAGGGAATCAGAAGAGGTATTCGCAATTCATTCCTTCAATAAAATAGCAAAATTTATCCCTTCCATTGAAAAGCACCAGTTTTTAAGCTATACTGAATAAAAAATGTTCTTGTTATCTCAGAGGGACCTATATCCTGAAAATAGGAAAATCTGTCCTCAAATTACCATTTTTGTGGGGTAAAAAACATGAAATCCACAATACAAAATAAAAGGTTTTATTAGTAGAAGATCCATCGTATCACAACAAATGGAGTACTGTGACAAACTCGTACAGAGGTTCTGTAATGGCTTTTGACAAAAGTAGCTGTGTAGTAACAGCATATAAAATGAAGTCAGTGGATATAACAGAAAGTAGGGAAATGGATATTGAAATTTATAACAAAAGATAGCCAAAAATTGGTAAGCCAAGAAAAAAAATCAGAATTAGTAAACCAAAAAGATAATTTTTTGAACGCAAGGTATAGTTCTGGCATCTTTCCAGGTTCTCCTCTTTACAACATAAAAATATAAAAGCTTTAACTAATGTTTCGTATCGTCCACTAGAGATGATACTAAAATAAACATGGAAATTACCTCAGCAGAAGACAAAAAAATTACTCACATATATTAGCAATGTCTTGTAGTTGGCAGTATAAATTAGCATAATGCTAAATGGTGACAAATTTCAACAGTTCAGTTGTAAAAAAATAACGAAGATGTAAAAGGGCAAATAAATCCCATCGAATGAAAAGAACGTGAAAAATATCTAAGAATAATCATGTCAAATGATTTCTTCTTTAGATAACAAAATAAGGAAAATATATCAAAGGCCAGGAAGATCAGAGGTCAGATTATGAGAAATATGCCGATGCTGATGCTCTTAAAGTTACTTATGCTCTCACACTGAGAGCTTTATTCAATGCTCATAGGACTTTTGAAGGCAAGAGAGCTATGGGAGCTGGATAATGAAAGAGGTTGCTGCTGACCACATATCAACAACAAATTGTTTAAACTTCTGGAAAACCTTCAAAATACTTGGAATAAGCGTTCTGGAACGTAGGAGGGAAACTACTATAATATACAGGGAAAATAGTTGAGCGACAGGTCTTCAATATACAGTCTACCCAATAATTCACTGAAATGAGAGACTCAGGAAGAAGTGTCGAATAAACCTAATGAAAAGCAGAGGAAACACTGGCACAATAAGATTATATTATCAACTTCTATGGTCCACAACCTTTCATTCTTCTAACAGCAAATATTAGAAAAAATGCCTGAATGAAGAGTAAAGTTTTCAAGAGGTGGTATGGAAGGGTTGAAGGGAGGAGGGGTAGAGGGGTTGAGTGCCAGGGGTTTGAACATAGAAGAGGCTTGTGTGTGAGCGTTAGATCGGTGTGGAGACAAGTGGGTTTTATGACTTGATGCATTGTTGGAGTGTGAATAACTAACATTTATGAAGTGACACAGGGAAACCGGTTAGTCGGCCTTGAGTCCTAGTGGTAAATACAGTGCTTGAACTCTAAAGGAGGAGTGAGAATGCCGCATTTCAAAGAGTCATCTCAACTACCGCCAGCACACTTCTAGCAAGAGAGTGATTGACTAAATGACGGTGAATGTGTATCTTCTTTTTTGGGGGGGAGTCACTCTCCCTCTGTAGGAGACGACTGGAGAGTTAAAATAAAGAGGAAATTGGATCACCACATGCTGCAGGTGTTTGTTTAACCAGGTTATGATAATTATGCAAAACGTTGAGCCTGTAGTAGGACCCATCTGACTGAACAAGTCTTCAACAAGAAAATATGGCCTCAGAGGTAATAGGAGCCCTCACAAACACTCACAGTTAATGAAGTGATGGTTTAGGCATGGTGAGAATCCCAGTATAGAGTCGGGAAAAGTCCTTGATGTTCAAAGACTGTTGACAAGGGCAAAGATCAATATTCAAGCATAAGCTCCAAGTACAATGTGAATAAGATAAGCCCGGATTCAAGGGAATAGACTAAAGCCAGAAACAACAGTTTAATGATCCAAGTCGAGGGAAAGACGAACAGCACTTGCAGAGAGTAATGCAGCTCACTCTCGGGACTTTTCCATCCCCCTTTTAGAAAAATTCTCTTCTCTCAAGCATATATCTCCCCTTGAATCTCCTCCTTCCACAAGCTTATATCTCCTCTTTAATCTTCCCTCCCTCAAGCGTATATCTCCCTTTTAATCTCCCCCTCTCGCAAGCCTCTATCTCCCCTTCAGTCTCCCCTCTCTTACGCCTGTATCTCCCTCTTTAATCTACCCTCTCTCAAGCCTATATCTCCCCTTGAAATTCTTTCACAAGCCTATATTTCTCCATTTGAATTTCCATTTTCTCATGACTATATCTTCCCTATAATCTCTCTTTTCTCACATAATTCTCCCCATGAATCTTCCCTTTATAACTTCTAAAATATCCTCCGGTATTTTGAGTCTATCCCTCACTTACCACCCTCACCTGCTTCCCCTCTCTTGATCCCCTCGCCTTCTCCCCTCTTTTCGGTACCATGCTTTTCTTCTTACCTCAACCCACACCCATTAACTCTTATCAAATTTACTCCCCTCTCTAATTAACTTTGTAGGCAATAACACACCTAACACACACACACACGCACAGGAACCATACATAGTTTTAAGACGAGGTATGATAGAGCTCATGGAGCAGGGAGAGCAGAGACCCAGTAGCGGACAGCGAAGAGGCGGGGCCAGGAGCTGAGTCTCGACCCCTGCAACCACAATTAGGTGAGTACACACACGTACACACACGCACGCACGCGCGCGCGCATATACAACAGACCAGTGTCACTAGCATGTATAGAGTGCTGGAACACTAGAAGGGAATGAGCTTATACACGATATCCAGCACGGTTTTAGGGAAGGGAAATCCTGTGTCTAAAACCTATTGGAGTTTTACGAGATGACAGATGAAAGACAGGAGAGAGAGAGAGAGAGAGAGAGAGAGAGAGAGAGAGTGAGGTGGGTAGATTGCATTTTTTTTGACTGTTAGAAGGCTTTCGACACAGTTCAACACAAAGCTCAACCAAAGCTAGAGAAGCAGGCAGGAATAACAGGAAAGGCACTGCAATGAATCAGAGAATACCTGACAGGAAGGATACAACGAGTGATGGTACGTGACGAGGTGTCAGAGTGGGTGCCTGTGAAGAGCGGGGTTCCACATGGGTCAGTCCTAGGGCCGGTGCTCTTTCTGGTATATGTGAATGACATGACGGAAGGGATAGATTCAGAGGTGTCCCTGTTTTCAGACGATGTGAAGCTAATGCGATTAGCGACTACCGAAGAGGAGGGGCCAGGAGCTATGAATCGACCCCTGCAACTATAAATAGGTGAGTACAAATACGTGAGTATATATACACACACACTTATTGGGTCCAATGATAATCTAAGTAATGGAAATATGCAGTAAAAATTTGCAATTGATGTTTGCGACTGTAATAACGCTTATTAAACAGACAAATAAAAAATATATCTTTGAAACGAATATGATGATAAGAGAGGAGCACAGCAGTAGACCTGCTGGCCCACCCTACACATGTCCCTCCCACACTGATTCCTATGTGGCCACTTGAGAGGCAACTGGGACTATGAAGTCTTCGGGAGGGAAAGCAGAGACGGTCGTGTGGACACCAGGAGGTGTATGCTTTTCGGTGTGAATGCGCCTAGAGTATATTTAAGTCTCTAGTTTTGTGACTACAATATTTTATGTATGAGAGAATATTTTAGTCAAAGATTAGGCATCTTTCCTTAAAACTGCTGCCCCTGTTCACTTAGCAGTAAGTTGGTACCTGGGTGTTAGCCGACTGCTTTTGGTCGCATTCTGGGGGAGACAAGATTAAGCTAACGTGCAAGAAATGCTCTGCATAACAAGGGGCTCTGTGTATAGGAATCCAATGATGTCAGCTGGGTCTGTAATAGTTGTATCATGTACTTGCAGAAATAAAAAAAATATTATAATAATTAGTTATAGTAGTAGTCGAAGTGCCTAAATGATAAATAATGAGAGGTTATCGGGGAGCTAGGAAGTTTGTGTAGCTCACTAACTCCCGGTTCCCTGAGTGCTTGTGTCAGACTCTATCTACTCGGTTCATTTTGTGTTGTGCATTTTTTTTTTTACAGCTGATCCATGACTATTGGCTCTTTGTTATTTTTAAGGTACGTAAATTTTTTTATATCTCATTTATTCTTATAAATGGTCATCAGCCTACTCTGTGAGATTAATCATTTTCTTTTTGGTAACTACCGCAATTTTTCTCCTTCACCCTCGGAACACGAAGGACTACCTGGCCACAAATGTAGTCGGGAATATTTTCTACTTGTGGATGAGCCGGATTTCTCTTAACTTCTGTGAGTTATTGCAGTGTCAGGTGAGTCTGCACATCTTTATTGACATCCTTCCGCCTACTCTGCGGTCTTACTCCTTGTGGAGTAGAACTCAGTCAACCTTTCATCTCCTTTCACGTTTTATCAACGCGTCTCTCTTACTCAACGCTCAGGATAAGGTCTCTCAGAGTCGGCGTGTCAAGTCGTATTTCACCCGTTTCAAACGTTGATACTCCCTTCGATCTTCTGAACTACTTCAGCTAGAGGATCATCTCTGAGGCTGGAGGAACATCTCTGAGGCTGGAGGATCATCTCTGAGGCTGGAGGAACATCTCTGAGGCTGGAGGAACATCTGTGAGGTTTTATGATCATCTATATCTCCAGCAAGCTACGGTACTTTTGTACTAGATCACTGTTGATCCACACCAGGTTCTCCACTATCTCGTATTTGAAGGTTGTTTATCTTTTGATCACTTTTAAGTTTATTTCACACTGTGTTGTTTGCCTCTTTTTTAATTATCTAAGTTCAAGTTTATATATTGTACTTTTATGTGCTTATAATGCCTTTATGCCCAAGAAACTACAATAAAAAGAAAATTATGTACCCAAAGCTTAAATGAAACTAAATTTGCTTCTTACTCAAACGTTGGTTAAAATTATTAGAAAAGAAGAGGATTGATTTTGGCCTGGGTAAATTTCAATTTCCCTTTCCTAATGGAAGAAATTTGAAATAATGAGATACTGCTCTTCAGTGTGTCATTTATGAGTGTCGCATCGAATTAGTCTCAACTTTTCAAAGTTGATGACTTGATAACGCAACTTATGCACGACTTCAATCTTAATGTGCTTGTGTATTTTAGCATATTTTAGCATATTTGGTGGTGTATGTCCTGATTTATCACTTTTCTTGAAGATATTCGTATGTTAATTTCCATATGATGACTTGTGAATGCCTCTTCTGATTCCATTTACATCTTCAACACTAATATCTAATCGCATTATAAACTTGTGCCGCACTCTGCACTATTCCAGTTGCCTGCACTGAGGCCCAGGGAACTGGGGTTATACAATACTGGGATACCTCTCTGAAATATATTTAGACGCGACTGAAGTATATTTAGATGTTGTCAGAGTTTATTGTTATAATAGTTCACTCAGAGGAATGAAGTGTCGATCCTTCTGTCAAGTTCCAAATTTATACCTTAAGGAAAATATAAATGGAAAAAATTATATCCCAGAAAAATAATGAAATGGGATAATGTAAAAAAGAAAAAAAGAAAAACGGAAAATACAATACCAAACCTAAATTATAAAATATCAAGAATAAAAACTCAAAGATGAAAGATAACACTGGTCAACAATTTTTGAAAAGTTGTATGCTTCTTAAATGAGATTAGTTAATTCTTATATATTTTCATGTCTTGACTCCAAATATCACCTTGAAAAATGCTTATTGGTTATAGGTTTAAAGATACGAGACATGTAATATTTGATTATTTTATTATAACGTACAAAATGTGTCAGTATGTTTTAAACTCTAATCCGTACCTACTCTCTGTCTTTTTGCTTGACTCTTATAGTGGCCTGAAGAATCATCTCTTGCCAATGTCCAGCAATAGTCTGCAAGCATTCTTGTGCCCCATTTGCCCTGGTACCATTTTTCCATGGTTGAAATAACTTGGTGAAACCTTTCACCATGTTCGTCACTAACTGCCCCACAGTTCACTGGAAAAAAGTCGAAATGTGAGTCCAAAAAGTGGATTTTAAGTGACATGCTACATCACATGTTCTTGTAAGCCTTGATGAGGTTTTCCACCAATTCTTCATAGTTGCCTTCCCTTCTGTTTCCGAGAAATCCCTTCGCCACTTACTTGAATGCTTCCCAAGCAGCTTTCTCCTCCCCATGAAGGTCTGATTCAAAGTCACCATCTTTAAGAAGCTCTTGAATCTGAGTACCATTGAAGACTCCCTCTCTTATCTTAGCGTCGCTCAGTGAGGAGAATTTTGATGTTAAATACTAGAATCCCTGACCGGATTTGTCCATAGCTTTTACAAAGTTTTTTCATGAGCCCAAGTTTTATGTGTAGTAGTGCGAACAAAATTTTGTTTGGTTCAATGAGAGGTGGATGTTGAACATTTTTCATCCCAGACTCCAATGATTGACGAGGTGGCCAGTCTCTCCTGATGTAGTGGCAACCTCTTGCACGGCTGTCCCATTCACATAGAAAGCAGCAGCACTTGGTGTATCCGCCCTGCAAGACCATCACAAGAGCAACAACCTTTAAGTCACCACAGAGCTGCCATTGATGTTCATCATATTTTATGCATTGCAACATATGCTTTATATTCTCATAAGTTTCTTTCATATGTGTTGCATAACCCACAGGAACTGATGGTTTACTATTGCCGTTATGCAGCAAGACATCTTTCAGAGTCGTTTTTGATGAATCTATGAGCAGCCTCCAGTGACTGGGTTCGTTGTCGATGCCAAGTGCTTCCATCAGACCATTAATATTGTTGCACCCCACTAAATTACCTTCCATTACGAAGAAATCGTTGAACTTCTGATGAAGGTCACGAAATTTTGAAATCTTCACAACAGCTGCTAGGAGATTCCACTGCTGAAGACGAGAGCCCAGCTGCTCTGCCTTATTTTTGGGTAGTTGCAGATCCCTGACAAGGTCATGCAGTTCCCCTTTTGTTATGAGATGTAACCTAGAGGAGTGTGCTTCATCAAAGTTTGGGTCACTGTGTAATCCAGCATTGTCATCCTTCTCTTCTTCCTCCTCACCACTTTCTTCATCTGACTCGAAGGATACAAAAGTTGGTGCATCAGGAACAGGTAGACCTTCTCCATGGGGAACTGAGCGAATAGCTGATGGAATGTTTGATATTCAATGAACCCCTTTTTTTTCTTTGACAAGCCCTTTTGTACTGGAGGTACCATTCAGAAATAACAATTGTTGGTATGGTCTGTTGGCTCCCACCATGTCATTGGCACAGCAAAAGGCATTCCTTTCCTCTTCCTGTTCAACCATTGGTGAAGGTTAGTAGCACAATTGTTGCAGCATATGTGTGGAGCCCAGTTCTTATCCTGGTCACCAACATTGCATCCAAAATATAGGTTATATGCCTTTCTAACCATAGCAGTTATACGGCTCTTCTGTGACACAAAGGTCACCTCACCACAAATGTAGCAGAAATTGTCTGCACTAGTCACACAAGTACGAGACATCTGGAAGAAGAAAACAACAAACAATTAGAAGATAAACAGAAAATTTATTCATTAATTTACCATTATAATACAGAGAATAACAGCTAAGCAGGAGTATTTATGTCATTCAGTAGGAAAATAAAATTAATATAATATGCCTCACATGCATATAAATAGCTTACTCAGTGAATGTTTATTATAAGGTTAAAAAGTGTTTGGCTAAGTAAATCACGTACCTTTCACCTCAAAATATAAACTTGGAGAGCACAACCACCTTGTATGACTGCTGGAACAATAATGAAGGTCAGTCAGACTGTGAGTGTTGGTAAGAAACACACTGCCGCAAGCCTGTTGCAACCTGTTGTGACACGTAGCTCTATATTGAAAAGTAGAGCTAACAAACAATTTTAACCATGATATTCATTATCAGTGACCTAAAATTAGTTGGAAATTGCTACTCTGGTCTCTGAAGCATTTTGGTTGTTGACCTGTGATAGTAATACCAATTTTTTGAGGCCGATCAGAGGGAATGACCTATGTAACATTGTCCATAAAGCACCCACATATGCAAATTGTCCTGTTAATCGTGCCAAGATACATTATGCTTGAGTTGAAAATTTGAAGCCGATTGAATAATACTTTTTTGAGAAAAATCTAGTTTTAGAAAATGAAAAGAAAAGAAAACGTTGATAATGTTCTGAAAACATGAACGCCCATCCTCATTAAACTTAAAAACTCAGTAATAAAGGCGATTTTTCCATATTTCTTTTCTCATTCATATTCTATTGAAAATTCTCCACAGTCCTGCAATAACCAAATCATTTGATACTTTTAAGAGATTCTAGTTAATAAACTTGCTTTAAAAATTTGGGAAATTGAAATCCACACAACCCAGAATCAATATGAAAATACTTATAATTAACATACACCATTTTTAGAGTTTGAAATCGATCAAAAGAGGCATTATCTTGTTATTATGTGTGAAACAATTTATTTTATAAAACTGGCAAGTGGAAATTTACACAGCACAAGGTGAGCGTCAATATTTCCTTTAATAAAACCCACCAACACTGAAAATTTGAAGCCGACCAGAAAAGGCATTCTCGAGTATTGTTCTGAGTCCAACGATTCCAGGTTTATCTTTAATTTCATGAAAATTTCAAATTTGCGCCTATTCTGATTAAACTTAGTGTATAAACTTTCTCACAGAATGCATCATTAATATTTTGAAGCCGATCAGGAAAAAAAAAAACATATTTTAGTTATTTAATATAAATATATTTCACTGTTTACTCCATAGAATTGACAAACTAGAACTAAACCTTAAGTTTCGGAAACTACTCGAGTGGTGAAAACGTGAAGCAGATCAAAATATGCATTGTCAAGTTATGGCACGGATTCCAAGATTCCAAACTTTCTTACCTATTTTACTCAACTTGCAAATCTGCCCCCCACACCAGCGACACTTAATGGGTACTATCCTGACCCTAAGATTCATCAGCTAATCAATATCGAAGTTGTTCAGAAGAGGTAAACTGAAATTTATCTAACGTCATTTAACTGGGAAAACAAATTCACAATAATTTATAAATAAAATTGTGTATTCTACAGCTACACACTTAAATTCAACTCTCTGCACTTTACTTTTTATTGAACGTCTGGGCGTTATCGGAACCACTCATAGTTGCTGGGAATTTGTTTAATAACTTCGGTATTAGGACATATACACATGACAATTATTCCAAGAATCTGTTCCTAGTTACCGTACGTAAGTGCTGAAAATTAGATGCCTTTCGAGAAATGAGCGTAAGAAAAGTGAGAAGTTGGAGGAAGAAAATAATAAAAAGAAAAACTATTCTGGGAACTACTTAAATGCTCCTCTTCTGGGATACCTAATGTATGTTGATAACAATGAACTATGGTAACAATGAACTAAGATAACAATGAATTATGATAACAATCAACTATAATAGCAATGAACAACGATAATAACGAACTAAAACAGCAACGAATTAAGACATCAATGAAGTAAGAAAATAATGAGCATAAAGCAACAATAAACTAAGAAAACAATGGACTAAGACAACAGTTAAGTGAATATCAGGGAACAAGTATTAGTGTTGTTTCCAAGAAGGAGCGATGTCATGGACCAAGAGTTTACCAATAGTGGACCTGGGAAGTCACAACAGCCTTCTTCCTCCTCTCATCTCCATCATCAAAGACGTAACTTAAAAGGCTCAGAGCTCTGAATAAGATGAAAGGCAGAGACAGCTCCTACCTCCACAAACATACCTAAAGCTGCTCGCTTTTTTCTGCACCCCGGAGTAGGGACCCCCAGAGCACGATGATAATACTAGCGCTCATGCTAGGCACCAACTCCAGCATTTTATATACACAAGCTGAGGGTAAATACTATCTACACTACACTACATTACACTTAGTCAGACGGAGATAAAAGCATGCCCAATATTGGTCTGGGCAAATTGTAGCTCTGATGATTCGTTATTTAAGCGTTGTTTACGTTGAGGAACACTTCAACTCATTCAAACGTCTGCAAGTATTTGTACGCTAAATATGTTGAGATATTTATAAGTGTTTTTTGCATGTGGAGAGTTTATGTATTTGTACAAAATAACTATAATGGTGATTTGTGGCTCATGGGTAGCGCTGTCAACTCACAACTGACAGGGCGTGGGTTCGATTTCCGGGAAGTATTTAGGTAGAAAGTAGTTACTCAACAATTGTAGGTCACATACTAGGAAAGAGAATCGAAAAGAGCACTAGCATGTAACTGTCCTGGTTAATAACCTGAAGTTTCCTTCAACTTTATCTTTTCTTTCTAGCAGAAAACAGAAGTTATCAGAAGCGTCTCCCAGGACCAGCATCTCCCAGGACCAGCGTCTCCCAGGACCAGCATCTCCCAGGACCAGCGTCTCCCAGGACCAGCATCTCCCAGGACCAGCGTCTCCCAGGACCAGCATCTCCCAGGACCAGCGTCTCCCAGGACCAGTGTTCCTCGTCCCACTCTGAGCTGCCTAGCCAGACGAAGAGGGAGAGAATGGAGAGAAATGGAAATTGTTAGAGGAGGAGAGACACAGTGAGGAAGGGAGGAGAGAAAACAAGAAGGCTTCAAAGAGGAAGATTGAAACGCCTCTGTTACTCGTTATTATTGCTGATCAATGGATTCAGTCAACCATGTAAAACTCTGTGTCGAGCAGAGAACATCACGAGAGCAGCTGAAGAACTAGTTGCATCAGGTAGAAAGGAAGAGGGAGGTAATGAAAGGAGAGTGGTGGACGGTGAACGAGGAAGAGGGAAATAATGAAGGGAGAGTGGTGGACGGTGAACGAGGAAGAGCAGAAGAGGAAAGTAATGTAAGGACAATGGTGGTTAGAAAGAAAGCAAAGATTAGGGGAGTAAGTAAACAAATAAAACGATGTAGACAATGGAGAACGTTAAAAATCCTAAACATGGAGCAAGATGAAAAGTTATGGGATGCAGGATTTGCAAGGACTGCAACACAAACAGAAGAGGGAGGTAAGGATATTGTCTGGTGGGATCACAGGTAAGATATATGGACGGGGATATTAGGAAGAAGCGAACGCTTTCCTGAGGCTCTTATGATTATTGTTCTTAAAATGTTAGAAACCAAAAAGTCAAGTAATTATAGCAACGCCTATATGTGTTGCATTCCTGCATATTGACTTATTATATTAAGGTTAACAGCATGACAAGCATGCACCCTTCTTAAACTTCACACACACACACACACACACACACACACACACACACACACACACACACACACACACTCACACACACACACACACACACACACACACACACACACACACACACACACATACACACACACACACACACACACACACACATGTTGTGTGGTGTTCTTGGAGATAAAAGGTAGTCACAGGGAAACTCACGATGGGTTGGTGACAGGATATATTATGTAAGAGAGTGGGAGATATACCCAGCCACTCCTGTCCAGTTCTACGCCTATGTCGAGAATGAGGAAGATGCTTCTCTCTGCGCGCACACATGCGCGGGCCTCTGACGTCACAAGTAACAAGGGATCACAAATATAACCTAACTAGAATTACTTTTAATACACTACACAAGTGTATCAATATGCTTCAGTACATATTACTGACACACACACACACACACACACATATATAAACACACACACACACACGCACACAGGGCCAGGAGCTATGTCTCGACCCCTGCAACCACAACTAGGTGAGTATGCACACTTTCAACTTTCTCTTATTCCTTGTTTACTGCTGTTTACCCCATCTTACTCTTACTTTCACTGTAGCTACAACTAAATAATGATTTGATATATCTGTTGCCCCTATAAAAACATGCACATCTAGAAGTCTACCCATTAACCATTTATCTACTAATATATAGTCTAACAAACTGTTGTCATTAATCACTATATAACATCTCATGTAATTATTTTACCTCTTTTTCTTAAAATATGTATTACCTATTACCAAACCTCTTTCTATACAAAGTTCAATTAAAGACCCTCATCATTATTTACCCCTGGCACTCTAAACTTACCTACTATGCCCTTTACAACAGTTTCTCTCACTTTAACATTTTGGTCCATCATACACAATTACTTTCACCCTTGGAGCACAACTCCCTAAACATTCGCTTAACATTTCCTAAAAACTTTCTTCTCAACACTCTTCTCTTCTTCAGGTGCATAAACACTTATTATAACCCCCTTTTCGAATCTCACTCTTATTTTAATCCATATAATCATTGAATATAAACATTTATATTACCTCTTTTTCCATAACTGATCCTTCAACATTACTGCTGCTCCTTCCTTAGCACTAAGTTCCTCAGATACACCTGATCTAATCCCATTTATTTCTCCCCACTAAGGATCTACCCCTTCAGCTTTGTTTCACTTACGGCTAGGATATCCAGATTCCTTTCATTCATACCATTTACAATTAACTCTTTTTTATTATCTGTACTACATCCAAAAAATTTCATAATTTTTTTTTTTTGTAATTAAGTAATACAAGATGTATTTTTAATTTCCTTATAGCTAAGTCGTAGGGTTTGTAAAACACTAGTAACTTTGGTTCAAAGACTGTAAATTGATGACAAGGATAATACCAGTTTCAGTATCCAGAGTCATTGATGGTGGCTTTGAGGGAACTTGAGCTAGAGTACGCCACAGCCACGCTGGTGCTGGATTCAACTGTAAAATCCTATATTTGTCGTCACAGAGTGGCCCAAAAAAATTCTCGCCAAGCGGGTAGTAATAAATTAGATTCTGAAGGATCTAAGCAGGAGTCTTCTGGCAAGGCTGCATCTGCTCTTGTTGCCACCTCCCTAGTTGAGAACAATAACAACTTTGTTGAGTTAAGCATAAGAATTAACAACTGGGCGTCTACACTGCAAACTGAACTGTTTGCTATCCTAATGGCACTAAAGGAAAACTTAAGACACTGAGCTTGACTATCATCATTACTGATTGTATATCATCACTGAAGGCTCTTGACTCACATAATAACTCTAACAACATGCTCATTGGAGAAGCCATGTACAGATACTCAAGAATCCGGGGTTAAGGAATTAATATACAATTGTTATGAATCCCATCACACACTGGATTACTCCTACATGATATAGTTGAAGGACAATGTAGGATATAACTGGTATGTCTGTGTCTAGCATTAGGAATAATATTAGGAGAGAAGTAAATCATGAAAATAATGTTATTGGAATGCAATTAGAAGTCTGAGTAGATCTATGACCCACTATGATACTATGAACTTTGATAAGTATGTTTATGGAGCAACAATTAGTGTGAACAGACTGATGTTGTAGTGGCCAGGTATAATATCCTATGTGACATGAAAATAAGACACCTGATATATTAAGGAAATTTCCTAAATTTGCTTGTAACAGGTAAGTGAACTTCGGATATATAAATCTAGATGTACTCCTGCTAACCATTTTGGGACCTAGTTCCTATACCTTTTGTGTATTCATATGCTCTTAAGCTACCGTCCACAGGATGGATATAGGGTGCACAGCTTCTTCAGTGGCAAAATCTAGTGATTAACGCACCTGCCT